>JBBMKD010000170.1:52307792-52322514 GCA_037834095.1 Argya squamiceps | reverse complement strand
GGTTTGGGAAGGAACAAACTGGCATGATACAAATAAGATACATATAAAACTCTGAAAGGCTTAATCATGCACTGCAAAAAATAAGTAGTTTTAAAAAGGTATTACAAATTGATTATCTGCTGGACTAGTTTCACAGTCTTTATGATGTAGCATGTGAAAAATATATGCCAGAATTATACATTGGAATCTTGTTGCTATAAGTTATATTCTACTATTTTGATATATTTACCTACAAAACTTTAGCTATGCATAAATGTATCCACATACATGTATATTTATGTCCTATACAGACAATATATGTACATATGTGCATGTGGAATTCTAAACAGTTTCCATTTTTAGAACTTAACAAGTTTTGCACATGAATTTGTAAACACAATGCCACGTAAGACTTCTTCCACCATGTTTTTTCATCAGCACATGTTGTCCTGGGTAATGTTAACACAGGTCAAGACGGAACCATTTTGTTTCAATCAGAAAATCTATGCCTCTTTCATTGCTGTAATGTCAATCCATGACTTACATCAGACAGTTGTTTGTTAACTGCTCCACACAGGGAGATAATTCAAGTGGTGTCTAGCCAGCCACCCAAGAGCTGGATGGTTGCCTGGAGACTAAATTTCAGTGTTCAGAATCTGCCTCTTTTAACAGGAAAGAACAAAAAATTGCAGCTCACTCTGAAGAGGATACTAAGCAACCACAGACACTTGTTGTTTTTAAGTGCTATTTTTAAGGTATGCTGCACCCTGAAATTACAGACAAGCACAAACTAGAACATAAGAGTTTGTGCATGTTCACCATACCTCTCATCTTGCTAATAAGAGATTCAGAGCTCAAATGAGACATTTTCGTGATTGGGCCACGTCTTGCCTATATCTCCACCTTTCCACTGTCGCCATAAAACTCTGCCCCAACTTCTTATTGTATGTCATAGGATAACTCAGGTTGGAAGAAATCTGAGGAGACTGCGTATTACAATTCTCTGCCCAAAACAATGGTAGGTAATTTCGCTCCTATCCATCACATCATGCCACAGAGGCCTTCAACCTTGTTACACGGCTGAATGTTTATTTCAAAACAAAAATCAAAATAAAATTGAGTTTATAAAACTTGCCAAATGTAGTTTCTAAGGATGCTATACTGAGACAATTCTGATGAACAATATAGCACCACACAAGATATGTTTTCTGCAGATGTTCTCTGAAACTATAGACAAACCACAAATGAGGCTTTCCAAACTTCTTCACTGAATAAAGTGCAGTGATTCTATGATCAATTTCTGTGATTTAAGTCTAGCCAAATACCCTTTTAAAGCAAAACAAATTTTGATTATTTATGCAAATATAGCAAGTATTTTGAAAATGTGTTAACTTAATTGTTAAATAAAATCAGCCCCATATCAACCCCCAAAAGTGTCAGTGTTGAATCACAGAGCATTTTAGGAAAATTAGAGAAAAAACCAGCATGTTCCCAATCTGGGTATTTCCCTATACTCATATTCCATTAATTTTACTTTTTTAAGGCTTTGATTTTGGTTTGTCTGTGTTTTGAGAAGAACTTGCTGTCCATTTTCAACAAGGATTCTGTTCGGGTATTTCAACATGGCTACATTTGCTTTACTGTATGACAGAAAAATGCTATTGGTCATCTTTTTTAATATGAATGAAAATACCTTTCTCAAAGCAGCTACGACTGAGTGCTCCTTGCTCGCCACTTCAAAGTAAGCTGGTCTTATGGAATACCAGCTGCTAACACTTCCTCTCTTAAGACTCCCAAACTGGCTGTTTCTATTTGCACAGAAGTACCTCTCTAGAATACAAGCGATTGAAACATACCTGACACTTCTGTAGAGCTGCCAGGCTGGGTGACCATGTCACCTTGGTTGACCTGAATCAGATGTTTGGAGTCTCTCTGCAGGGACATTACAAAAAGTGAGGAAAACCATTATTCTCCTGGTTAGAGATATATTTGAGGTTGCAGTTAAAGCTGAGAAACTTTACATTGTAACCAGGAAATAGGAGAACCTGTCACAAAGCATTTAAAAAACAGTCTGTATCATTAGTTATCATCAAAAAGCACATTAAGCCTTATTAAAGATGCAATATTTTAACAAAATAAAGATGCTAGAACTCACACGACTACTTGTTCCATGTCACATGGAACACTTGTTCCATGTTTTTCAGTTTCATTAATATACTTCTTCTAAATGTCCCATCCACTGAAATTCTCCTTACTGATTTAAGGGAATCAGGGCAGTAGTAGAAAAAATAATGCTTCCCTATACATTGTTCTAAGAGATATAGAAAAGGTGGACATTAGAGTAGAAAGCAAAATTCAAGAGACCAGCCGTACAAAACAATTTAACATGAAAATCACTTTAAAAAATTATAAATTATAGTCTTATATACTTCAATTTATAGAAGTTTCATTAATACTTTTTGCACTTTTGTGACTCCTATATGGAATGCTAAATATGATTTTTGCTGTTACTGGAAAAAAAAAACCCAACTGTAGGCTTCTTATTGAATTGCCACATTTTAAGGACTTTTGTGGCACATTGGCATGATTTCATTTGTTTTATGTGTTTTTAACAACTGGCTAGTAGCCAAGTTTCTATGAACTGAACCAACTGACTAGCTGAAGCTCTGTGAGTAGATTACATGCTGAAGGCCTGACAAACCTAGGTAATAATTTTGAAACCAACAGCAGCCCTTTATACCAGCTGAAGCTGGGAAAGGCCAATATACAACTTTTGAATTTCAGATGGGAATCAGTAAGAAGGAAATAAACTTTGATGAAGAAACATAAAACTAAAAAGATCCCAAGGCTCAGGAAGAAAGAGACAACACCAAGAGATTTAAAATCCCTCTTTGCATAGAATATGTTATACAGTTGAGTAGCTAGACACCCCACCATTTCCCCCTTCAAAGAAAACTAATGCTGCTGATAACAGGAGTCTGGACAATAAAAATATGATGCTTAAGCCAAAGAAGAGCAGAAAAACTGAAATTATTTGTATAAACATTTAAAACATATTACTGACAAAACTTTTATGTATTGGTCTGGGCCATGAGAATTGTTGTAACTATACTACTTGGTGCATTTTGATGCGATTGCCATGTTTTTACTAGACAAATAGTGAATTCTTGGCTGTGTATATATATGCAAATATGTCATTTTCTTGTCTAAGGGATGCAAGATATTTAATATCATTGTTAAAGCTATCAGATATTTAAAAAGTCAGGCCTAAGTATTTTTCAAAAGTCTCTCTCACATTTGGGGATAATGCCTCAACATTTTCACATAAATTTATTTCACCAACAAAGTTACATCACTTAAAAAAATATATCTATATATACAGATTTATTAAACATGTTTCCTTTGACTTCCTTTTTTTCAGGAAGACACCCAGGCATCTCTTTGATATAGGAATTAGCTGTGTGAAAATTTATAAATTACAGAAATATAAGGCATTATTGTCTATGGATGGATAGTGTACTTTGGAAGAATCTCTCATTTTATGGATATGTGCCAAGTCATATGTGAAATAATACTGCCCAATACATAGAGAAAGTACAGAGTCATAGTTAAAGCAGCTGAAATCTGTCTGAGGACTTGGATTTGATCTGCTGCTTTCTTACGATTTTTCGCATTCAGTTTTCTTCTTTACTAAGTTTCATAACACAATAGTGGTAAAATTTTTAACTATTGAATTTGAATAACAAAACTTTCTAGTTTTCTGGGCTCTAATTGGAATCAATAGGAGATTTAAAATGTGTAGTTAGTGGTATTAGGCTAGGAAAGAAACGTACAGACACACAAAATGAGAGTGTGGTTTTCACTGTAATTTTACTGCATGTCATTTAAGCTGTGAAATGGGAATAATTACATTATCTTATTTTGGGAAAGCTTAGTAGAAATTAAGTCATTGTTCAAGTGATAGATTTGCAGGGGAAAAAAATGTGTATTCACAGCAGAATAGAAATAATTTATGTAAGCAAACCAAGAAGCATGCACCACCATGAGCAAAAAACAGTCTCTTTTTAGGCTGATATTGTTGGCTTTGTTGGCTCAGTGATTCAGGTGTAGGATCACAGCACAGGAAAACTTGGCAAGGGTTTATGTAATGAAAGACTGTACCAGACTGAATTTGTACTGCACAACTGACTGTCCTGGACATGGCAACTGGAAACTCCCTGGGCCAGGAAACAGCACCAGAAGGGGCCCTCCAGGGCAGCCAGGCTGGGTCTCACTGCCCAGCCTGTCCTGCTGTGGCCATCCAGGCACCTCAGCCCCATCCTCAGGCACCTTCCTGGGCCCAGCCAGGCCGGGGCTGAGCTGTGGAGCCGTGGACAGCCCTGGGGCAGCAGTGGCCATGGCCAGCAGAGCCCGCCTGCAGCAGTGCAGGGACAGGGCCTCATGGTGCTGGGGGTGGAGGTATGGCCCTGGGGCCTGGGCAGGCAGGGAGAGACATGAGGAGACCCAGAGAGGTCCCAGGGTCTGATGGGCTCTGGCATGGAAAATGAGATAACATAAATGACATGCAACACGTTTTATTTCTGATGTGAATGCTTGGCTTATCAGACCATATTATTATGTTATTATATCTGTGAAATAAACCTGTGATTTTTATTTCTAAAAAATGTTATGTGGACATCTTTGCTACTCTGCATTGAGGTACTTTTCATGGAAAGGAGCCATGTCATGTCTCAGCTGCCCACCTTCCTCTGTTCACTGAAATAATGTTAATAATTCTAGCAAACTAATTTTTTCTTTTGTGAACTTTCCTGAATTCTGTCAACTTCTTTGCTAATTTCTCTCTTCCTTACAAATTGCCTTGTCTTTTCTTTTTTTAAATCCTTGAAATATTCAGAATAGCAGGTTAGGTTGTATGTATTTCCTTGTCTTTACCATCAAAGTGTATTCAGATTTTTACCAGCAGTATGTTATGTGTTTCATTTTCTGAGCTATTTTTGAGGATGCATCCTTTCTTACATTCTAGTCTGCCAGACTTTTATGTTCCCTGTTTTTATGAAAGCCATTCCGTTTTCTCCTGTGTATCCTGTGTGTTTTCAACCTCAAGTTTCTTGAAATTTTAAATCTGCTTTCATATACCATATTCTGGCTTTTACATTTTCTTTTTTCAGTTAATTTCTGTGGAGTTTTCTATTGAAAAATCATATCTGAAATAACATATTTCTTGAGTATTTCTCCTTGGTTTTATCTCTTACTTTCTACTTTTATATCTTTTGTATTTCCCAAAGATTGTCATAATGTATTTTGCTTCTTTTGAATCTGTATAATTTGCTACCATACTCCTTGAGTAAATGACTTCAATTTTTTCAAATTCACAATGGCATTTCTTCTATACTCCTACATGATTTCAATTTTGATTACAGAGAATATGAACTCCATAAAGGATTGTTAGAGTGTTTGTTTAGGTATATTTCTGTGCTTAGTATTATCAAAACTTTATAAAGAGGAGTTTCTCTTCCAATGTAGGTTATCTGCTTCAGCTTTTGTAAATATCTCAATATCCACATAATTTTATGAGGCTTGGCTTTCTTAGAATATAGTCTCATTTCCTTTTGGTATGCTAATAAATTGCACATCAGTTTTCCTGTGTTGAGTCTGTATCTCTGCTGGTATCACTACACATTTAGTGTTCAAAAATCTGTCAGCCATGCATTTTGGCTTGGACGAAGCTTGCTCAGAGTCTGGATAGTAAGTAATGACACATGATTTACATTTTGATTGAAAGATCCAGCTCAATACACTCCATATGCATGCCAACTGGTATGATCTGGCAGGAAAGCTGGTCAGCTTTTCATTTCCTTTTGTCTTCCCTGGCTGAAGAGAAATGTTTCATAAACCATATTATTTCCTAGAGAGAAAAGGTCAGTTAGAATAATAAGGGCATTTTCAAGGACGTCTTCATCTCCGCCTCTTATTTTTAGTCAGTGAATCATGTCTTCTACATCACTGCCCATGCAGTGAAGATGAAATGCAACTCCTAACATACTTTCAATTTTAGTGCATCCAACATTTATGTGCTTACTCATTTCCAACACTGTTGAACAACATCTCTGTCCTAGTGACAACATCATGCTTGAAATAGAGTTATTGCAAATATCAGATTGCTTTATGTCTCTTTTTGTTCTGGTTCTGCCTCAAAGTTTTTCTTCTTTAGTCTTTATTTCATTGTAATATGTTAAAAACTTGCTCTTGCTCAATTGTTATGATTTTGTTGCTGCAGATTTTATGACCTTCTCTCTTTTACTTAGAGTTAAATGACTTGAATCTCTGTATTAATGACCACATCAAAGTGAACAAAAGTTTTATACCATGAGACGGTTGCCCTTGGACAAAGTATCTTTGAAGAGGTGTCTGTCAGCAACTGTAGTCCCACAACTGGAAGATAAATCGTCTTCTTGCAATCATAGAATCACTGAAGGGTCTGTACTGGAAGGGACCTTTTTTTTCCCCTGGCATTTTGGGTTTTTGTTCCAGTGTGTGTGTGTGTGTGTGAGGGGAATAAGATCTAACAGTTTAACATCTAACATTTACCTTTTTCCTGTGCCTGGTGGGCATTCTGTCTGTCAATAAACTGTTGGAGTTTTTTTCACTTTCATCCACTAGTACTCACTTCCTGTTCATGCAAAGGGATTTTTGGAACCCTTATAAAGGAGGCAACTAATTCCAGAGTGTTTTCTCCTAAATTTGTTCCTAAACTCGGAAAATGTTTAATGTAAGTAGTCTCTCCCCAGTCAGTCAGCTTATTCTCTTGGGTGCTGATGATTAATTTGGAGTGAAACTTCACTGCATTACATAGACCTAATTTTTCCTTTTTTTTTTTTTTCATTTTCTGTGATTTCTTTTTTTTTTTTTTTTTGACAGCTGAAGAGATCAAGATCATTGTAATTTAGATAAAGGTTTAAGGGGATGTGTACCTTACAATACTCTGTGGTTCATGAATGTCAATGGATAGGCATGAAGCATCTGGGATGAGAAGAAGTGTCCTCAAGTTTATCTACAACAGGTTTAAATTGGATATTAGGAAAAAAATATTTACTGAAAGTGTTATCAAGCATTGGAATAGGCTGCCAAGGAAAGTGGTCAAGTCACCATTGTTGGAGATTTTGAAAAGTCTTAGAGATATGGCACTTAGTGACATGGTTTGGCGGTGGACTTGTCCATGTTAGGTTTATGGTTGGACTCCATAATATTAAAGGTCTTTTCCAAGCTAAATGATTCTATGATTGTGTGTTTCTTGATTATACTGGTGGTTGGATGAAGAGTTTTCAGGAATGAAGATCACAGGTATGTAGGCTGATTGCCCTGTTGGGAAATAGTTTGGTATAAGGCTTTTAACCACATACGTGTTGGCAGCAAAAATGTTTATGTAGTATATTGTTTTTCATTTTCTGATGTTGTCATTTTTATACAGATTGTAAGAAATAGTACAGGATGGTTGTTCAAGGGTCCTCACACTTCCCCTTATTAAGGGAAGTGACAAATTAAATGAGTAATTTCTTTCCAAATAAATGTGTGTTAATGGCACCTTACTCAACAGAACTCTCTATTAAGTGTATCATGAAGAAAATCTGCTCATTTTAATGACTATAAAATAACTTCAATTCTTTTATTTCTTTCATAACTGCAGAGTTAGAGGGTACAAATCTAGTATGGATTTTGTTTCCAAACTTTATGGCTGGATTTTATTTTATTATTTTTTTGTGCATTGACAACATAGTTTTTGTGAATACCACAAAATGAATGATAAGACAGTTCTGATAGCTGGTAAGTTAAATAAACTCTCACTATTTTAGGTGGACATGATATTTTATCTGGCAGTCATTTATCCAGAACAGAATATGTGCTTGTAAATCATGCTATTTGATACAAATACACCATCTTCTTGCTCTTAATTTTTGTCCATCAAATACCTGAAAAAAAAATACAGTGTACCTCCAGGTCTGCAGCTGACATGTTTTCTGTGCAGTTCCCGATCCCATTCCGGCCCCAGGAGTAGTGGCCAAATGGCCAGAACAGGAAGAGGACCTCACATGTCCTAAACAGTAGATGTCATTTCTGTAATATACCCCATTTCAAGAATCCCACTTCAACTGTAACATTTTTGAATGATAATGTGCACTGGGTAATTGCTAAGTTGGTACAATAAAGTTTTTAAACCCAACATCACAGTCTCCCTTCACTGATGAACAAAAATTGAAATACCTTTCCTCCACAAGGCTAATCTAATAAGGAGGGTAAAATTCTTCCTAAAGCTAAAATATTACTAAAATGAATTCTGAAAATAAAGTGCCTGAAGACTGCTTAGCTTTAGTCACAAAGATACTGTGGGGCTTTGGGAGAAGAAAAATGCATGCATACATGATGTTACAAAAGTTATTGAAGGAAAGACTCACATTTCCTATAGGTTCCCTAAGCAGTGAGATGAGGAATAATTTTTTCTTGTACTGTAAATTTTTAATTATTTATGCTAATAAAAGAAACACTGGAAAAATACCCTGGGAGGGGTACTCTACATGGAAATTACAGCACTCAGTCTGCAATAAAATCCTGCACAGCATCAGAGTAAAAATTTTGAAATAAGTTTCTTGATTCCTTAGCAAAATATTAGACAATTAGCCCACTGGGAATCCAAAATGAACAAAGAGGTGCAGCTGGCCACATACTAGTGCTTATCACTGTGAGCCAGCCATTTGTGCCCCTTGACATTTCAGTACCATCCAACTTGGTTGAGTTTCTGTTTGAGTAGGGAATCCCATTTCAAGCTTGCAAATCTTCTGTGCAATGCATAGGATCAAGGTGTTGACAGTGAATGTTCTAGGACTGGTTAGGAAAAAACAGCTGTCCTTTTTGGGGGGAGGAATGAGTGAACAAAATCCTTAATTCTTTTTGATGAATTCTTCTGGCAAGTGATAGGGCTTTTAAAAAGGAGAGGGGGAAAAAGGAGTAAATCTGCAACTTATTATTTTCCTGTCCTGTATATTTCTTTATAATTTATTTCAATAAGTATTATTTTTTACACAAAAGTATTGTTCTAGTAGTATTTCCTCATCTGCTAAATGAAAAATGGCTATTATTTACTAAGTTACTAGAGATGATAATTTTGAAATAAAGCTTTTAGGCAGAGTATTATCCTTATATGATTCGTAAATACATATACCAAACTATGATGTGTCTTGGAGGAGCTTGGAGTGAGAACCAGTAGGCACATATGTTGAAAAGTCAATTGAGAAGCCTGTTTTGATCTCTGCTGGATTAGTAATAACTCCCTCTTTCACAGAAATAAATTTTAGATGACAGTTACATATGTTCTATTTTAAAAACTAAGTTTTGTGTGATATATACTAAAGCAGTTTAAAAAGTGTGGTAAGTACCCATAATTGCATAGACAGAAATTAAATTAGTTTCTAATTTATATTTTTACTGTTCAAATTATTAGTAAAATTCTCCATCCAATGAATATAACTCCCCATTTCACTTCACAGAGAGACAGGAAACCTCTAAAGGAAGGAAGTGAACTAGTGTTCCTAGGCCCTACTAATCACTGAAGTTTGCTGGAGTGAAATGGGACTACCCCAAGAAAACAGAGGGGAAAAGGAAGAGTGTTTTAAGATCCTTTTTTAGTTATATTGCTTACTTAGAAAATCTGACTTTACTCTATTTCAGACATTACCTTCTTGAAGTTCGTGCTCCAAAAAGTGCTAACATCAGAACTCACTAACCTTTCCAGAATGGGTAGAAGACTTGCAGATTCAGATGTTTCATTTCATGTGACTGACTGACTTAGAAACCTGCTAATTTGTGACATTCTCAGAAAAGCCAGTAAGGCTGACATTCACTAAGTGATTAAAGTGCATGCTTCTAAAGCATGCTTCAGGCAGTCTGTAGGTATTTTACTCAAACAGAATGTCTGAAGAAAAATTACTTAGCTGCTTAAGCACCTCCTCTTTTGCAAGTCTCATGGCTTTCATCAAAATATATTCTATAGTATTCAAAGCACTAATATAGTGACTTACAACTTTAGAAAAATATTATATAATAGAGATTGCCTACTGGTGCCACCATCCATAACAAAGGAATATCAGTGATTCATTAATTTCATCTGTCTCCTATTGGATTCTATGGCTATTTGTGACCAATCAACTACAATGAGAGAAAATTCAGAGATGATGGATAAGGGCAGCATGCTTATGAAGCTTAGGGAAAAATAAATGGACTGACTATTCCTGCTGCTAAGAAAAACAGACTAACACAAAGGGAATTACAGGGTGTCCTTTACTATATGTGGATAGCTACATTAGTTGATGGGAATACATGGTTGTGTAATTTTTTTATTCTAAATTGTTTCAATAAAAAACAATCAACAAAAAGAAATGGAAGAGAGCAATAGGCTTGAGCTTGCTTCAAGCCATGTATTTCTTTCTTAAGACAGGGGACATCCAGCATCATGATAGTGAGCATATTATAGAGATCTGTGCTAAGAATTACATTTATATCTGAACCGGTGTGCTCGGCCAAGTGTAATTTTTACTTTCAGTGTGATTTCAGTGCACTGCAGAATTACTCTTATAAATGAAAATACTGTGTAATGTCAAAAAATTTGAGAGGAGTAAATTCAGTATAAAAATGAAACCATCTACCATGAACAGTGAGCCTGCCACCCTCTTGTTTCCAAATAGCCCTCTCCTCCCACCCCCTTTCAAACTGGCCCTGTTCTGAACAATCTTCTTTTTCATGTTGTTCTGAATTTTCTTCATAAGATGCCTATGGACTCCAAGAGTTGTAAACACCAGTTCTAGGAAGGGATCGCCAAATTCTACTCACTGAGATGTTCAGCACAGCGCAACATATGTTTCTGAAGAACTCTGAGACTTCAGAGCTGGTGTCAGTTCTCATATCAGTAGGTTAAAGCAGTCAGGTTAAGCCACTGATCTGAACTCAAGAGCTGTATTTCCAACCTCGCATTTTTCTTCATCTTGAAGCTATTGCATCTCCTCAAGATTTAGATTCTGAGATAATTTCAATGTGTAGAAAGAGCAATTTATATTTTTAAAAGCCTGATCATATGATTAAGAGCAAAAGCTTGAGGCCAGTAATACTAATTTTTGCCATGATTACCCAGGAGATAAATGAAAAGACCACAACATCTGTTATTTTCTAAATATAATAAAAATAATGAAATAATTTTTTAAAAAAGTTGTGAGCTTTTCTATCTGCCCAATTACTTTCTCAACATATGAAAAAGGTCAACCCATTATTAGTTCTTCCATTAATTATTTCACTTTTATTAAAAAAACCCTTCAACTGCATTGAGTTTATACAGTACAAGAACAAATTTGAGATTTAACTAAGAATATTCAACGTGGTTTTGTACCATCATTTCAGCACCTAAACACCATGTAAAAATGGTAGAAAAAATACACTCCTGAATTTGTGAAGCGATTGCTTCAATGGGTGTTTTTGTACCTTAAAAAGGCATTAAGAAAAATCACCAGCACGCTAAATGTGCTAAGATGAGAGTTGACATGAAGACATGCATTTTGGATAGATATATTCATCTTAACTTTCACATATTGATTAATGAGGGTAATAAATAAATTTTATACAAGCTAACCAGCAATTCTAGGAATGCATTCTGCTTACTACACTGTACTGAAATGTGTACCATGATGACTTTTTCTATTTTACTTATTTCTCAGAGTAGCCAGCCTAAGATGGCTATGCCAGTTCACACTGTTCTTGAACTTTCTTTTGTATAGACATGCATAATTTTGATATGTGCATATCTATCTATCTATCTGTCTGTCTATCTATCCATCTATCCATCCATCCATCCTCAGGAGAGTTTAATCTTATCTAACTATAGACAAATGCAATGAGCCTCAGTGCCTTCTTTTACAGTTTCTGGAAATCTAGTAATTAAAATCAAAGGAAAATACCAGTAATTCATGTAATTTTATTTTAGATCCCTGCAATTAATCAAATAAATTGCATCAAAAACTGAACATACACTATTGATTAACTCTCCAGTGATTATAATTGGAGCACAGTGACAGTGTTTTCATGTAGAGAACTACTTGACAGATAAATTTAGGGAAAACAAATTCTACTTTATTTCCATAAGTTACAGAGTTTTTAGTATCAGATGCAACTAAGCATTTTCTGTACAGTGTCTGTTTAGAAATGTCTCTTTTCTGTCTGCATGTTTTGATAAAGTTTCTCTCAAAGAATCATAGAATCATTAACGTTGGGATGAAATTCTAAGATCATTGAGTCCAAACTTTCATCAAACACCACCTTGTCAACTAAATCATAGCACAATGGTTTAAGTGCCACATTCAATTTTTTTGAACACTTTCAATGATGGTGACTCCACCACTTCTTTGGACAGCTTTTTCCAATGCTTGACCACCCTTTCAGTGAGGAAATTCTTCCTGATATTCAACCTGAATCTCTCCTGGTGAAGCTTGAGGTGATTTCCTCTTGTCTTGTCACTACTTGGCTGAGAGAAGAGGCCAACCCCCAACTGGCTACAACCTCCTTTCAAGCACTTGTAGAGAGTGATAAGGTTTCCTTTGAGCCTCCTTTTCTCCAGGCTAAACACCCCCAGCTCCCTCAGCCACTCCTCATATGACACACTCTAGACCCCTCACCAGCCTTGTTGCCCAACTGGGGACACACTTAACCCACTCAATGTTTTTCTTGTAGTGAGGGGCCCAGAACTGTGCACAGGACTTGTGGTGTGGCCTCACTAGAGTCAAGTGCAGAGAGACAATAATTTCCCTAGTCCTGCTGACAACACTATTGTTGTTACAAGCTAGCACACCACTGTCCTTCTTGGCCACCTGGACATATGGTGGCTCACATTGAGGTGGCTGTTGATCAGTGATCCCTGCTAGGCCCCATTCCAGCCACTCTTTGCCCAGCCTATAACTCTGCAGGGGTTGTTGTGGCTGAAGTGCAGGATTACAGCATTTTCCATTACTGAACCAGCAACTGGCCTTGGCCCATCATTGCAGCTTGTCCAAGTCCTTCTGCAGTGCCCTCCTACCCTCCAGCAGATCAACAGTCCTAGCTTGGTGTCATCTGGAAATAGGTGGGTCACCTGGTCATAGAAGGATATCAGGTTGGTCTGGCTTTCCTAAATCCATGATGGCTGGGCCTGATCACGTGGTTGTCCTGTAGGTGCTGTGTGAGAAGTAATGTAGTGTGGCTTGGCAACTCTTCTACCAGGTCCCTCAGTAGCCTCAAGTGATTCCCATTTGGCCCCATGACACAGCAGGTCATTAACTACTTTCACCTGGATTGCAGTGCATCTGTTCTCTCTCTCCTGTTTACTAGCTCAGGCAGCTGGTTGCCCTAAGGATAGCTGGTCTTTCTGTAAAAGACTGAGGTAAAGAAGACACGAAGTGCCTAAGTTTTTTCAACATTCCTGGTTACAATGCTTCCCCGAGTCCAACACAGGATGAAGATTTTCCTTGACCTTCTTTTTGTTGTCAATGTATTTATAAAAACACATTTTATCATCTTTTATAGTAGTGCCATGATAGAATTCTAGCTGTGCTTTTACCTTTCTAATTTTCTCTCTAAGGGACCTACCAACATATTTGTACTGTTCCTGAGTTGACTGCCCCTTTTTTCAAAGGTCATAAACTCTCTTTTTTTTCCCCTGACTTCCAGCAAAACCTCCCTGTTCAACCAGCCTGGTCTTCTTCCCTGACAGCTTCTCTTTTGACACACAAGCAAGGTCTATTCCTTGAAGATTTTCTTCTTAAAGTCTGTCCAGATTTCCTGGATTCCTTTTTTTATTAAGTACAGTTTCCCAAGGGATTCTCCTGAACAAGCCAAAGTGTGCCCTCTGCAAGCCTAAGGTAAAGATTTCATTGACTCCCTTCCTTACTCCATCAAGAATCAAAAACTATCATTTCTTGGTCAGTGTGCCCAAGTTGGCATCTCACAACATCATCTTCCACCAACCCATTTCTATTCATAAACAGCAAGCCTAGCTCGGCACTGCCACTGGTAAGCTCTCTCAGCAGCTGTTATCTTCCAAGAAGATATCTTCCACACACTTCAAGAACCTCTTAGACTGTCTGCCCTCTGCTGTGTGAGCAGGCCGTCAGGCATCTGACAGGTTAAAGCCTCTCACAAGAGCAAGAGCTAGCGATCATGAAATGTCAGCCAGCCAGCTATAGAATTCTTCATCTGCCTCTGCCTGCTGGTTTTAGTTGCCTATAACAGACTACCTCCAATTCATTGTTAGCCTGAAATTGTTCTTTGTTGATGTGCGTATCTATTTGGCTAGCCTGCTGTTCAGCTAGACCACCCGGTAGCTTTTCGATACGCCACAACAGTTCCGATTTGTGGGTTCTTGGTTCTACAGCACCTTGACTTTCGCTGTCACGGCCGTGATATAGATGAAAGAGGGGACCCTCGGAGGCTCGGGTTACAGAGGTTTATTCGGGGGGTCACAGGGGGAACCCCTTACCTCCGTCCCGGTGCCTCAGGAGAGACCCCGGGCTGTGGCTGCAGGGGGTGTTTTATCCAATACAGGTTCAAGGGGTGGGTACAAGTGGTTAACCAATAAAACAAAGTAAAGCAACAAATACCTACTGAATTACCTAACTACTAACAAATTAAAAGTAATTTTGGGATGGGTCTCTGGAGAATGGACAAATGGAAAAAGGGA
>JBBMKD010000170.1:52292938-52307692 GCA_037834095.1 Argya squamiceps | reverse complement strand
GCTATCCTAAACTTATAATAAAAAGGCTATCCTAAACTTACAATAAAACTGGTAAAATAAAATTCAGCAATCCCACAGTTCTTAATTTTCTTTGAAACTGTGAATCAATATTCTTTGTGTTGCAGATCTAATATTTGTTTTCAGTGCATAAAATAAGGAATAGTGAGTCTGAAGGAAGCAAGTAAATCCAGTTAAGTAGATGAAACAAATAACGTACAACTGGCAAAATGATCAGTTTTGAAGTCCAGGATATTTGACGGGAATGGATGAAGACATAATGTTTATAATAAAGTAATTATGCAAATATACCTGTATTTGAATATTTAACTTGTAAGTAGATGAAAGCATCTTGGCTGTTTGTTTGGCAGCTCGGTTATCTCTATCACTTTTACAGTATTTGCATTGGAAGAGAATAGCACAGCTATTTGTTGGTGTCTGTGTTTAATAGCACAAACAGCAAAGGTTTTCTCTCTACGGAATGCCCAGAGCTAGCACTAGAGCCACTGCTCAGCTGTTATTTACATGGCTTATTAATGTGTCCATATTTTTAATTGAAAAGCCTGTGGGGTTTTCATTGCTTTTATTTGAATTTAGACAGTTTAAAAGGTTTTCATATTTGTTCCAAATATTTCCATCATTATTAGGGTAGAAAGATATTTAGTCAATTATTATTTCCTCTTATGCCTCACTCTTGTTGAAATCCATCTATATATCTTAAAGTTTTCCCACAAAAGTAAGTATTGTTATCTCTGCTTACAGTTAGGGGAGCCATAAAGCCCTAAGTGCAACCCCATCTTGCTGTGTTTCAAGCTTTTGTATCTTAATTTGTACATGTTCACATATTCCTCCTCTACTTTTACATGCCTCCTCCCCACCAAAACAAAGACTGTGAGAAATAATCTTTCCGAGACATTGTAGAAGCTTTTTGCTTTATTATATATTTTGAAAATGAGTGAAATAGTTAATAATGATAAACTGTAACATCTCTTTCTCAATTTCTGCTTCACATGAAATAATATGGACACTTCACGGATCAGAACTGTGGTATCTGGTCCTTTACATTCTCAGGCAAATGTCTCTCTAGGTAGCACTTTATCATTTGAATTTCAAGAGCTTCTTTTGCAAGCACATCATCCTTTGGGTTTGCCCTTATTTTTATAGTAAAGATTAAGCTGTGAAGAACATTGAAGTTCCCTCTTGGAATCTTCTATGCTTCTGTTCATGTCCTGTGAGGAAACAAACATTTGAAAACATATTTTGGAAACAACAATAAATTTGTTTGGTTTTTTTTCTAAGTATATTCAGATAAGTATAATTATGATGGTATTAATAATTAGATTTTCTCAGAAATCAGATGTTAAAAAAGTATTTTAAAGTTTTGGGTAGCACTGAAAGACCCCAGTAAACATGGTTTTTAAGCTGGTTTCTAACATTGCCTTCAAATAGAGTTCCATCGTGCCTTTCCTGGCTGTATGAACCAGATATTTAAATTTGATGGCAGGTATGACAATAGCTGCAATCAGACCTTTTTTCTAAACATCAAAATCAAGAAAGAGAATACAGTCTCTACTTCTTTGTTTTGAGTAATTTTGTATTTGTTTTCATAATCTGATGACAGCTGGAACTAAGCCAAACCAACTGCAATGTTTAATTTGATGCTCTTAAGTTTTAGGTTGACATTACAACAGGGTAACTTTTAGAGATTCCTAAGTGTAGTGGTAAAAGATACATTTATATTCACATGTAAATGTGAATGTTAATGTTCAGTTGCAAGGGTTTGGTCCTTAAAAATCTATAGAAAAAATGTTGGAAATTTTATTTGCTGATGGAAAGAAGATCTAGCTTGTTGACCATCAGTTAGATGGTAAGCAGTATAATATTGCCTTTTGTTTTGCCTTAATGTCTGAGGTACGAAAGAACACAAATGAGGAGGGGGTGGGGGAGGAGGGGGAGAAAGAAAGAGAGAGAGAGAGAGAGAGAGAAAGAGAGATCAGAATGGAATGATCACTTTACTTCTCCAAAGACCTATAATGGAGCTCTGCTTATCAGTCTATGGAGTTTCGGAGGAAGATCAGTACTTATGATTTATGTCTTATTGCATATGTAAACATGTACAGTCTTCAATAAACTATACTTTACCTTGAAAACATTTAAACTTTTACCTAAAATAATGATTTCAATGCAGTTTTATCAGGCTTTCATTTGTCTATCATTGCCATAGAGTAGGTAGGTAAGTAGAGTGGGTGGAACTCTAGCAACGTAAATCTTATTGGATACCAGTGCCTCAGGGAAAACCATAAAGATTATGATAATTATTCTGATTACTCTTATCTTAATATTTTGTGCTAACAGCCAGTATGCTAAAATGTAGAGATGTGTTTTGACTTTTAGTCTGCTAAATGGAATACCATTTATTTTGACATTAATACCTTGTTTCTTTTAGTAGGAAACAGAAATTAATAGAAAAAAATATGATCTCTTCACAGTTTTATTGGACTGAACCCTCATGTGCATCATCTTGTTTTTATTGCTACAGTACTTATTGCAAAAAAAACCACAGGCAGACAAATATATACAAAAAGGAGAAAGACAAAAATACAGAATAATATTATAAATTCTTCATCACCCTGTAGATGGATTTTTACATCCTCTATCTAGCTTCTCTTTCTTTTCAATATCACTCTAGGCAATAATTCTTACAGATATTAACAGACTGGGAAAGTCCATGCAGTGCTTTGAATCTACTGATGTACATTTCTTCAACAGAAATTCTAGGCAATAATGAAAGCTGTTCATAACATTTTATGAATAGTTCATTTAAAAAATTCCAGCAGAATTAATTTAAACATGTCCTGTAGGAGAAATTCACTGCAGGTTTAAGTCGATGCAGCCTCTTCATACATATCTTCTTCCAGTTCAGGGGAGTCAAACCCTACGTGTGCAGCAATGACTGTAATAAATTATGTTTCCTTACCTATGTCTAGATCCAAAACATCCAAACTCATAGTTTTAAGGAACAATAAAAGAATAGGTATTTAAAGTCAGGAATTTATTGATGGTATAATTGAAATCTTAGCAGTGTCACCAACTTAGTCTGGATCTAATTATTGCAGGTGCTCTGATTCTGGCCAGGACAGGGTTAATTTTTGCAGTAGTCAGGAGGGCCATGGCTAGGACCCAGAGGTTATGCTATACATACTCACATACTTTTTTGAGGATGCAGGAAGAGCTGGCTTCTAGGCTGCTGTAGCATGGCTGAAGGAAAAGTCAGGTATTTTCTGTTCTTGGAGGATTTCTGTGGGAAAAATTAGCCTCTTTCTTCTACCCTCTGTCATTAGTATTGTTCCTGTAACTGTTTGTTTACTTGTCTCAGTGCTGTTTTCAGTAAATTGTTTTTATCTCGATCTGTGATCTTTACCCTCCTTGCCTCCACTTCTTCTCTCCATCCCGATGCAGTGGGGATGAAGAAGGTGGGGGGGAAGTGAGCAAGTGGCACATGGTTTAGAGTCTCAGTGGGAGCACTAAATGGGAGAGTGCCATTCCTAAACTATGACAGGAAAAGAAACAATATTTTATGCAGAAAATCTTTCAATACTAACAGAGGTAGAACTGTTATATGTGCACTTCCTAGCTTCTACACTATTGCCCGGTGGTGGGCTTGCTCTTCAGCTTCTGTTTCCTGGCCTTAAGGCTGGTGCTTTCATTCCCATTGTGGCAGGGAAGTTATGGTTGGGTGTCAACCTTTGGTGTTCTTCACTGGAGATAATATGATGTTAGCATACATAATGGATAATTTCTTCCTCCTTTGTCTACTCATGCTCATTTTTACAGGTCTGCTGACATACTTTTACACCTTGTATTGGTCTATAGCTTCACATTGCACCCAGTTTTGCTTTATATTGTGACTTTTACTTGTGTTAGCCAAGAACCATTTTAGCTCTATGTTTGATATTCTTTTACTGGCACCTGCTGAGTTGTTGAGAGCTGTCTTTTGTTCCAGGGACTGTGTTTCATGTCCTGTCCTCACAAGGCTGTGCTCCTCTAGGACCATTCTCTGTCTCCACTTCTCCAGGCCTGTGCTGCCACACCAGGTCTATTTTTCCCTGTAGATTTAAAAAATCATGCTAACTGCAAACAAAGATAAACAAATTAGCCATAGCCTCCCCGTTAGCTACAAAAATTGCTCTTACATGTAAACCAAGTCACCAAGGTAGGTCAAGAAAAGCTAAGAGAAAACAAACTTGAGAAGCCCAAGTCCTGAGGCTGCACAAATTCAGTTCAATGTGTTCCCCATGTTGCAAGCCATAACAATACCAAGCAAGAGTGCAGCAAAGAGGGCATAAAAATACCCAAAATTTTTAAAAAACAAAAGGCTAATGAAGAGAATTGAAAGTCACTGAGTAAGCAGACGAAGATGCCATGAAACTCCTACAAAATATTCACTATGTCCCTTGAAATTTCTCAGTGGCCTATGACATTTAATGAATATGTTGCATCTTTTATAATAAAAAAAGAAGAAAAAAAGGTAATTTTTGGCAAAAGAACTATTGAGATTGGATTCATCTGTAGGTATTCCATAATTATCCTCCTTTCTCTATCACAGACTTGAGAGTACCTCTGTCATTGTCTTATCTGTGTCAAGAGACAGCCTTGCCAAATCAGTTTTGGAGATACTTTTTTCCCAGTTTAAGTCAATATTGAAAAAGTGTTTGTTTTAGAGAGAACAAAAAATGTGTTATTTCTGAACAGTCTGGTCATCAAACTAAAAATCTCTTGTATCTTTAAAAATTTTGTCAAGATTTCTACATTGTTCTATAATGTGAATTTTCAAATCCCTGAGGGAAAAAATGTAATTTGGGATAAGGGTGTTCTTTAAAGTCAACTTCTCCCATACTGTTAAAAAAGATACCTATCAGTGCCTTTTGCCACAGTGGTTTTCTTTTATATGATAATTTGGTCATTAGAGTTGTATCACAGAATATTTACTATAGGAAAAGAAAAAAGGAAAAAATATGGAAGAAACACATTTCAATGTCAATGGCATATTATTTGCACATTTGGAAAATGTTGTGGTTGAGCTCGCAAATGGAATTTATGGAAGACAATAAAGGTAATTATATACTGAATACAAAATATTCTGTATTGGTGAAATAAAGAAAATGAGGAGAAACACATCTCTGCCCACTAGTGGGTGCCCCTTCCAGAGGTATAAAATTTAATTTCTTCTTTTTCTTTAGAGGTCAATTAATATTTAGCTATTCTATACAAAATGAAGTGATTTCTAAAAAAAAAAGGATTTTGAGGTTTTTCCAAAATACATATAACTTTATGGATAGGTCATTATAAAGGAAGAGACAGATCCTGATCCTCTGAGATAAAGGTAATTGAACCTGTCTCTTTAGACAAGCAGTGTAATCACTGAAATGCAAAGGAACTGATGAAAAAGGATATGAGAGGATCAGTGAGAAAATTATACCCTCTCCTTTGTGGACTGAATTCATAAGGTATGTCCATCAATTTTGAAAGGAGAACGTTAGTTAACTGAAATCTGAAAAAGGGTCATGTGTCTTGTAGGGCTAAAAAGCTCTACCTAAGAGTGATATTTTCACTTCTACTCTTGTTTCCTCAAGAGTAGATCTGTCAATTCCTTTCTCAGTATATTGAATCCCACTCCTACCTGAATATGTTTCTCTGTGCCTCTCTATAGAACCTAAATTAATAATTTGACTTTCATGAAAAGCATGAATTACTAGAGGTAGACTTAATAAAATAAATGTTCATAATATGTTCTTATTTGTTCATGGCTTGATAGAAAGAAAGCCATACGCTCATAAAATCATAGAATATCCTGAAATGAAAGGGAACCACAAGGATCATCAAGTCTTGTTCCTAGCTCAGCATAGGACAACCCCAAAAACCACAGTGTGTGCCTGAGCTCATTTCACAAATTGTTCTTGAACTCTGTCAAGATCGGTGCTATGGCCACTTCCCTTGGGAACTTGTTCCAGTGCTCAGCCACCCTCTGGGTGAAGAAATTTTTCCTAATATCCAGACTAAACTTCCCCTGACAGAACTTCATGCAGTTCCCTCAGGTCCTGTCACTGGTCACAAAAAAGAAAAGAGATCAGTGTCTGCCCCTCCACCTCCCTCTGTGAGGAAGCTGTAGACTGTGATGTGCAGAGAAAATATTCATCTAAATCACTTGCCCAGCTACTTCGTCAGTTAGAGAATTATTATTACTGCTTACAGTGATTAAAAGTGTGAAAAACATTCTAAAGGAGAAGTGACCAATGGAGCTGAGAAGATGAAAAGGAAAAATAATTAAATGAACTCAGAAAAAGTAGTTTGTGTAACAGTGCTACGGCAGTGCTTTCTTATTCATGTTTAACAGTAAGAACAAGGTAACCCTTTGGAGTTCCTAGCTGGCATCTTTAATGATGGGACTTAATGCATTCCATGAGGTTTGATGTCTTAGTAGTTCCTTGGGCAATTTACTATTGGTTTAAAAACTGTCAGTCAAAAGATACTCTCTGAGTACAGCACTTGACTGGCAGTGAGGGTTTTGTATTACTAGAGAAAAATTGTAGCTTTGTTCAAAATTGTAATGAAAATCTCTTTCAATATAAAGCTTCACAGAAGAAAATCTAACTTGTGTTTCTTTACAGTCCTGTAATGAGAGGAATGTATGTTTTCAGAGGAATCAAACCTTGCTTCAGAATAACAGCTGACCGCTCCTCCCTGCATTTAACACTTCTGGAATGAATTTCATCCTTACATCATTACTATGTAGATGAGACTATGACTTATACATTGTCACTGTCATTAGATATTTGTTTACTTCTAGGAAGTTTTTACATGGTGTAAAAAGATTTTATTGTTGTTAATCATTTACTTTAAACAACTGTTCAAGTTATTTCAACTTCTCTTATATCCTTCACTTCACCTTTTTAAACTATGTGAAGATGTCTGAGAGCCTCATTGCCCAAAAACATTTTAAAAAAATTTTTAATTTTTTCAACTTTATTGAGTTTGTACTTCGACATTTACATTTCTACATCTAATTATGATACAGAAATTGCTCTATATGGAACCCTGATATGCAGGTTGCTAGAAATGTTTCAGTTTTAGTACTTTATAAACACTTAAAGGTTTTCACTCTCTTCTTCTCAAACTTTGTTTTTGCTTATGTAGTTCTCCTTTCAAAGTGTAGTTTTAGATATTTGTCCCATAGGCTCATGTTGTACAATTAAACTTTTATTGCAAATGTGATACCACACTTCCATTACAGAATACACTTTTGTATACACTGGGTTAAAACCATTATTCAGTATCTATTTGGTAAAGCACAAATTATAATGAAATTATGTCTTGAACATAATCTAATCAATTAATTAATTAACTAATTAAGTTAGTTTAAATAAGACTAATTTAAACCTGTAAAATCAACCACAATGAGGAGGTGGAGGCATGGGGATTAGGTACATGGATGGCTCATTCCAATCCCCAAGTTTCAGAAGTTAGGCAATATTATCTCATTGTGTTACATATCTTAAAATTCAAATGGTCACTGACAGCTTCTGGGCTGGCCTCTGATATCTCCATGTTCCTTGAGAGTTATCCTTTCCGACAGAGTTCAGTGTTAAAATGCTTCTTTCTCAAACTTATGTGTTGTAAATATTCATGCACAAGGTTATTTCATTGATTGAATAATCCTATTAAAGTTATTAAGAGTAATGCCTGAATCCATTAAAACACACGTACAAGACTCTGCAGGACCAGGGCATTCATTGTTGCATATTTCTAGTAGAGAATAAAATAAACTCTGAAGAATACATGCTACATAACAAAAGTATATAAATTGCTTCTGAACTCAGTTTAATAAATTCTAAACAATTTACTTTTAATAAGCTCTGAGATACTGATGTGATATGCTGCATGGGAATTATAATTTGATAAATGGGCATATTTTAGGTTCCATATTGAGTCCAGATGGTTACAGATTCCTTAATATATCCATCCATGTGGCATTTGCACATTTGTGTATCTCAAGTCTTCCTCTCATTTGTGTTTAATGATGGATTGAATCCAAACAATGCAAGATGTTCTTCAGCATGCTAAGCTTCTGTTAAGTGGACTGATAGTCAGATTGCTCTGCACAGGATCCTCTTTCATTCAGCAAACTCCATTCCAAGACAATCAATCTCTATCGATGACATTTCATGTGTATGGAAATGATAGCACAAAGAGCCTCCCCTATTATCCACGAGGGAGTCTAACTTGACAGTTGTGTGCAACATCCTTCCTAGGTTATCAATGCCACTAGTCTTTTGAACTAAGTTATGGTTTTGTATATACTATCATTTGCAGGTCTGTATTTGATTATTAAAACAAGCTGCGAATTTCAGTTAACTTGGAGCACTCCCGTTACTCAGGGTTTTCTGGTTTGTTCAGTTTTGGTGGGGGTTTTTTTGTTTGTTTTTGTTTTGTTTTCTTGTGTGTTTGTTTGCTTTGGTTTGTGTTTTGCTTTGGTTTTTGTTTTGTTTTGTTTTGTTTTAGTGTCGGTTTTTTCCTTTGGTTGGTTTGGCTTTTCAAGGGAAAGATGAAGACTTCCAGATTATTCTACCACTTTTATGTGTCTCATCCTCTCACCTCCATTGCCCCTGATTTCTCAACCACTGATAGAAAAGCTGTTTTTCTTTTGGTGAGGAAATAGAAAACTAATTAGTTGGATTCTCACCAAATAATTCAATTAACTGAGATAACAACTTCTTCCCTCAGGTCAGGGAGTCCTGTGAGACAACAGCTGAACTTTACTCTTCTAATGGAAGGAACAGCATGTTCACTTGCACCCAATTCTGAATTTGTTGGTAACCATAAAAAAGAATTAGCAAACAATAGCACTTTTTTTGGTGTCTGTTTTATTGCCTTTATAAATCAATGCTTTAGTGCTGTGTATTCACAATATGTTAAAATTTTCACTGCTTATTAGAATTCTGTGCAAACACATGTAGAGTCTGTACCCTTGATTGGTGAAGGAATAATTTTGTTATGCATTCATTTTAACCACTATTTGAGCTCAGAGTTCCTCTCTTCAAATGTGTCTTATTTGGTTTCTCATTGGAAACATATGTCATTGCCAACTCACACATCTGTCATTAGTTATTAGTCCTGTCTTAATTATATGGATTAAAAAAAATAAAATACTGCTTTAATGGTAGTTATAGGAAAATTAAGCAGTAATAAAATAGATCTATTTATAGGTATTTTGTCTTCATAATATATTTAATTGTTTTTCATTTGGACAGCAAATATTTCCTTGTTCTGCACAACAATATCTTTTTCAGGTCAAACAGTTTCAGTACAGTTCCAGCTCATTAGTATTTGATGTTATTAATGAATTTTGTGAATTTTGAAGGAAGCTCAATGCATATTTCTGTGATTTTGAAGGAAGTACAATGTGTGCGATTTAGCTATTTTTTACCAGATTTTTATCTAAATATTTGGGATCCTCCTAATGTCAAATATATGAACTGCTTCTAGAAAACAGCTTTACAGGCAGAGATTTTCAGTTCTTCTCTTGAAAATTTTCATTAAACCTAAACTTATGTCAGATACTTTCATTAGATACAATCAAATTAAATCACAGAAATAAATAAATGTCGGTTAATACAAGGGGACATTTTCATTATTAGTAAGTAAGCATCTTACCTATTATAATACATTTTCTTCTGGTTTACTATTATTCAGCTTCACAAATACACTTGACAGACCCTATCAATATTGTTCCTGATACTTGTCATAAATTTGATATATTTTCTATAAAACATCCCAAATAAAAATTGTAAAAGTATAAAATGTGACATAAAATATTAAAAGTTTTGTCCTTACTGAAATTTATGTAGGGTTTTTCAAAGTCCTGTATTTTGCATTGTATGACATTTTAATGCACGTTTCCTGATTAGGAAAATATGGAACTCATACTTCCAGAGGATTTTTTCATTCCCCATTTGCTGAATTTCATGATGCTGTCTTCACTTAGATGTACAAGACAAGGAAAAAGATTCATACAGTGCTAGTTCAAACAAATGAGGTCAGAAATCCTCTTAATAGGTAGGTTCTATCTTCTTAAAGGACAAGGGGAACATTATCTCACATCTTTCCAAGAATGGTGCTCTGAGTTACTCATCTATATGGATCACATTTTGGAATAATTTTTATACTTTTATATTGTATATATATGGCTGTCTCTTAAGCTGATTTCAGTTGTGCATTTTCAACTAGCTGTTATCCTTTCTTTTGACAATTCATCATTTTCTCTATTTTACATATCTTCTAAGTTGCCTTCTTGTTTTTTTTTGTTTTACATTTATTAGTTGTAGGATCTTTATTTTTATTTATGACTCCATGCGCCTTTTCCCGGTGATTATTTATTAACAGAAAAAATGAAATTCTCCTTAGAAAAAATAAATTCTGTTTCATAAAAATTCTTACTTTTTTTTTGTATTGTGACGCAAAGCTAAATTATGAATGATAGGAATTCAATAATTTCCAAACAGAAATATTAAGCATTCAATGCTTCTAGTGAAAGTAAATTTGATGACAATTGCTTGTCCAGTACAATACAAAAGGAATCAGCCTACCCTCTATCCATTTTTGGCTGATGAAAAAGCATGTCAGATATGAATTATAGTATTGCAGTTTTTGTTCTTACCTGCTTGTCTAAGTGCTCTCCTTGTGCTTGAAAATTTCATCAGCAATCTTTATTTAAATATTGGACATTTTAAAAAATTGTACAGAAAGGATTAGAAATCACAGCTCACAGAGTAACTCATTCTTTTAATAAGTACATCGGCTAACAAAAGAGAGGCAGAAATTGAAAGTAATTGTGTGCATTTGGCAACTCTTCATAATTCTATTTGAATATGGCAGTAACAAAACAACAGGGATCAAAATTTGGCTTTGTTGAAATAAATGACAAAATTCTTATCTACTATATGGCACCAAAGATGCGCTGGAAGTTCTCTGAACAAATTTCTATGAGAATATTATAGGAGGTGTACAGGGGCAAATGTTTTAAATTGAAAAGTTGCTAATTTTGTGGCAATGATCCTGGTATCTGTCAACTATTATTATCAATTAAATTGATAAATTAAAATTAAGTATAAAAATCTATTGTTTACATTATGGAATGCATGCACAATAGGCTTGCATATCACAATTTACTGGAATCTATTTTTAAATCATGATCAAGACCCTCAGAGTCTAGCTACACCTAAGGATGGATGGGAAATAAAAAACTCATCAATTATCTGTAAGATAATTTTACATACCTAAAAAAAAACCAAACCAAACCAACCTAGGAACTTTTGTGCAGTGGCATAATGATCTTAGAACAGAAGAAGAGGGGTTAGGGTTTGACTTCGGCTAGGTGTTTACTCTGGTTTCAATAATGTGCAGTCTGAAATACCAGAAGTGAGAACTTTTCAGTGCAAATATTTTTCAAGGACTAGTTGCTCTCACATTTTCTTTCTGGAAAGGATGAACAAGAAAAGTTTCTTTAGGAACCAAGTGAAAACTTAAATATTCTGGTTTTATTTGAATTGTAGATATAGATGTCTTACGACGTCAAAAGAAGGAAGTTAATAATATTAGAAAACTACTCGGTGAAAAGGTGGCAAAACAACATTAGAAAACAGAATCAAGAACAAAATACAAGGAATAAGACTGAAATTTATTCTTTATGCCAAGTGTTTGTTTTTTATTTAGTTGCATGTTTTTATTATAATTTTATGTCCTTTAAAATCTTTTCTTTTGATGTAATACAAACCTGGGGTCAACAGAAATTATTTCAGCTACTCTGAAGTTGCAAGCCTTCTTCAAAGGAAGCAAAACTCTTTGACCTCTAAGGAATGCAGAGAGAGATACAGGGTATTTTAAGCATTCCCCCACTTGAAGTTGCCAATCTAAAAACACAAATCAAAGGAGTTTTTTCCTGATGATTTTCTATGTGGAAGGCTGAATCAAAGCGATGTATTAAAAAAATCTGACAGGAATCAAGAAGGTGTGCATTTTAAAGGGGAAAACTACCACATTATTAATTGCATGTCCATTATGATACTTATTAATTCTTAATTAACTAATTCTTTTGCACTAGTGAATACTTGCAATATTTAAGAAATATGTCTGTGATATATTTTCTTAGACTGTGAGAGAAAATTTAGTTTTACAAGATTATTTCCATTCTGTGGAAAGTTGCACTATATCAACAATTCTTGTGATTATCAGCAAAAAAGAGTACCTGAATGCCTTTTTTTTATACCTACAGAGACAAACAATAATGTAAAAACTAGTTAGAATTATATAAATATTTCCACACTACTGGATAACCCAGAAAGATAATGATATTTCCTAAAGTGCTGAGTTCATGGTCTCATGCTTAACCAAATATTTCATTTTTGTACTCAACAAGTTGTAAATAAAATTCTACAAAAATATTCATTAAATCTGGGAATTAAAACTGTCTCCCTATCCACAGAAATACAGGTGCCATCTCTAATTTCATCCTTTCTTTTGCCAGTAGAAATTTATCCAAATGCATTTATGTACCTTTAATCATACAAGGGGTTTTTTTTCCAACCCAATATGGACTTTTTCTTGTTCTTTTTGTCCAGACTATTAATCCTTTCTTCAGATCATTTCTTTTAATGGAACCACAGAAGTGTTTGTTCAATAGCATGGGTTTTGCAAGTAAAGTCATATAATATGAATCAAAGGATTTTCTATGTTGGTAGGTGACCAAGTCAAACTTCTGTATTCAGAAGGATCAGTCAAGCCTATCAGAATTCCATTGAGATTGAAAAATCTGAAGAGAAACATTTTGCTCTTAGAGCCTCTGTCTGTGACACTAGAATTTTTTTTCCTAATTCCTTTAGGAAATGTCAGCTATGAAGAATGGTCTGATTGACACACAGTCTATAAGTAACTTTCAGTTTTACATAGAGAACTTTGTTTCTCTGTTATAAAAGGTCTTTTATCCCATCAATCTAAGACATGAGATTTTATTCTTTTCTTTACAAAGACTGACACCCTATCTACACTTCTTCTTCTCCCACTCAGCTGGAAGTTGCTGCATCTTATCACTTAGTATTCATGGGTCTATTTCACAAGGACAATTCTTCCTTCTAGTTAGCTTCATGTCATTGTTTGATACAGAAATTGCAAATACTGAATAGGTCATTAACAGGAGGAGAAATTTTGGTGAACAGACAATTTTTCTTGCAGTGTGTTTTTTTTTGTTTGTTTTTTTTTGAAATAGAGACCCTACTATTTCCTCCTAGTAGAAAAGAAACCAACTGCAATTGTACTTTTTGTGGTGAAATTAAAGGATTCAAAAAGATTATTTTTAAGTGGCCAAAGCATATTTTGCTTAATGGACAGAGAAAATGAATTATTCTCTCTAATAGTATTTTTGTTCTTATATCAGTTTTCATATTACAGAAACAAAATTATTTACATTTGGAGTAGACATTGTTGAAGAAGGCACCACAGACTATTATATCTGGGAGCTTCTGCTTACTGAAGAGCAGAAGAATGTACCAGTTTAGACCAAGAGTCTATTTAGACTGATATCTTGCCTATATCTAGCAAGGAACATTACTGGATTTCCAAACAAATGTGTTTGATGAGGTTAAAGAAAGCATTGCATTTTCCCAATGTATGACATTATCATCTAAATCTAAGGAAAAGAAAAAAGAAAAAAATATGCTCTTAATATCTATTTTAACCTTCTGTTTGGGAGCAGCAAGAGCAGGGCAGGGCAGTGCCCTCCCCAACTGAGTATGGTTCTACAGTGTTCAAGTGGGAGAAGCATGGCAGAGATGGTGGTCCTATTGACAGTTCATTTCACCACAAACGCTGCAAGGTAACAGGGACAGTTTGAGGTTCATTTAGAAAAATCCAGTTTATTCAGGGTCTGCAGAAGGCAGAGCTAAGCACAGGGCTGAGCTACAGAAGAGCCCAAGTAGGGTTCGGGATGCATCTGGGGAAAGAGGCAATGGGGTTGGGGTGTTTCAGAATTATATCATTTATATTCAGAAAACACTTTTTTCTTTCTGATTGTAAGGTATTCCAACTAATTCAAATGCAGGTGTCTAAATTTGTACTGATAAGTTTTATACAGCGTGGTGCATATCATCCACTTTTTTTCCTAATTTTTTTGCAACTCACAGTCTTCAGATGATGCAACTGATTTCAAGAGTTAAACTATGCATCTGTCTTTATATGTTTCAAATGTGACACCTACTAGTTTACTTTTGTTACTTTATTCCTTATTTTGAAGAAACAAAGAAAAATTGTCCTGTATTCATCTTTATTCATGCAACACATGATTTTATACAGCTGTACATATCACTTTACAGATGTGTTTTTTGGTCTAAAACATTCTTGTCTGTTGCAGTACACGTTTTAGGTTTTTGAATTTGTATTTGTATTTTGTTATTTGTTTGTAATGGTATGTCCCTTTCACCCCCCCCATTCCTACTCCTACACCTGGTATCCCAGGTGATGTAACCATACCCCTTCCCTTCCCTGATTGGCCCAGAGTGTTCCCCGCCCAGCTGCAACCTGGGGAAAAGGGGACACAGAGCCCGAGCACAGGTTCTGGCTTCCGGTTCTGGCTTGCTCTGGCTCTCAGGCACATGCTCTGGCAAGTGCTCTCCTAGCACATGGAGCCAGGACAGAAATAAACACCTTTTC
>JBBMKD010000170.1:52249216-52291452 GCA_037834095.1 Argya squamiceps | reverse complement strand
AGAAATAAACACCTTTACCTACCCAAGCCAGGACCCGCTTCTTCATTTCCAAGCCTCATCCATGCTTCAGCCAGCTATTTGGAGGACCCACAAACTGCTGTAAATTGGCCTGGGGGAACTGCTAGCCGGCAAAAGCACCGCCACGAACATGCCACTTTATACTCAATGGGTTACAATACTGAACACAAAGCACCCTAATAGTCTCAATTTAAAGAAAAGGCACTAAGCTTTAACACTGTAGCAGCCAAGAACCCACGAGACTCTACTTCCATTCCACAACTGACACACATTCTGGTGCCAAGTATTGCAGCGCTTGTTGTGACAAAAATATCTTTTTTGATAGAATTTATTCATACGGGTAAAATCCAAGAGCTAGGATTATGGTCTAGCAATAATTTTTCTTCTTTTTTCTTTATATCTACACCTCGAAATGACCATGAAAGTTTTTAATTAGTTTGCCTTAAATAAAACTAACACATCTGAGGAAAACAATAGTATATTTTCCCAGTCTTTGAGGATTAAAATGTCTAGCATTTCCATGGAATGGAGTGATGTGATACAGGAGACAGGCTTTGCTCCAAAAATTGCTGTGAAACTAACCTGACATTAATCCAGAGAAGGCTATTTTTCCAGAGCAAAAGGAGTTTTCACATGAAAACTAACCTGAAACTATAAAATTCCTGAACTGTAAATATTTATTCCTACACCATATGGAACTGTAGTAAAAGAGTACTCAAACTGAAATGTACAAAAATTTACCAAAATTCATATTTAACATTTATTTATATAGATTTGGATGAGTATTGAGACTAAAGAAGAAGACTAAAAGATCAACAGTTTTCATTGCTAATGAAAAATATTTTGCCTCTTATGATGAGAGGGAAGTTTCATTATTATCTCACTTTCAATAGAGGTGCTTCCAATAATTGATTCCTTATCATTTTAAAATATTAAAGGATAGCTAGAAGAAAGATTGGTCACATTGTCCTCCACCACAAAAATTGTTCACATCCTTTCTTAGTCTTATAGAAGCAACTGTGAAACCACTTGGATCTCAAATTCTCTTTCAAAGATGATACATCTACCATTACTTTTCATAGAAAATATTTTAATTCCTAGAACCTAAATCTCATCACAGCTTCTGTCATAAAGTCTTCAGGAAGTACATGAATAGTAGTATGGGTGTTTATTTCCAGTATGAGGATTTCAAATATCTGTAGATATTTCCTTAACACTTCATTAGTACAATTTGAATAGAATGTATAGATTGTAGAAACATATTACATATGAACATATTAGAAACATATTATTGAAGTTAGACAGCTAAGAAAGTGCTTTTTCTTAAGAAGATTTAAATAACTTGCTATGAGTTTTTTCACAGAAAAATTGGCATTTCATATTTTGTGTAAAGTTAACCCAATTTCCAAGAATTTTAAGGAACTTTGTCTCATACTTCACTACACACCTTTATCTTGATAGTATCAATCTAGCACATGATATGTAATATTTTCTAGCTTAAGTGATGTGATTTAGGAAAACATATGCAAAATAGTCTTTACAAATCAATTATACAGGAGTATAATACCAATTTTGCAATATTAATAAAGGTCCTAAGAGACAGCTCAGTTAATTTTGCTCCAAATATAGTAAATTTATCCTCATGTATTATACATTGCTTAAATTTGTGTAATATAAATAATACATAGTGTCTAATAAATTATTGATAAGAAATAAACATAATTTCCTTTTCTTTTGTAGTTTTAAGCCGCATTGTTATTCATGTACTTTAGTTATGCCAATTAGCTATGCTTGCTAAGTGTAATAATATGTGCAAAATGCAAAAATTATTTCAAGCAATCTTTAAGACCTGACAGACATATTCCAAACCACAATGTTTTATTCAATAAAAACAATTATGTATTTCTATGTTTTTCAAGCTCTGTGTTCTCAGATTTTGTGTTCACCTCTAGTGTCTTTACATTCCAATTAAAGTAAATACATGCACACACACATGCATATACATATATACAGCAACGACCAATTAAAAAAACCCCCTCATCTCAATACAATGAAATGGAGGAGATAGTTAGGAGAGTATTTTAAACAATCTTTGATAAAGAATTTTGTTTTAAGATCCTATCAGAGCAGTGAAAACAGTACTCATGTATGGATGAATGTCCTGAAATTTTTTTTTGTTCTGGTTTAAAAATCAGTGACTAACTTTTAAATGGTGTATTTTTAAGTTGGGCTTCTGCCTGTGGAGGAAAATAAGGTGTCTAGAAGAGTTTATACATCTTAAGACTTTTGTACAAAAAGGCTTGAAATGTTATTGATACATGCATATTTGCTCTACTTTTGCTTTTCTCAAGATTTATTGAAACTCCATGACTATATCTAGTATTTGGGCTGATTGTCATCAAAAATTCTATATAGAAAAAATAATTGGGAATATTTTATTTATAGATCAAACTTACAGAGGAAAAATTAAGGTTATAAACAGTTCTTTGAGCAAGTAGGTGAGATAGGTAACATGTAAAAAAACCAATGGTGTGCCTTTAACTTTACCAATACATTTCAGCACTTTACCCTCATATTTAGTTTGAGTTTTCTGCAGTTCCTGCTGGGAAATTTGCAGTTCATAGCCAAATCTTAATTTTTCTGATACTCCCAGGTGTATCTTCATCATTTTTCAATATGGCATTCACATTGGGCATGCAGAAAAGTAACAGAAAGGGGGGTAAAACAAAAATAAGCATAACATTAGGAAAACAATTATCTCCATAAAAGAGTGAGAATATTTGAGGAGGCATAATACCTGCCTTTATGATAAGATTTCTAATGAAAAAAAAAAAAAAAAGAAAACTTGATTAGTTTTGCAATAGAAATTTCATGAGAAATATACTCCCCAACTTGTCATATTATTCATTAAAAATGATGGCTCCTCTAGAAGGATCAAAAAAGTTCCCTACTTACACATGCAGATTTTTAACTGTTATACCAAATCATTTCATTTGCCCCACACCAGATGTTGTTTAGCTTGCTATTATTAGACCTAACACTGTCAAGCTCAAATCATTTAAAATCACCAGCTTAACATTTTTTAGTAGCAGGAAAAAAAAGACAAGCACAGATGTTCAATACAGGTCCCATTTGCCCTCAGCCTATTTTTGCCTACATCCTCCTTTTTGAATGTCTTCCTTAAAAAGTGCAAAAATATGGTCAGAACATCAGTCTTCATTGACATCAGCTGTTTTTTAGTTTAACCTCATTACAGCAGTAGTTCAAAAGGTGCTTCCTTCTCCAGTCTGCAATGTGACAACTGGACAAGCTGTATTATGCTCTCCAAATCTAGACCTATAAATCTTACACTTTCGAAATCCAACAAGATTTCTTTCAGCACTGTAAGACAGTTACAGTATACCTCGCAAGACTGAAATGCTAATGCATGCAGTATACATGCAGGAAACAACTGGGGTAGCTGGCTCCACTGTCATGAGTTATGTTTCACAGAATAGCAAGGGAAAAGGACATTGTTGTTAGAAGTAATATGATGTGGCATGGAATAAGAAATGTGTTAAAGGATTACGTCTAATTTTAACTGCTATTTGAAGCCTGGCTGTGACAGCCATCAGTCTTAAAAATCTGGAAAGATTTTTTTAAAATTATTTATAATGATAGTCATTTAGTGGTAGATATATCTGATTGACAACTTTTTATTTAACTTTTTTTGAAAGTAGAAAAATTGTCTTTTTCTGTTTTAATGGCAGTAATTGTAGAAATAGAGCTGTGGTTTTTCTTAGAAAATGTTAGAAATACAACACTTGAAAAAACTGAATGTGTAAAAGAGTGAAATTATTTTCATAGCATTTGGGGTAAATTACAAGGCACATTGTGTCTGGAATTATACATATATGAGAGAAGATGGTGCAAGGAGACTTTTGGGTTGTTAAGGTATGCAGACAGGTTATGCCCATGTTCTGAAGATAGGTGACAGAATGGAATCTAAGAAATTACTGAACACGAGATGAGGTATTTCTGGACAAAACAAATGAGAGCGAGAAGCTCAAAAAACCAGTTTTGAATAAGAATAATACCATGAGGGTGAGGCATGCCTGGATTTTTGAGATTACAGTTGATCAAATATTACAGATAACTAGAGGAGTTCATTTTCAATTCACACAGCACCCAAGTAAACATATCAGAAATACCATCTATATATGAAATGTGTAGGTAACCATCAGAAATAGCAAATTTGGATACAGAAGGAACAAGACGGTAACCAATAGGAAGAAAGTATTATGTTTTGTGTTTTATTATCTGGGAGAAGATAAGGACAAAGAAATAGAGAGACTGGTTAATGGGAAGGAACATGGGAAAATGGAGATGAGTTGGGATTAAAAGGGACTGTTTGAATGTTGGGTTAAGGTTGATGGTGGTCAGTACACTTGCATGACTGAGCTCTACACTTGATCACTGCAAACTTTCCTACCTCCTGTTGAGGTCTATTCCTGAAAGGGATGTTTGTGTGTGTACATGTGTACAACCACCAGCAGACTACAGACTAGTTAAACAGAAGAAACAAGACAATTCTGTCCTGCAGCTTGTGTGAATGCTGATTCTGCACATATGGATGTTGATAAAGGCGTAGCTCTCTGTCCATGTTGGTCTGTGTGGCTGCTGTCAGTCTGTGATGTGTATCTGTGTGTGTTAATTTGTGCTTGGCCTCATTGTTAAATCAGACCTTGAGACTGGTGACTACAGCAGCCACGTCTCTGATCGATGCTAGATAAACACTTCCTGGTGTAAGCCCTCCTAAATCTGCTTCAGGAATAAAACTTCCCTGAAACCCAAAGATTCCCAGCTGTGCCTTCCCTTAGAAACTGTGATTTTTTTTTGTTTTTGTTTTGTTTTTAATTATGAAAAGGTCCAGAGTAGTGTCTTCTCATTCCTTAAGAACTGGAGCCCAGTGTCACCTTAAAAAGGAAATGCCTAATGTCAAGTGGATATAAATAGGATTTTTCCTAATTTTTTCAGTAACTTTACCTAATCTCATAAGGAACATTTCTAAGTTTCAATTACTCAGTCTTCACATAAAATGAAGGTCTGTATATTTCTTTCTTAAGACATCATCTTAAGACATAAAATTTGATAGACTGCTCAACCTATCCTACCACATTAATCAAATTATCAGTTTAAAGGAAATTAGGCTTTCATGTGAGAAATCATCAGTTACTTCACTTTTCCTGTCAAACAAAGTACAAAAATATTGTGTTGGAGTCATATTTACAGGTTTTAAATATTGCTGTTTCATCTCAATACCTAAGCAATGCCTACCTTGTGTTCTCTATTGGCAATCTTGTGTGTGGGTAGCATAAAAACAAAACGGAAAAAAATCAAAATCTTTTAGAAAAGACGAGTGAATACAGTTATAAGTAGTATCATCTTTAAATAAAGTATTTTAAAATTCCTTCCAATATCATAAAACCAGGGAATTACAGGAAAAGACCCTTAGCTAGAGAAAAGTCCTTATGAAATCTGTTGAATGAGCCAGGCCCATCCAGCACAGCTAGAAAGAAGATGCACCACACAATGTTTCATTGACATGGAGAAAGTTTTTAGGAGTATATTTTTTTAAGATTTCATGTGCAAGTATTTCTGTTTTCTCCTTTTGCAAATGGGTTTGTACACATTCTGCTTATTTAGAACACATTCTACAGCACTAAACACAAGAACGTATCTTTTGAATGTTCTTGGAGGAACTAACTTGAGCTGGCATATGATTACTTGCATGCTCAGTTGTCTTTCAGAATCAGTATTCACAATAACATAAGAATGGGAGCTGTGAAAGTTTATACTTTGACATGTTATTTTAATATTTTTTCTATTTTAAAGAATGGATTAGAATCGCTGCACTTAGATGAGGGCCTGCTTTTCATGGAATTCTCAAACAGCTTTGTATTTTTTATTTAGTTCATATGGATCTAAAGTACCTGCTAAAATTGGTAGATAAAAATCAAAATACATATTCTTTCTATATATATAGTAAGACAACAGACTTAATGTGAACAGTAGGTAATGATGAAGACAGATCTGTGTTGTATTTCTCTCATGACAAATAAGCAATGTCTTGCTGGAGGGGGCAAGGTCTTATATTTGGATTTGTTTAGGCAAACACGGTTGCATTTTGGCATTTCACATCCTGGATAAATGCTATGACATTAACATGTTTAATTAACAGTTTTAATGCTGGATTAACTGTCATTAACAGTTTTGAATATAATTGCTACATTTTATGAAGGAAACACCTCACATATTGAGCACAGAGAAATAGTTTGTGTTTGTACATTCCATTTGGAAATAGCATCTATTTGAACCAAGAAAGGAAGGCACTTTGGACATAAGGAAAAGATCCTTAAGACTCTTAATGGACCTAAGGGTCTGTTAAGACTCATCCTATTCCCTTTGTCCATTGATTTATTTATGTATTTCAGAAGGCTGAGTTTGCGATTTCTATATTTTATATACTGAAATTGAGGGTACTCATTAAGGAAAACGTTTTTAAAAGAAGCAAAGTATAAAGGTGTATCTCAAATACTTGGCACTCAAGTGTAGACATAGGCTGTTGATCAACGATGTTTAAACTGAACTACCTAAAATTCATGAACTATACATAAAATACCTTTTGTGAAAAGTCTAGAAGAATAATAATATGACAGGATGAAAAGGGGTGGTAAACACATTAGGAAGAAGTCTCAAAAACTACCTCTTACTAGCTGTCAATCACAACCATCACAAATTGTGCAACAGAACACCCAGTAATAACAAATTTTTTCAGAGTTCAGTTTTCTCTTAAAAACTCTAACCCACTCAGACATCTACATTATAGACCATAGTCTACATAAAAGAATTATGAGGATGAAAGACAAAACTTGAGAGAAGGATGAAATAAATAGTGTATTTCTCAGAGGTTATGCCTGACATAAGTTTTCTTTTACAAGTTTTTGTTACCACTCAACAGTTCTAACTGTAACTAGCCCTCTTATTCTTCTCAGTGTGCCCTTTGGTATCTCTGTGTCTCCATTTCAGTTACACATGCAAGTCTCTTTTTCTTCCTCTCTCTTTGTCATCTTTTTTATGCATGTCAGTGCTCACAGAAGCTTCAAAAATAGCCATCCTCCACATGTCATTCAGGATGGGAGCATGTACAAAGGGGATGGAGTGAGATTACTGTGACCTCAGTAAGGCTTCTTCATTTAAGAGACCCAGAGGAGAAGGAACAAGTGGGAAACAGGATATATGAGAGATAGGGAGTCTCTCTTTTACTTCCCTAGCATATTGAAAAATTGCCAAAAAATTTTTTTAAGAAATGGTAGAACTGCCAAGGTCCCTTAATGGAGTGAAGATTTAGAAATCTTCAGAGTCTGAAGCTGATATTTTATTCATGTTAATCAGAAACAGAGCACTGTGTTATTGTATTTATAAAATCAGGATAAATTGAAATGCTATGTCTTTCATGGTGCCTTGAAATGAAAATCCATGCTTGGGAAACAGAGATGATGATGCCCATAAAAGAAAAAATGTTTTTAGGGGAGATGTAACCTAAGTGCAGCACAAAGCATAAAAAAAGAAAATGAATTTCAGAAAGCCTTTGGTCATCTCTGTGGGTGTACACCATAAGTTGTCTGTTTTTACAGCAATCATTGAGAATTTTAGAAGCAGTCAGTCAAGTAAACTACCTAGAGGCAACTCTAATGTCTCATAAATCCTAAAGAACCTGAAAGACCATTATTTCTAAGGTGCTTCAGACTCTTGGGTTTGTTTTTTTTTTGTAGAGAAGCAGAAACATTTTGAGTCTGTATTTCTGTTGTTGCCTGTATCTTTCATGTTTTCAAACAATAGATATTATTTATAGTATTTTTTTTTCTGTGTAAGGTAAAAGCCTGATGTTGGTGGGTGGTCTGGCTTAATATAACTATTTCTTCTAAAACAGCCTTTCTATGACCACATTATGCACTTAGACTAATTGCATTTCAATTTCCTACTTATAAAATTAGCAAAATATTGCATGTGGTTTTTTCTTTCCCTCTCTTTTTGTCCATTAAAAATAAAATTTTTTTACATCATTGTATTTTATACTTACTTTAATGGTAAATTGAAACATTATTTTCAATTTTCATTTTTATAAAAAAAACAGTAAGAAAATAGTTTTTTATGACCTAACTCTTGTTTCAGAAAATTCAGCTGGTATACAGCTATTTTTTCAAGTAAGAAGGGAATTAAACTTCTGTAGGTCTCATTTCAATGCAAAACTTTATGTTTGTGTGCCTGATCCCGTTGAAAAGTTTCATTTTTTGCAATTACACAACTTTTCAGATAAAATTACCAAGCAAGAAATGCCTTTTTCATCTCGGGAAACCTTTTATGACAAACCTCAGGAGAAAGCTCGTAACTACAAGTATTGCATTCATCTGATGGGTACAAGGAGGACAGACAATTGAAGGTGAAGTCACTGAAATTTTTAGCACAAACATATGAATTAAATATTACAAGGACAAGAAATGTTAGAAGAGGCTTGTGAAGAAAAAACCTAATTTTGCTTCTTCATTAAATTACAAGTATAAAAACTTCAAAGATTTCATATTGGGTTTTGTAGCTAGAAACATTATCTTAAATTCTGCATCTGTTGTTTAAAACTTGACTTTTTTTTTCTGTATACATTATATGCTTTTGCACTTTTCAGTGTTATTTTCTAGAGACTTAGACTTACTGCCCAAAATTTACAGTCTACTCTAGCTCATTATAAACAGGCGACCACATTGCTGAATTACCTTATTTGAAGCTGGGCCAAGCTCATATAAAAGATTTGCAAAACCAATTAAAACTTTTATCAAACACTTGATATTTTTTCTCCTGTTATACTTCAGTATATCCCCACACGTGACATACCTTTGTGGGCAAGTAAGACTGTAAGCCATACAGGTAATTTATCTCATTTGGTCCCCCATGTCTAGCACTACCAGAGACAGTTTATGCTGCGTTAAATTACTCCTTATCATCTCTGACTGCTTTAATTTCTTACATTGCTATAATTATGGAATATTTCAACATTTTTTCACTGAAATAATCAACATTTGGAGACAAATCCTTTTCCTTTCTATTTTCTAGTATAACCAAAGGGTATACAAATCATGCAATGTCCATTGAGGATATCTCCAAACTAATCACTTTTGCTGCCATGGCAGTATCACCTAAGAGAGATTTGGGCATGATGAGAACTAAAACTACTTCCCTAGATTGTACAGAGATATGTTTCGGTTAAAATTAATTTTCTGTCATGTATACCAGTTTGTTATATCATTATTTTCTCTATAGCAAGTCTCTGCTAAATCAGGGACTTCTGCAATGCAGTCTGTGTTTTAGCATTCCTTTTTACTTTTCTAGAACCCTGTTCTTACATCATCTCTGATCCTTTTCTCACGAAAGGCAGGTGTATTTGCTCAAGGAGGGAATGAGCCCCTTCAGTGGATGACCTGCAATGACCTCAGCCATGTCATGGCCAGCTTCAGCCTAGCAATACTGACCAGACCCTGTGTAGGCCAACCACCATTGCCTCTGCATGGTGGCTGTTGTGTGGCAGCAGTTCAGACCCCCAGCCAAAGAGGCTAAATGTGAACATATTTGACCACAGAAGACACCTTAAAGACAATCTAGTTCCAGAATCCCTGCATAGGACAGGACCATCTTTCAGGAGACCAGAACCCAATTCAATTTGGCCTTAAATGCTTCCAAGGACAGGGCATCCACAACTTCTCTGTACAACCTGTTCAAAGCCTAAACCTAAACCTCTTTGAGTTTAAAGCCATTCCCCCTTGCCCTACATGCTCTTGTAAATAGTTTCTCTTCAGCTTTCTTGTAGACTTCTTTCAGGTATTGGAAGGCAACAATTAGGGCACCAAGAAACCTCCTCTTTTCCAGCCTGAGCATACCCAATCCTCTCAGCCTTTCCTCATAGGAGAGGTACTCTGTCCCTCTAATCAGCTTGGTGGCTTCCTCTGGACTTGCTCCAACAGGTCAATGTCCTTCCTTTCTGGGTACCACAGACCTGGATGCAGCACTGCAGAGGATCTGCACTCAGGGAGGGTTTATCCACCTTAAATTGGGATGACTCCCAACGTGACTTCTTGAGTTTGAGAGCCGTCACCTCTTTGGATTAGAGATTACATTTTCTGGGTTACCCTTTCTAAAATGTTGAGGAGACTTGTGTCAGTTTTGTACGACCAATTCCATATGACATCACAAATCAGTATTCAAATGGATAATTTGTTTATTTGGTTTAACTGGTTTATAAAATAATTCTCACTTGAATATGTAGCTTACCTCAGTTTTATAAGTCTCTGAGAAACCATCCTCTGTGGATTATATTATTTTATGAACTCCATAACCTCAGCCTTATAATTTTTCCACACAAGTTTTTCTTATTAGAAGCACTTACTGAGAGCTGCTTCAGTGATATCCTTTCTCACTTTTCCTCCAGTTTTCATAGAATCACAGAATATTCTGAGTTAGAAGGGACCCACTGGGGTCAGCAAATTTCTCCTGGTCCTGAACAGGGCAGCCCCAAGTCACACCCTGTGCCTGGGACTGTTGTCCAAATGCTTCTTGAGCTCTGTCAGGCTTGGTGCTGTGACCACTTCCCTGGAGAGCCTGTTCCAGTGCCCAGCCACCCTCTGGGTGTAGAACCTTTTTCTATTATCCAACTTAAATCTCCCCTGACACAGCTTCATACCATTTCATCGAGTCCTGTCACTGGTTACCAGAGAGATCAGTGCCTCCTCTCCACTTGCCCTCATGACAAAACTGAAGCCTGCAGCCAGGTTATGCCTCAGCCTCCTCTTCTCCAGGCTGAACAGACCAAGTGAACTCAGCCACTCCTCACAGGGCTTCCCCTCTAGACTCTTCTCTGTCTTCATAGCCGTTTTTTAGATGATTGCTAATAATTATATGTCTTTCTTATAATCCATTGCCCAAACTCCACACAATATTCATGGTGAGGCTGCACCAGTGCAGAGCCATGTGGAACAATCCCCTTCCTTGACCAGCTGGCAATTCATTAATGAATAATCTTTATTTAGAAATAGACCTGCAAGGCATCATGCTGAAGTGATAGCTTTTCAAGGAAGGACCTGCTCTTGCCGCAGTGACATCCTGCAATCTGTATCAAGTGGCTTGATACAGTAGACTGGATAGGAGGTCATTTGTTACTATACATACAGTGTCCAGAACTGTAGGATTTGGGAAACTAAAAGTTGTATCTGTAGAGTATTATTCATAGATTTCAAGTTGAGAATTTAAGTAAATAAAGAAATAGGTTAAGCCTATATCCAGAAAGTCTTCAGGCTAAGTGTGCTGGCAAAAAACTATACACATCTCCACTTCCAGCTTACCTGGACCCAAGCCTGGGAGCAAGTTAACAGTTGTGGACAATTTTCAGACTGGAACTCTCTGAAGGGAAACAGGGAGTTTAATCCAATTGATAGTGTAGAAAAATATAACCTGATGGTCACAAAATAAGTCCAGGATGAAGGAAATAGAACATTACTTTGCTTGATGGCCATACAGTGATGAAGCCTCAGAAAAATCATCCAACTAGTCCCTATTTTCTCTAAGGAGAGAGATAGAAAAGATGTAGATCTGCTTACATCTTGACACCAGGATACCTGGGAAGCTCTAAAAACATCCTTGTAACTATTGTCACATGGCCAAACGTGTATGTATGAACAGACCCTACTCGGGCATTATTGTCATAGCTTTTCAGAGTCTTAGCAACAATTTTAGTTACTAATTGAGGAAAATATAAAATAACTATTTTCAGTAAAGCAAATGAAGCAAACTTTGAAAAATAATGTACATGACACCCTGGAGATATAAACCATATACTCTGTATACAGATTTTGTGCTGTAAGTGGATTACTATATGACTGTTTAATCATTTTTTAAATAATGAGATCATTTTTCTAAATAATATAACATAGTTTAGGGCACATGTTTCACACTGTGGTGTGGTGCATTTATAGTGAAGCATTATTAACCACATTTTTTGCATAATCCCATTACTTCATGTTTTGTGACTGACAAGACTTAGATTTTTCTTACATCCTCCTGATTTCAAATGCATGCATGTTCTACAGTCATTATGCTCTTTCAGTTTCTTTTTTGTATGCTTCCTACTGTGCCACATGAGTTTCACACACCATTACTCAATTAAAAGCTGGCACAAAAAAATTATTATATTTAGCCCTGAATCAACTTAGATGGAGCTTTGGAACCCAGACATAAATGTCTGTGAATTTCATGAACACAATGGATGTTATTTTTTTAGCCAAAGATTATTTCTAGAAAGTTTAGGAACCCAGTAAACTCAGTTAATTACATGAACCAACGGTATGCAGTTGTTGTCTCTAGTAAAGTGAGTCTGACATAGAGTTTCCTGAGATAAAAAAAAAAAGTCAGCAAAGGAAACTGTTTTTCTGAAAAAAGACAGCCACAGAGAAATCCAAAAACTGTAGCAGCAAAATCACTTTATTACAGCAGATTGGTGGTCTAAATACCATATAGGAGTTATCTCCCATTCTCTGCAGTGCTGTCACAGATGTTGAGGACATGAGAAAAAAGAGGATGAGAACACTTTATCCTGCAGTTAAAAGCAGAGAATTCAGATGAGGAATTTCTCCTCATGTTAGCAACTGTGAATTTTTATATTCATAGAGGAGATTTAAATCAACACAGATTAGGAAAACTATGACTGAGAAAACCCTTATGAAAATTGTTGGGGTTTTTTTTTCATGATAATAACTTAATTTTTTATTACTCTCATTCAAGCATAATTACTGTGTGTCTGAAAGAAACATACTTGAGTTTTTAGTGACATATACATGCAAGAAGCTAGTGGTATGAGATAAGTGGGTTTTCCTGTAAAAAGAAAGTGCTATCAAATAAAGGAAACCTCTTCTATAAAGAAAAGTATTAAATTGTTCTTTCTAGCTTCTTCAGTTAAAAATAAGCAATTATGCTTTGCATGTTGTAAAACTGCAAATCAAACTACACCAGCAGGGGAGTGAAACTTGGAGGCATAAACATGGGAAGAAAGATAAGATTTCAGCTGAGATTTCAAATTAAATTAAAAACAGAACTAGAGGTATGTTGTTTCAGATGCCAAAAAAAGCAGAAGAGAAGCTTTTTGTACCAGATTGTGCAGAAAGCAAGGGAGGCCAAAACTGAATGAGTAGGGGATAAAAGAATAAGGAGAAGTTAAGTATTATAGAATATTTGTAAGATAGGAAGTATCGGTAAGATAGCAAGTTTTTGTATGATTTTTTTCTTCAAAAATCCCATTTTGAAGACGTAAAAAATAAAATAATAATAATAATAAAAGAGCTGAGAAAGTACCCAAAGCATACACATCAGTTAAAAAGAACCCAGCAAACAAAATAGTAGCATGACATATCTGTATGTTATTTTCCAATGTGTAATAATTCATTTAGGGCCATAAAATTTTTAGCTGGGAAAATATGCCAAAATACATAGAAAAATCAACATCTCATGTGAGCAGAAATTCATTTTGGATAGATACTAATGTCATATCTCTGAACAAAGACACATGCAAAACATATTTTACATAAGTATTACATATTAAAACACATATTTTACATAAGTATTCTTCTCCCTATACCAGCCTTGGTATATTGTCTTTCCCTTTAGATAATTTCCCATTGGCCTTTTCCTGACAGAATTCGTGTCTTGAACTGAGCATTTATTTCCAAAATATTTTTGATTTATGTGGCTGTTCTCTTAAACATGGCTAACAAAGCAGAAAGTTGATTTTTACACTATCTCGGCAGTGCTGTCTCTTCCCTCGCTACGATCAGTGCTGATTTAGCTGTCTATAGTTGGATCAGCTACTGCCAGTAAAATTAAGTTCCTGAGTGTCATGCTAACTATTGTAAAATATGGTAATTTTTCCTCCAGTGCTTTTTTTCTTCTAAAGCTATGCCATTAGCAGTGTCACTTGTGAGGGTAAAATGGTGTGCTGATGGTTTATATATGAATATTCAAGGAGCCCTGAAGTAACTGTGAATCATGAGAATAACAGAAGTGTTTAGGATGTCTGTTATGGAAGCAGATACCTACTTGGCTCCCAGCTCTTATCTGGGTTCTGGAAGAAAACATGTACACCAAAAAACTTTTAAAAAAAAACTTCTCTGGATTTCTTCCCCTTCTCCTCCCCTCACCCAGTTTTAGTATTTCCTAGGCTCCTTATCATAGTCAATATACCAATTTTATTTTCCAATTATGAGACATTTTATTAGGAAAGATAATATTAATACTTAATACTTAATTCGCCTTTGCAGTCTGGAACAATACTGTTTCTCAACGAATTTCATTTATAAGGACATTTTAGTATGTATACAGAATGGTAGTTGACTTCATTAAATTAAAAAGGAGAAGTTCACCCCAAAAGAGAAGAAACAAAGTAGAAAATAGAAGAAGATAGCATATGTGTAGAAGTAAGAGTCTATATCTTTCCTGTTACTTGAGGTCTAATTGTGAGAAATTAATAAGAGAAGCCAAAATACTATTTTAATTTGGATGAGGAAGAAATTTCACATTTGTCTGTGTGGTTTTTGGTCTTCATGAGAAAACCTGAAAGAAGTGATGACAGATTTTAGACCGAAGAACAGCAAGTGCAGCCTGAATTTGTGGGCTGATTATTAGGCATATTTTGTTAAGAGGTGAGGAGAGAAATAAAACAAGTTCATCACACTGTTACAAGAATCTTCTTTGATGTAACCAGTTGAATTTAGTTTCTAGTTCTGATAAAACTAATAACAAGACATCATATTTACCATTTCATCTTGTAGTTTTTGCTCTTAACATTATTGATAAGCATTGATTTTTAGGAACAATGCTTTTAGCCAACTCATGATACTGAACAACCTTTCTTAAGGACACTGTGAGGGGATATAAACTAAATGAGAAATTGACAGCAGTGTGAGTCCTGGAGGAGATCAGGGAAGGCTTGAAATCTGCCTGACAGCAATCTGTGAAATTTGTCAAATGAAAAGTATATAATAATTAAATGTTGCATAACAAAGTGAAAGCATTATAATTAAATCTAAAGAATTTGTGAAACACTTGAAGAGAGCAGGTACGAAATTACTGTCAATGAAATGGCCCTGTAAAAATCTGTCATATTAAAGGAGTAAAAACAATGATGAATTAAAAAATGTACCTTAGGAGTTTACAGGCAATGCATAGTTCTTCTGTAAATATGCTATTAGCCCTGCCAAAATGCCTGAACATCTCAAATCAGTGAGTGGCACTGTCTGTGTAAATCATATTTATCTGTGCCCTAGATAACACAAGTATATTTTCTTTCAAATTACTTTTCTTTTTGCACAATAACATTGCTGAGCTGCTTGATTTAGTAATATTTGCCCATAAAATGAAAATGCTCAGAGTGTTAACAATGAAACAATGATAAAAATACTGAAGCAACTCCTGTACTAGCTACTGGTAGAATTATGTGTCTCTCTGTCTTATAGGTGTTTATGGAATTAACATTGAAAAGTCCAATGGTCACACAGAGATTTTCTCACATAAACTCATTTCTTCTCTCTGTAAAATACTCTCATAATAATATTGGATTTTCTTCTATTGGCCTCTGATATCCGTTGTTCAATGATGAACGTGCAGGAGCTTTGGCTTTCACCATGGGAAATCCAAGTTATTCTGTGATTGTTGAAGCATCAAGAAGCAACAACATTTCTTATGCATCTTGCAGGCGGCTTAAAAGGAAATCTTACAACTAAGGACTAAATTAAAAAAAAACTATTGGTGTAGTCTTTGCCACACATCCAACAGTGTATTCATGAGTGACTCACAGAGTAAGGAAACTTGTAACTTTTTAAGAGAAATAAGGAGCTGAATCAATTTCCAGAAGGTAAAGAGGAACTGATATTCATAATTCCCATATTAAATTATAAATTCTTATAAATTCTGTAAAAAAAGTAACACTTTGTAGTAAGAACTGAAGGATAGATTCACTGAAATGAAGGAAGTCTCACTTAGGCTTAGCATATGCCAGATTTATAAAGAAAAGGACTTGAAAATCCAACTGAAAATTGGATTATGAAACTGAAATAGATTAAAACTGAAAATAGATTAAAACACATACCTGATTTCTCAATAGAACCCTTTTTTGCAGAGAAGGCATTGCAATGTCTTCCTTGTGCTTTCAACAGGTGTCTTGCATACAAGGGGTGGGTTGAGATGGGTGGATTTAAAGTTACTAAAAATCTAGTTCCTGTATGGAGTAATGTTCTTGTGGTTGAAACTGTTTGAACAAACACCGGTTTGGATGGTAGATTATATAAAAAAGGATAGCTCACCCTTTTTTCAAATTGGAGAAGAAAAATAGGTGTTACATTGTTCTAGGGAAAGCACCAAAATACCCAGATTAACATTCTGAGCAAGGTAATATCACATTTCAAATATTTTAAGTATCTCTGTTGGTTAAAATATGCAAGGCTGTTAAGACCTTGTTGGTATGGTTGGACTGGTTTCCTCCAGCATCACCGTATCATATGACATTTTTAAAAATGAATGAACCTCTCTGTCTTTAATACTTTAGACATAAAACTTAAATTTGGAAAGATCTCCAAGTGATCATCTTGTTAAGCTCCCTGAACTAATCAGGATCAAATTTTTATATGAATTCCTTGGCTAAAAATTTATATTCTTTTGTATCTTATTTCCTTACAACAACAACAACAACAGCAACAAGGTAATAAGAAGAGTAATACCCACTCAACTGATTGTTAATTAATACGAGCAATTAATAAGAATGGCCTGAATGGGTTACACTGAAGGCACACCTAGCCCCAAATAGTAATTCAATCAGAATCAATAAGCATATATTAGATTAAAAGGAGATGTTCAAGGCCAGGCTGGATGGACCTCTGGGCAACCTGGACTAGTGAAAATTGTCCCTGCCCATGGCAGTGGGGTTTGAACTGGATGATATTTAAGGTCCTTTCCAACCCAAACCATTCTGTGATTCTACAAAAAAGTAAGAATGTGAAAAATATACATGATCCCCTTTAACTTTTTGCTAGAGCTCTACTAGCTTAAGTTCAGGAATTTCCATGTATATATAACAAATAAATATGTATACAACATCCTTCAGGTACAAATTCTTGTCTTTTATTAACAAAAAGCGGGTGGTTTTTTGAACCTGACTTTTCTCAGTTTAATTTGTTATCCTTTAGTTTTTGTACATGAAGAGGCAGTGAACTGTCTTTCCCTATAGATTTTTACCAAGGCGTTCATGATTTGCAAATTTTCAGCTTATTGTGCTTGTTTTTTCTCTTTACAGCTCATGGATCCCAGCTTATCCATCATTCCCAGTATGGAAGATATTCCATAACTTTGATCATCATATTTTGTAAATGTTTGTGAAGCACTCAGTACTGCAGGCTTGATCACTATTAAAAAAAAGTTATGAAGAAATAAATAATTCTGTCCTCAGGGCAGAATTTGAATAATCTTCAGTGAATAAATCTGGGTACAGACTATTAAACAAGATGAAGACTAAAAGAGGGAAAACTGCTCATTAGCAAGAACTGTCTGTTTCTAGACTGAATGAGGCAGGAATTTGGAGGGTAGAAAATGTGCATCCTTATGTCATAGACCGAAAAAATATAATGCAGCATTGACAAAAAGGGATACAGACTATCTTGATTCCAGTATTTATATGCTTCTGTGTGTTTGCCATTATGAGGTAAATGATAGTCTGTAAACCCTTTTTCACCATATGTAAAAGAGTGAGCAAGAATAGAATATTGCAACTTTGACATAAACAGAAAGAAATGCAGATGATCAGTGAATTTCACCTGATGGTATTGCAGAACAATTGCCCTTTGTAGCAGACCTCCAGAGAATGATATATGTTTATTGCAGATTATGTTATTATTTAGAGGATAGCAAGAAAAGATTTTTTTTCACACTGACAATTCTCTTTTTGTTCCTGTTTCTCACCCCATAACTTATGCATTTCACTGTAAGAGGAGCAGATAGGGAGGCAGGAGAAAAGGATGAGGATGATATGCCTGCTTTTGGAGAAGTGCCAGCAGAGTTAAAGAACTGTCAGAGATATGTGTCAAAAGGTGTTTTCACTCCTCAAATGTAGGCACAGAGGGTATGAGAATGTCTTCTGAAAGAAAAGTGTGTTCTTAGGAGCCTTTTAGAGGTGAATAGGAAAATTAAGCAATAGCTGAAGGCAGATGTGTCTGTAGTTCCTAAATTTCATAATACCAGGATTTTCAGGTAGATTTTCAAGATTGGGTGTCATGATTTAACTTTTGCTTTCACACAACATTTTTCCAGATTTTACCGATACATATTGCCATTTTGATAATGAAATAGTATACAAGTTGTACACACAGATTATATTTTAAAGGCTTCTAGAAGACATTAATCATAGTGATCCACTGTACCTACAAATCACTTCAAAAAAGGCCAAATCATATACTTCGTCTTTATTGAAAACATTAGATTTTTTTCAAAGGCTTTATTTTGGTTGGTTGGTTGGTTGGGTTTGTGTGTGTGTGTGTGTGCTTTGGTCAGTTGGTTTTTTTTTGTTTTTGGTTTTTTGTTTTTGTTTGTTTGTTTGTTTGTGTTTTTAATAATAAACAAAAATAACTTGTCTGCAAATGTAGTTTTGTCTTATTTATTCTTGTCGGGACTAAAATGGAATTTTTCTAATATTTAATTTCTCTGCATTTTTTACTGAAGCAGTTTTGTTCCTTTGTGCCTCTCCCCTTGAAGGAATATTTTTCTCCAGAAGCTGCAGATCTTAATCCTCAACTTTGTGGAGTTGTTTTGTAATTAAAACATACAAGTATCTTTTTGCTTGGTTGGTTTATTGGATTCTTTCACTTCAGAAAAGAGATTGGAGACTTTTAGTCAGTTCTACTTTCTGACTCTTTAGGCAAGCAGTATTTTTCCCTGCAAGTCTTATTACTTAAAATATTTTGAAGTAAGCATTTAGTAAAGACAGAGCATGCTGTATTCTACTACTAACCACGTGTTTACTGCATGACATGTAAATACATCATACCAATGTGTTGATAAATAATAATAGATACTACTAAAGGACAAACTCATGTATAGATACAATGTTTGCATCATCAACAATATGTTGACTAATACCAGAAAATGACAACTTTTTCTTTCCCAGAAATAACTATTCGAACCTTCACCTTTCTGTGTTTCATGAAGACAGCAAAAGCTACATTTACAGCCACCCATGAAGATTCAAGTGTCATCTGTAGACTGAGTACCTGAAAGTAACCAGTGACTGAGGACAATGTTGGGAAGTATCAGAAGTTACAGCACAATTTCAATTTAGCTGTCTTTTCTGAAATACTATGAAATACTTGCTTCTAGGTCTTCCTGGAAAACTAGATTTTCCTAAGTACACTGCTGACACCTCAGTTCACTGAGTATTTTAAAAGCAAAATAATAATTTTCTTTTTTCTTTCATTTTCTTCCAATCTGAACATTAGTCTGTAATAACTGTCAGATGTGAGACCAAAATGACAAAGTAGAAATAGCAGAAAGAGTCCCAATCAAGCATAGATTATTTTTTAATTATTTCTTTATGTTTTTAAAAATTATTTCTTTACCTTTTTCCAAAAACTAGAGATACAGATGAAAGTATATGTTTTGTGCAGGTTTCATTAAATGCAGTTTTCAAACTCTTTTTTTATCATGCTTTATAAGCTCATTTTTTGGCTACTATTAAACAATGCTTTCTATCAAATAAATATTTTTCATAGTTTTAGCTTTTCCTTACTGAATGTGTGAAAGAAGTGCCTGAATGCTATTCTTCTTCAGTGGTTGCTGATTTATAAGGTATTCATGATAAGTGATGTTAAGAGATTGCATATTTGAAAGTGAACAGGAACATGTCCATTCACCTGGAACAGACACAAAAAAACCCCTAGGACACAGTATCAAAATTATTGAAGTATTGTCAACATTTGCTTCAGTTGGACGTAAAAGACTGAAATTTCTATTCTGGGGACATGTTGCCAGAAGATCCTCAAACAAAATACATTGCCTTACACAGAGATGAGTTAGGTTTTGTTGAAGTGATTTTAACATCCCAAATTTATAACCAATTTGTTACACAATGTGTAGACAGCAAGACTGGAAAATATGGGCCTCAGTAGGATTATGAAAATTCTTTATCATTCCTTATGTGTAGCAGTGCGAATTTCAGGTTTTTTGAATTTTTATTTTGTTATTTGTCTGTAATGGTATGTCCCTTTCAACCCCCTATTCCTACCCTTGTACTTGGTTCATCCTGATGTAACCCCACACCTTTCCTTCCCCATTGGGTCAGTGATTCCCTGCCCAGCCCCCAAGCTGGGAAAAAGGGACACACACCCCCTGCCTGTCTCTCCCTCTCTTTCCACTTTCCCGCCATGTGGGCAGGAGCTTTGGCAAAGCTCCAACCGCATGGGCTGCACTGAATAAACATCTTCATAACCAGAGAGCATGCTTCCTTCTTCCAAGCCTGAATCCATGCCTCAGCGAGCTACCTGGAGAACCCACAAACTATAAATTGGCTTGGGGAATCAGCTAGCCAGAGAAAGCATTCCCCACAAACGAGCCACTTTATACTTATGCTGTCCTGCATTCAACATGTAGCTATTGTATGTAGTTACAGAAACAAAGGTGTGGTCTCCACAAAACTGCTAATGAGGAAAATACATTTTTGCACGAAAAGATCACAGTTTTTTAATTACAAAAGGGGAGAAAAAAGTAATTGAATATCCACTGTAAAAATACTTTTATTGCTGTTCTGATTTAAAATTCTCAAGCATTAATCAGGATGTTTAAAGCCCCTGCTGTTTCTCTTTATTCAGTTTGACAGCCACTCTTAGGCATTTGTTCACAATTGTAAATGCACAAATAACAGATCAACTTCTTTTTTTTCCAATTATCAATTGATTGTTTGAAAATGTGAAATCATTAATTTTATTTTAAAAGTGAAAGACTTATGCAGTGTCTCAAGGATATATATAAGTCCCAATTTGGCTTTAAGGAATGGATCCAGGAATCTGTGGGAGCATGAACATTTGCTTTATCAATTCCAGCCACTAACCTTTTCTTTACATCGATGTTTTTGGTGGAGGAAGTGCATGCCAAGAATCTATAGAAAACATCTCTGTACATTTGCAGTATTCCCTGTGTTTATGAGAAGATCACAAGCCAATCCCACCAGTCACAGCAGTTATAATGATCTTTGATACGTCCCCTGTTTCCTAGCTAGTTCACAGTCCAGAGACTATACACATTTGTGGGAACATTATGGCACTTTGAAATATGCTAATACAAATATTTTGAACATATGTATGGTTTACTTACTTTAAAGTAAAAATGAACTAGAAGTGGTTTCTAGTGGATTTTCACTAGAAGTGGATTTTCAAGTATACAAAAATAATTTCAAATATACATTTATTATACAGGTATCAACAAAGAGAGAGTGGAAAAGTCTTTCTAAATGTTATTGGGAAATTGAATAGACACTTTCCTTTGTACCACTAGTTTAAAATCTGGATATCTAGAAAGCCTGCAAGGCCGTAATCTCTAATTAGCAGCCCCTTCTGCTGTTACAGGTTGAACTTATATCACTCTAACTATACATTTTCGGGCCTTTGTAATGTGCTCTGATTCTAATACCAAAGCAAATACTACAAGAAATGAAATTGTATTATAATCTTATTTGTGTATAATCTGAATCTTTTAATCCTTTTAAGTGACAGAATAGGAACATACAATATGCAAGGTGTTCTTTCCATGAGAGAGTGGAAATACTTGCAGCTGCATAAGAGCTTGGATTTTGATAGCAGCACAATAAAGTGAAATTTTAATTACTTTAAGAGAAAGCAACAACAGTTTTTCTGTGATCACAAAGAAAATAAGTTGAACTATAACAAATAGAGCTTGTGACTTAGTGTAAAACAAAATGAAATATATACAGATGAAGAGGCCAAAGATCTTTTACCATTTTGTATTTTGTACTTTTCATGTTTTTACCACATGGTACCTGCCTGATATGAAAGCTGAATCAAGTGGCAGACGAACTACTTTGGGATTTTACTCTGAGCATATACAGTGACACTATGATCACATATATAAATCACATCCTTAAAGTTCAAATAATGGTAACAAGTCTGAGAAACTGAGAAAATAAAGCTCTTTTACACTGGACTTGCACTGACAATTGTATTTGTATGTATCATATTTAAAAGTCAGTTTTTAAGAGGAAGCCTTATTGCATATATTTGGCATTTCTTTGTCACCTACCATTTGTTTATGCAAGCAACCTGCAGAACTGAAAAGAATTAAGATGTTACAAATACAAATGACATCTTAAACAACTTCTAAAACTTTTTCTTTCTTTTTCTGGCAAACACAGTGATCAGAAAGGTTTAAATATCTGAGCTCTGTTTATCGAAACTATTAATGGAATTAATTTTGGAAATGTCTCAGTGAAAGTTTTAAATTTCATGGAAAAATGATGAAGCGTGTTTTGACACCCAGTGTTCCTGCCAGAAGTGCAGACTCTCCTCTTCTGTACATGGGAGGCAGGTCAGCAGGAGTTATCTACTCTGCCAAAGTGATTTGATGTAGACCATTGCTTCCAGTAAAACATGGGCCTAACCATTACTGGCACTTTGATTAAAGACCTTTCTAAAACATGAACATTTTTCTTAGTATTATTTGCTTTTAGGCAAAACATTATGACATTTAAAAATATTTTGAAAGATACAATTCATTGTCCAAACAGGCTGTGAATTTCCATTTTTGTTTTTTAAAAGTTCAGGGTTATTTATTTAGTAAGTTGGTCATGGCTTCCTATATGTCTCACACTTTTCTGAAAAGGGAATATATGTCTCACTATGAACAACCAACCATTCATTGAATTCTGATTTTAAAATTTGAGTTGTAGTTCTCATCACTAAGGTCCACAACCAAAAATCTAGTTAGTAAGAGGCTGTGTAGATTCTTAGTAGTCACTTTTAATAGTAATTGAATTAGTGATGAATAAATGTTGTTTTCATGAGTTTTCAAATTAAGTTAGACTTTGTTACTATCACTCTATATGTCTTTCCCAGATAAGCTAAAGTGAAATTTCATTTAAAAAATACATTTATATTTTTTTCTATAAGATACACTGAACAATCTCTGACCAGAAAACATGTTCGTTGTTTGCACATCAGTTTTATTATTTAGGTAAAAGATTTTTGAGAAAAGTCTCTGTGACTGAGCTTTTATTATTACAAGTATGTTCATATTTCAAAGTAAGTAATGATTCCATTATGAGAAAAAGATTTTTTTAATCAATCCCCCCCTTAAAAATAGTCCATCTAAACTTTTTTAAGTATTGCTGAGGAGATGAACTATTCTTAAGAAACCTTTATATCTGACTTTTCAACACAGAAATTCAAACTTCAATTCTGATTAATACCTCCACCTTTGTCAAGGGTCTTTACTGGGAATTATGTGGAGCAAATGTTTCTAAATGGGGTAATGTTTGATGCATGACTATACTGGCATCTCTTTGGTATAACACATGCATTTTATCACTCTGGAACAGTTTCTTCATTTTCAATTGATGCCTAAAAAAACAAGGTGTCAGAATTCTCCTTGCCCATAGCCATTTCTAGGTATTTTGGTTTTATATTGAGAAAGTATTTATCAAACCACATGAAAAATACTTTTTTTTTTTCTTGGTCAATAAAGCTCTCAGATTTCATTTCTGCTGATAGAATGACAAGAGTGCTGGTAAAAAAAAAATTGTTATGGCCCTTGCCTAAAGCCAGCCCTCTGAAAGCATATGGTGTATATTTTCAGACTTGTTTTGGTTATGTGACAGTCTGGATTCTACATGAGAATCCTGGTTTAATAAAGCTGTCTTACATGTGCTGTACAGCCCACCTCCTCATGCTTCCCACTCTGAGTTTGCAGGCTTGGCTTTCAATGTCTTTGTTCTTCTGGTCCTGAATTTCTCAAGAACAAAGCTTGCTAATCAAGCCAGATTGTCATAATTATGCAATAAGAACAAATGAGTACCAAAAATTAGGATAAAGCCACAAAATTTTCTTAAATTCATATGCCATTTGAACACTTGTTTACAAGGGAGGAAAGCAATTTACTGTGTTCCACAAGTTCTTGCTTTGTTACATTACAGTATAAAATGCAACAATTAAATATGAGCAATTTTCAGGTGTCTTTTTAAGAGGCAAAATGTAATGCGAGATCTTTTTATCAGTCCATCAACCAGCAAGTTGACTTGATGGGCATGAAAGAAACCAGTTTTTTTGCTAATATAGGGCTTTCTGCATCAAGTCTTTGACCTACTTTAGCTATTTCAACAGACATTTTAAATATTATTCAGTAGACAGAAGTTTAATTCCCTTATTCTCTACAGCTTGTTTGATCAATAAACTGATGCAAATTACTTCTAACAAATTGCAAATAACTCCCAATAAATGATTCTTCTAAGATTTACTCTGCGTTATATCAAACAGCTTCTTATTTTCTTTTTCATTTATGGTTCTTTCAAAATCCAATTTCTTTAATACTCAAAAGTCAAATCGATTTTTACTAATTTACATTTTTTTGTTACCTGCATTTGGTACACTACATTAAATAGTCTACTTTCAATAATCTATAGTCTCCTAACCCTACTACAATATTGATCTTATGTAGTATTTCATTCCAAAAAATCACTTAGCTAAGATTTGTACTTTCTCACACCAGTAGGTCTGTGGCCATAACTTGAAAACTATATAGTTAATTGATTCACACAGAAAGTAGAACAGAAACTTAAAATAATCTGTGTAAGAGTTGGCAGATTTTTTTGTTTTGTTTTGTTTTTAATTCAACATCTTTGTATTTTAACTGGTTCCCAAAGTTACAAATTTATATAGTTTCCTTCATGGTCTCATGGAGTCATAGATACAATTAAAGTGAGAATACTCTGATAATGTCATAATAAATAATACAATTGTTATGTATTCCAGATTTCTAGGCAGCAGCACTCATTGAAATTCTACAAGATCAGAAAAATCTGTGATTGTCTAGCCTTGCTATATTACTGGCAATGTATGAATTTACGTGGCCCCACTAAAAGAAAAAAGACTTTAGAGTTTTCAAGGAATAAGGAATCTGCTTCTTTGATTGAGGGCCTATTGTAATTTTTCTGGGCTCTACAAATAAGATTTTTCTATTTGAAGGTGGGCTTGTTCGTATTTGCCTTGTGAATAGAAATGCAACATTTGCTCAGAATACCAGTACCACTCTGTTAGAACTCCTTTGGAATGTCACTGGCAATCACTAATATTCCCAGAGTGGACTAGACTGAGAATTGTAGCCTTGTATAATTTTTTGCATGTATATGATATATTGGTTTATTGGAGAAACATATCTTTCTTTGAGCAGAACATTTCAAATTTTGTTTTAAATTAATTCGTTCAGGAAAGACTCAGATCACATAAGAAGTAAACAGAAGTTTGCAAATTGCAGATTTGTGAAGTTCAGGTATACTTGTGTCTCATTATATCAGTAGAATCTGTTTCCCCCAACTCACTATACTGGATTACTAATGCTTTGTGTTGAGGAACATTTCAGCATCTGCTACCCTTTAATCCTGAATTGTTCTGTTCCATGGTATGAGGGGAGTCTAATGTTACTGCAATCAAATTTTTATTCTGTAACAAATCTAAGAATTGGGTAACTATTAAAGATTAATTTATGCTCTACAATCCAAAAATTATTATGAAGTTTAGAACCTCAACAGAATGAAATTAAGCCCTGCTTACTGCTATTGAAAGTTAAATTAACTCCCAAGAGGTTTTCTTTCTCATTCAAAAATGTTTCCAGAAAGCTTATACAGATTCTGTAGCTGGAATGTAATTCTTTGGCAAGACTGTTTTTTTGACTTTCACTTCCACAGGCAAGAATGAAAATTCTCCTTTCTGCTAAGCATTCAATTTAGTTTGAAAACCTTTGGTCAAGGGTTTTCCAAATACAGAGACATAGTATTTAAACAAGTTAGATTCCAAAACTTAGTGCATAAAACTATTCAGTGCATAAATACATTATTTTAGAGAAAACCTTGCAACAAAAGTCTTCATAACACATACATTTTTATTTTGTAGAAGTGCATTTAGAAAACAAATGAAGATTAGCTTAAGAAATTACACTAACCAGAATGGCCTCCAAGACAGTTACTAAATCTAATTCAAGAACTGAAAAATCTTGCAATATCATAACTAACCTCATAATAATTAAATGCCCAAACTTCCGAGGAAATTGTGAAATCAGGACTTCTGCCTCCAATTCTAGAATTTGTGTGTGCTGAAGAAAGCAGAACTATAAAAGAACTTCTTGTCTTTACAATTGCAGTGACAGAATTTAGATAGCTGGAAAGCTATATTCATTTGTATTTCAATACTAGAGATGTTTAGGATCTTTCTAGAAACCAGAAATAACAGGAATTCAGTGATTTTTGTTTTGTTTTATGCTAGTGAATTGATGTTTAGAGAAAAAGGAAGCAGAGGAACGATTGCATGTTAAAATTTGTGGGTGAAAATATCATCTCCAGAAAAATGTGCAAAGTATCTTTCTAGGTATTGATGCAGTACCAGGAGTGCTGTGTGTATTTGAAAGTCACAACAAATCTACAAAAAAGAGACATTGTTTCAAGTCCAAGGCAAGTGTGATGTACAGTAAATTATGGCATATTTTTGTCCGGATGTAGGAGAAACTGTTGTTTAAGTATCTCTGGTCTACAAAGCTTTCCTGTCTTATTTTACCAACCATAAAAGAGGGTTGGAAGGCAAATGTCTCATGGAAACAGTCCTCAGGAAACAGCTTTTGTATGAAGAGACCAGCAGAAAAATCTCACAAAGCCCACTAGCTCCAGGATCTTCATTTGCTTTCCAAGTGTGTCTCGTCTACGTTTAAAGTCACTGAATTACAGATGCTGGCATTCTTGAAAGCTTTTGCTGAAAAAAAGCATTATCATAATTGAAGGATGTGGCTTAAGCTCAATGAGTCATCGCAATTCTGTAAAGCGTATCTATTAAACGTCTCATAAAAGTAATTATTCTGTGTTACACTCCTCAAGGTTCTGTCACTCTTGGTATTGATTGCTAAAAGCATACTTTGAGACAATGAATTATCCTCCAGGAGAAATATCAAACAGAATACACAGAGGTATTTAGGCAACAAAAAGTCATCTACATGAGAAAATAATCCCGTTCTTCAAACAGATTTGGGAGTTAATAGAACATATTGAGACAAAGGAATGAGTTTGCAGCTTCTTCTCTGTTATTTTAATAATTCTGCTGTCTGAATATGCAATTTAAATTATTTAGTTTTCATAATATAACATTATACTTTGCATTATAAAATGTTTATTCAATGTATAAAGATTCCAATTATAAAAGGCTTAAATGTAATCTGAAACTATCATTACGCTGGCTGTAAAAATATGTGACACTTACTAAAAGATATTATGAAACTGCAAAGCATCATCAGATACGTCTCTTTTCAAAATGTCACTGAAATTTTAGGACCAGAACAATTTTTTGCAAAAGAATCACATTCTTGTTTGTTCTGGGAGAAAAAAATAAGAATAATCAGGTCATTCTGTGGCAGTTGAGGGCTTCAGCAGTTGCTGAAATGATCCTTCAGAGTCCTATGCCAGTTGAAAAGTAGTTATGAATATGATTGCACTTCTACACATCATTACATAGATCTATTGCAAAACTAAAATACTTTGTTCCCAGCTTTTCCTGCAACCCACTTAGCATCAGGAAGCAAAGATAAGGATGAACTGTTGTTAAGAGAGCACTGTATTTTGTAGGCATGTATATTCCATAGACTGCATTAACAAGATACTGAGTGAACCTTCACTCTGCTGAAGTCAGTGTCCAAATTCGCTAGGATAAGAATTTCACAAGAGCAGGCATATCAACTGTTGTTTCCTGAAAAATAAAGAAGTAATCTAATGACTTGTAGTTGTTTCATGCTTATGTTAATGTTACACAAGCTGAAGATGGGCAAAGTAAATTTATTTATTTATTAATCTGTTGAGGATAAAAAAAAAATCTCTCTGCATGATTGTTAGAGGGGATGGGAACTGCTTACACAGGAAAAACAAAGTAATTTTGTGGGAGAATATGTTCATAAATATTCACAAGATAGTAGACAATGCCATTTCTAAAATAAATCTGACTAATTGTGAGAAAACTCAAATTGTCTTTAATATGTCTAATAAAACCTGGGTACAGAAATATATGTCCTACTTGACTATGTGCAGGCATACATATTACACAGGTGCAAATGAAAAATTAATCTGATCCTTAGAACTAAAAAAGAAGTTATAAGCAGTGTATAAAGTGAGACAGAAGAAGGATTTAATGCATGGTTGGTTTTTTTTTTTTCTGTTATATTTTTAAATGGATTTTCTTTTTTTTTTACAATAGAGTACCTATAAAACCTGGCATTACATACATTTAAAAAGAATTTGCTGACTATTTCTGTAAGTATGATAGTGCCCAAAAAAGGTAATTATTTTAAAACTTAATATCTAGGGCGTCTAAGAAGGAATAAATGCTGTGCTCACACATTATAAAGCTGCTGCAGAACCTCATCACGGTCTAAAACTTCCTTGAGTGATCAGCTTATTAGCAAGGGGCCAGTGCTGATCTCCCCTCTTGGTGACCAGTGACAGGACATGAGGAAATGGAATGAATTTGTGCTAGAGGAAGTCTAAGTTGGACATTAGGAGAAGGTTTTTCACTGAGGGGTTTGTTGGTTGCTGGAAGAGGCTCTCCAGGGAAGTGGTCACAGTGATAGGATAGGGTTAAAATGATTTCTAAAGGCATAAGAATAAGAGTTAGCTTCACTGTAACCAGGTGTGATTTCAGGCTATTGTTCTAATCCAACCAGGTATAACTTGCCTAGGCAACTGGGGCGGGGGGGAAGGGGAATGCATATAATACTTAGGCTTAAAATAAAGTTAGATGTTCTTTAGTAAGTTAAGGTGAACCTGTACCCATATCATAATAATTGATAAATTACCTTATTGTTAATTGTAAGCATCTGGTAAATAAATATGATTATTATCTTAAACACGAATTACGGGGATCTTAAATTTGAATCATAAGAGTCTTAAAAACGAATCCTAAAAATCGATTGTTCTAAATCATGCTTGGGTAAAATCAATAGAACAGTGGGGTTTAATGTTTAACATGTATAGTTATGTAATAAGAAAGTATAAAACTGTGTCTATTTTCAAACTTCTGGTGGAGTCAAGATTTGGGTCGTCAGACCTCTGAGTCCCAGAGCTCTCCAATAAAGCACCACATACAATCATTCTGTGATTGTGTGTTTCTTCCTATGCTAACAACAGCACCAATCCTGACAGACTTCAACGGGTATCTGGAGAATGTGCTTAGTCATATGGTTTTAGGCAGAGCAGGGAGTTGGACTTGATGATCTTTATGGATCCTGTCCAACCTGAGATATTCTATGATTCTAAGATTTCATGCCATTTAGGGCATGATACTGATGCATAATTTCTAAGGAACTATTTCCTCTTGCATGAAGTTTTTTGGTTTGATTTTCCATATTATACTTGAAAATGTAATAAGGAAAATGTGAAATTACCATTCCTGGAAGTGTGTAAAAGGCATGTGGACATGTAAAAGGCATGTGCTACTCATAGTTTTATGGTGAGCATGGTGGTGTTAGCTAAATGGTTGGATTTCTTAGAGTCCTTTCCAGCCTTAATGATTCTATGATTCTATAGATTTATACTGAAGGGTGTTATCTAATGAAAAGAGTGAATAATTAGTTTTTACTTTGAAGTGATTAAGTGATACCAGTGTCTTTTTATCAGGGCTTAGCCACAGACGCAAAGTTTGTGTATATATAGTGTATCTATAGTCTCTCCTGTGAATTATTAGTAAGCTTAAGAATTTTAGTTAGCTGGAAAAAATAATTCCACTGGACATCTGTGGCCATAGAGCGAATGAAACTACATCATAAAGGATAACTGTCTGGAATTTTTCTTTTTTCTAGGAAATATTTTTCAGTTTTGTAGCAGTTATTAACAGAATATATGGGATGAATTCATCTGATCTAGCATAAAATTTGAGACACTTTTATCATACAATTTGCTTTTAAAGGTAATAGAATACTACAGGTATGGCTGGTGATGCAGCTTAGCATAATGTACTATATCAAAAATTGGTTAAATGAATCAAAAGCCAAAAACCTTGATTAATTATAAAAAGTTCCTGATTAGTTAGCTGTGATGTTGCTTTCCTGGATGTTTAAAGTTAAGTGAGATTAATCCTGTCCCTTTGGTCTATTTTGCTTTAATTCTTACTCACATTAACTCTTCCTGTATGTGTTTCTAAAGGAAAAACTTCAAAGATTCTGCCCATTCTTCAGAATATCAATAGTAATGAAATGTCCTCTGGCCAGGCACTTTCTATCCAAAAAAAAAAAAAAGAAGTAACCCAATTAGAAAAGCCTAGATAATGTATGGACATTCTACTTTAGCACTTGTCATAAAAAGGCTTTCCAGAAGAAAAATACACTAAAGAATAAGAAATGTACATCAGGAGAAAGATTTTATGTAAAGTCTCTTCCTAAGGACATGTATCACTTTCTCATTTATAACTCCAGGGCCTCTTGTGCAAGAGCATTTCTAATTCATTCCCATTTTTGGAGCCCTTGTTTTTTATTTTTCCTCAAAATGCAATGTTATCTAATGTTATTTCATGTTGAGTTGAAACACTGACTGTATCAGTAAGGATAACTGCTGAGAAAGAAGAACAAAAGAATTGTATACATCTAATAGTCTAACACCTTCACTGAGGATATGCTGAGCTAGTAAATATGCATCATCTGTCTCTAATGAATTATCTCATGCAGTATTGGTTCCAGCAAAGCGTTGTATATGGAAAAATGCTAAGACTGTACAAAAACTTTTATCAATAGAGTAGACCTGGAAATATATTCTTACTAGTAAAAACTCACAAAAAACCAAATACACTCAAATGGTTTTTTTTAGTTAGTTTTTGCTTAAGTTTGAAATATGTTCTTGATTTCAGCTATTGGGAAATCAGTCTTCTGATCTTACCAGCAGCTGGTTAATATTTTATATGTTTTCCTGGTCTAGGCCAGAATAAAACTAAAATACACTGAAGATGCAGATGAGATTTTTGTGCATCACAGATGCACACAACCCAGTGACAGGGGCATCCGATCCAGACTTTAACTTCATGACCATGGGAGTCATGTGGGAATATTTGCTATTCAAGTGTTAGAGCATTTCAGAAGTGTCAATATTTGAATTATGAATGAATGCCCTGGATTATAGTTAAAAATTAGCCTATAGAAACAATATCTCATCTGATTTTACATCTAGCTTGTACAGAGAAAGCTGTTAAAAGAACCTGTTCCTCCACTAGAGCCTTGCAGAAGATGAGGCAAAGTGAGGACAAATTTCCCTAATCTTCTGATAAGTCACACAAGTGTCACAAACATGAATAGGACACCAGGAAAAGGTTCATCGTCTGCCATTCTCTTGACAAGAGAAGAATGGCTGGAAAGGAGCCCAAGAGAAAAGAACCTGGGCTTGTTTGTTGACAGGTGGCTGAACATGAGCCACCACTGTTGGCCAAGAAGGCCAGTGACATCCATCCTGGCCTGTATCAGAAATAGTGTGGCCAGCAGGACCAGGGCAGTCATTGTCCCCCCATGCTCAGGAAAGCTGAGGCTGCACCTCAAGTCCTGTGTCTGTTTCTGGGTCCCTTTCTTCAAAACAGACATTGAGGTGCTGGAGCGAGTCCAAAGAAGGGCCATGAAGCCAAGGAGCCAAGGCTGTTTGTCCTGGGGAAAAGGAGACTCAGGGTTTTTACTGAACTCTAAAACTACCTGAAAGGAGGTTGTAGCCAGGTGGGGACCAGATTCTTCTCCCAGGTCACTTGTGACAGGACAATATGAAACAGCCTCAGATTGTCCCAGGGGAGGTTCAGATGGACATTAGAAAACTTTTTTCACTGAAAGGATGGTCGAGAATTGGAATGGGCTGCTCTGGAAGGTGTTTGAATCACCTTCTCTGGAAGTGTTCAAGAAACAACTGGATGTGGCACTTAGTGGAGAACTACACTTTAGAAATAAGATTATTTACATTTACAAATGTTAAATTTTTAAATTTAAGTTATTAAAGCCTACTATGAATATCTTTTTATATAATTCCCTGTGATCTTGAAGTTATTATATATTTCTACATTACAATTTTCTTTTCCTGTATGGTAAATAGTGCAAAATAAACAAGTAAAAATAAACCAGAACAAAGGGAGGTTCAAATTTCCAAATTAATGGCATGTCGAATCCATCCACTGAACTAGAACATGGAACTAAAAATACATCTTGAATCAAACAATAGGATTTTAAAGAAGCCAGCTTTAGCTGAGCTGTTAAATAAATATGGCTCCTGCAAAACTCCTTTTCACATGACAGCACACTATTAAGATAAATTGTTGATAAGAGTTTGTACAATACACCATTCTTGTGTATGTATGCTTTATGTTGGATATGGGAAAGTAAAAAATCTACCTTTGGGACAGATTTTTAAAGCAGTAATTCTGTAATGAGTGTTATTATCTTTATCCACTGCACAAGAAGTGAACACCAAGAGTAGATGATGTTTAGCTATAGGGGAAAAGTGAAGTTGGAAGAATGTGCATTGTCTTAATGATATATCAGTCCTCTTAGAGATTTATTTCCCTCTTTATCTTACACTAAGGAAAATACCTTAAGTATCAACATTTCTTATTGTTAACCGTCCTGCTTGTTATTGAAATCATTTGTAAAGGCAATAGATGAAACAAAAAAATAGTAACTCATTTTAAATCCTGAAGATTATCCAACTTTTTTTTTTTTAGCTGAAAAGTGCTCTTTGGGTGTGGAGATCTATTATATCTCAGCCAGAAAGGTCACAGGTGAATGGCACAAGATACTTTCTCATCCTCCAGGCAATGAACATATTACCTGTCCCTGATTTTTAGACTCTACATAGCAGAAAGCAGATTACTGAGCTGTTTTAAAATGCAATATTTTTCTTGATTTCCTACATTCTATCAGTATATCCTAGCAGAAACTCACAAAGAACTGTAAAGTCAAGTCACAGAATATAGGAATATGATATATATAGTAAATTTAAAATGATGGCTGAAAGTTTTCAGTTTCTAGTTATAGAGATTTTTCCAATCATTTAATCATCTTTTTCAGATGAGTACATCACTTAAGTCTATCACTTAAGTCTACAGGGTGAACAAAACTATGAATTTTCCTCTTGTCTCTCCCTGAACAAATATAATAAAACCCTTTCGGATCAATTCTTTTAGAAACTAGTAGACAGAGTCAGAATTTGCATAGTCCCAGTGCTCTCATAGTCAATCTCTTATGGAAAGAGAAATTTGGAGTCATTGAAGATATATTTAAGCAGTTCAACTGCTTATGTGAAGACTGTTAACTTCTGTTTTATTTTTTAGAGGAATTTTAGTGGCAAAAAGTGAATTTAACCAAACTATATTCTTCAGAATTAAATAAAGGAACATATTCATTAACAGGAAAAACCCAACAATGAAATGAACAAAAAGTGATAGATGGAGTTTCTGGTTCTGTAAATATGTACTTTTGATTTATTATATTCACCAACATATGTTTATCAATGTGTAGCAATGCCTATTCATGGGATGATTTGTGCTCTTTAGAGGTGAATGCAAAGCTAGCACACACTTCATGCCCATATACTGTGCAGCAGGCAACAATAAGTTCAACCTGACTTCATAGGATTTCAGTTTTTTTTTTAAATGCTCAAATTTGTCCAAGAAGTAGAGAGGCTTTCCTCACATTTATCTCAGTTGACAAAATAGGTAAATAAAATATCTTTATTTTAAAGCAGAAGAACTAAAGTAAGGAAATGTGAAATGGTTCCTTTCACATAACAGAAGCTATATCTTCTATTACCTCCATTTCATGTGAAGGCAGTGTGAGAATCTGACAGAAAGGCAGTACTCTGATCACGTTACTAATATTACTAATGTTACTCTGACTACATTACCAGGACTGTGGTGTTCCCTACAAAACATAGCAAGCTTTGTAGCCTATCCACAGCCACAGAAAGGCCATGTCCTTGGTCTTGTGATCTTCACATCTTCAGATTCTTGTGTTCAGCTTAGAAAACCTCTTCCTTTACATGTATCATCTGCATACCACATTCTGAATGAAGATACTCATAATCTTTTTCACCACATTGAGCCTATAACGTACCATACCATTCATCATCATGGCTAAAGTATTTCTGAAACACAAATTAGCTTGTTGAGAGATTGTGTAGCTGACTGTATGGCATTGTGCAGACATTCCCAGAAGCTGAGTTCTAGTCCATGAAGGACTGGAAAAAAATTTTTCAGTGTCCCTGAATTATGCATTCATGTAGAGTTGTCACAGTCATGCATTAATAGTTGTGCATTAATAGTTGACAGTAATTATAATAGGGAAAGTAGTATAAAAAAATCACTGCTATGTATTGATAGACACATGAATTCATATTGTCATTGTCTAAAAGCACTGCACACATAAGCTGATTTATTTTTGTAACTTTAAATATACTTAAATATATATTGTTATAAATCCCAGAAATCTTTTGGGGGTTAGACTTAAATAATCTGTATTTTTATACGAAAGGTTATTTAGTAGGTTTAGTTAGTTTATGATAAATACACATTGTAAGCACATGTATTATTTATAAATAGTGAAATTGTCTCAATACTGTATGTAAAATGCTGATAGGAAAGAGATTCCATATATGGTTAAAATCAGATGTGTTTTTATGCAATGGGTGAGGGATTCTTTTTATTTTATTTTTATCATGTCTTGCAGACATTTTTAACTACCACCCTTTGGGATAAAATGCAGTACAGCATTTGAATATAGTTGCCAGTGTGCTATGTTGTCAAAAGAAGGAGATGAAAGCTTCCTCTCATATAAATATCTATTCATAGATCACTGCTTGTGCAAAATAAGAAGTTTAAGTTTATTCACCAATGAATACACATTGGTGTATGAGCGCATACTTTATTGTGGGTTGTAAATATGTAAATGTTATTAATTTTTTCAGCAACATAATTAGGCAAAGATATATTCAAAATCTTCCAAAAACTGTATTGTTTTCTTTATTCAGAATATTTTCTTCTTTAGTTCTGTTCATATAAGTCTTATTTCAGGTCTCAGTGAATATATTGGAGACTTTAGGCCTAAAATTACCTATAAATTATAGTCTGTCTGTCTTATAGATCTGCTTTCCATGAGAGATTAGCTGCTCACAAAACTGATTCCTGTCATCCATCATTGACTTCAATCTTCCAATGAAATAGACTCATTCATCACTGTTATTTTGATGACATTCATCTCTATCTTTACCCTTCTGATTCTTCTGAGGCCAGTATGCTTCTAGAGGACTCATATTCACAAAATGTCTCAAAAGGAATATCTTCATGGAGTTTCTGTTGATTGATCCTAGTAGTTCCAGTACTACTACTACTACTACTACTACTACTACTACTACTACTACTACTACTACTACTACTACTACTACTACTACAGTGCTTCTTGTATGGTCCATAGCCACCTCTTGGGTATTAAGCACTTAGCTACAAATACTGATCAGTGTGAAACTCATCCAAAGTTCAATGAAATCAAATAACCAGCCTATTTTGGGAAACAAATTTTCCCTAGTTTTATCTGCATCATTTCATACCTCTGAGTGAGGTTTAAGCTTGTTTGAATCCAAACATTAAATATAAATTTCAAATAGATCTATGTTCATGTTTTTAAAAGCGTTTGCTTAAATTTTGAAAGGTGTGTCGTAGTGTCACAGTAAAATTTCATAAGAAATATACTTTCCTATCTCTCTCCAGATCTACACAGAAAATCAGTATGAAATTTCACTGAAAATCAGGAGTTTTGGCAACTTCAATTTTCATTCGAGTCTCTGTATATTGTTGTACGATACATTGCTGTAATTGTTGCTGTCTTAATGCTGTAAATATGAAGCTGTGGCAGTAACACCTTTTTTGCAAACAGGTGTTTATGGTCTATCTGGGCTGATTCTTTTAATACCTATACTGGATAGGTTAAGAATTGATGGAAGGTTGTCATTTAATTTTAGTTATCCTATGCAACTTTTCTTTTGTGCTCATGTTTTTCTATTGCAGTTTAACTTTTCTTTTGTCTATCAGAATAAAAAAAAAAAAAAAGTTTTACAGAGTGGCATGAGAATTCATTTCACATTTGGGCAAAATATTGCATATCCAAGACAGTATGTACAAATATTTCACGTCTCTCACTCTTTTTTTTCCAGAGGTATAATGCCACATTACTGTAACTTTAACCTAGCACAAGGCATTTACACTAGTCTTAAGTCTTACATTAAGGCCTTTATCACCTGACACACCAGTTTTAAGCTTCCTAATACTAGCTCCTCATTGAGCATTTTACTAAATGATAGCTCATTTGAAAATCAGCTGCATATCACAAATGAATCTGTAGACTTTTTAATCTTGCTCTAATAACTAATAGGAATTCTTCCCAAAACATATCATGGAGAATAAGCACATTGAATTACTCTAGAACAGATTTATCTGATTGTAGGATATTATACAATTATATACATATTGTGGCATTATCTTTGATAATGGAAAGTAAGATCTTTAAACAAAAAAACAAGGATAGAAACAGAGAAAAGAGTTCAGGATATTTGCATATCTGCTGCTCAAGATCTTATTCTAAATTTGATGTTCATAAAGCAGGAGAAAGTAGCCAGGTAAAAAAGCAATAAATTGTGCACATGACTCAGGCAATGTGGCACCATTATCTACACTATGGATCTGCTATGGACTGTGGGTCTTCCAAAATCTCCAGCTTTATTTTATTGGTAATGAAAGAATACAATGAAGGTAATAAAGACTTTAAACTTATCCTATATTCTCATCATCATACAGTTTCTACACACTTCTGAGGCATGTGTACAAAAAGGTGAATTATACACAGGTTTTTGCTCTTGTACTGCATGATCTCCTATTATTTCCTTACAATATATATTTAGTTTCACCTCAACCTATTGCAGAATAATTATGTGACTCTTATGCCAGCAAATTCATTCCTGTAACTTGTCTCCTTGTAGAAGAGAAACCAAAATCAGTCGAAAGTTACTTTTAGGTTAGCTTCTTCTGGAGAAAATATTTCAGCAATAGTGATTTTTTTTCAAGTTGCTGAGACATTTGAGAAAAGTTGATTTAGAAATCCAGTCAAAGGCACAGTATGGAACTTTTACAGAGTTACACTTACACAGAAAGAATAAAGAACATTAACTGCAAGATTTAAAAACAGTTTTAGTTTAGCAGTTTTCATTTAATATGCTACATACCTGGTGTCTGAATGTGTTCACCAAAGAATGTGATTTGTGATGCTTCTTGAAGGTTTTTATGTTCATGGTCAATTTTTATACCTCCTTTAAATACCCCCTTTTAAAAATAATTTAATAGATTTAATTTTTTGGAAGTTTGGGGGTTTAAAAGGGTTTATAGAGTTACTTTGTGCAGTTACCTATTCTTACCATAGTTATCAGCATCAGTAGTTGTACTATTGCAAATATAACTTCATAGATCATTCATCACAATGTTGTTGGGTGTATAATGTTTGTATTAATACAAATAGGTTTGATTTTATTTGGTAAAGTAATATTAAGATCCAAGTTCTAGTGAGCCCATCATTTCCTCATCAACAGTGATGATGAATTAAAATTTAAAATTTAATGTTCAAGTCACTTGAAAGTTTATTTTTCCCTTCTATCTTTTACATGCCTACCATGGAATAAATTATAATCCCACCTGTACACAGTGTGGGTTCATTGAGTCAAATCTCTTCCTTTGATTAAGCTCAGAGGCCTATGGTTGAAGTGCAAAATATGTAAAGCTATACTCATGCAAGCAGTTGCAGAACTAAAATTCAAAGGTGTAAAATTGTTTAAAGACTCTTAATCTTTTAATAGCAGAATATAACAAAATAGCTTTGGATATATCCTTTAATATGGTATTTAATAAATATTCAAAATATTTATTAAATTAGTTATTTAATTCTTCATGCAAAAAATACCAATGCATTCAAGAGAGTGATAATTTCATGTATACAAAATACTAATAAAACATAATTGCCAAGAATTATATTTTTCATTCTTAGGTAGTCACTATAAATACACTGTTTTTATTCATCCTGCATGGCAGTTTAATCAGTTTCTTTAATTATTTATAATTCTACAAGCTTGAAAATCATATTCTTTTCATTTTTCATAATATTTTTATTGTTGTATAATACATAAGAGTGTTAGTTCATATTACATTATAATTTTAAAAATTCATCATTCTTTTAACAAGGGACAACATTCTCAAAAAATTTAGAATAAGGAATATTAATATAGCAATAGGTACAGATGTAAATGCCGAATTATACAAAAATGCTAATCTTTCACTCTTCTGATAAACTATTTAGAGGAGAAAAAAGGAAAAAGTGAAACAACTAAAATATATTTTAACTAAAAGCACAATTAACATCAATGATTAGATAAAGAAGATTGGCTTCCTTTTAATGGAGACAGAAATGATTCTGAGAAACAATTTAATAAGTGGACAAAATAAACTCTGTCAAGAATATAAACCCGGAAAATTAACTTCCAGTCTTCAAAGTAAACTGATAATTCTCAGAGCATCATAAAACCATAGAATATCCTGAGTTGGGAGAGAATTACATGCTTCTTATTTTAGTGTAATTTTAATTTTAATTATGAGAATTAGAATATCAACTGAATCATATAAAGTAAATGCTAGGGAAAAATTTAGATATTTTTATGAAGATTTTATTTCTCTCTGCTCCAGAGACTTACAGTAATATATAATATCTTCTCTTATTTTTCTCCCTGGTAATTTTTTGCAAACTTATTTTCTGACATAAAAAGCGTATCTTAAATATTATATGGTAAAAACGAGAGAAATTTTTATATGGCTACCATGTTATAGATAGTGTGTTTTCAAATTATTTTATATGTAAATTACAGACTCCTCTTCAAATTTCAGAAAATAAAGTAGAGGTAAAGGTGTAAATTTAAATTCTACATAAACAATTGATTAATATAACTTTAAAGATTTAGAGTTCTTAAATGGATTAGGAATCTGACAGGACAGAAGGGAAATTGGCCCTCCCATTGCAATTAATAAAACAAATATTTAAAACTTGTAAAAACTTGAAGAAAAAACACATCTCTGGTCCCAGACTGAATTTCCTTCATATCTCATCTTGCATTTTGACATGGTTCCTTTATTCTTCCCTAGATTTCTTGCCTTCTTAATCCTAACACACTGAAAGAGTAAGAATTGAAAGACAAAAAAGTAGAGATTAACTATTTCTCTTATGAGGGATGGAAAACTAGTGTATCAGGAGAGACAAGAAGAATCCTAAAATGTTCATTTATAGTCAGAGAAAGTTTTTAGGGCTAATATTATTAAATATAAAGCTTTAGAAACTTTGAGCTATATTTATCTTCTGAAGTGATAGCTGAAAATATATATTTGGTTCAATTCCATCTGAAGCTGATCAGAGATTTCAGTTTCAGAATCAGTTCTAGATCATAAAAAAAATCCCAAAAACCAACAAAAACCTTCAGAAAAACAGGTTTTGAAGTGATTAAAGCTTTAACATTTCAATTAATTTTGCTTCATTGTTCTTGTTACTGTTGCCTACCATTGGGCAACATCACAACCTGTGCATTGTTTGAAGTTGGGTCAGATGTTGTCTCTTTTGAACCTAATTCTAAAGCAGCTATACGTCTTCATAAATTTGGTATGGAAACCTAGCACAATTCCTTAAGAACTAGATGTAAAAGTGAAGATTCTCAGTCCCCCTTTCCTAATCCATTTTTGGGATTTATCTTCAAGTTTTCACTGGAAGATACATCTGATCAAATAAAGCGGTCATAGCACAGTAGTTCTGCATAATAAATAGGTGTTCAGATAGGTCCTTTTGCCTCACTCCCACTGAATTATCATCTTTGAAATATTTTGATTGGACCTAAGAGAACAATAATACTCTTTACTCTCCTTGAGTGAATGAAAGAACCACAGTACTCAAAGATTCTGGGAAACAGATATTCTTGAGTTTTGCTGTATTGCTGGCACTTGGTCTTTTTCTTTGTTCCTTTATATGAAGAAATTCTGTGATCTGAGGACAAATGTTCTCTGCTTTCAGATATGACTGGTAAAACTGGATATTAACAAGTTACATCACATAAGGCTCCTATTGCTGGTGGGGAAAGAAAAAGACATTAAGAAGTATGTTAAAATAAAAATGTTTACCAGGTGAATGGGCTGAGAAATTCCTCTTTTATTTTACTAAATTACTGTGAGTTTGTTTCTGTTCAGTGTTCAGTATCTCATATTTCTTCACAAGATCTTTCTTTAGTAATTCTAGTCCTGCTTGATTAAAGTACAGAAATTCAAGCAAATGTTCTAAAAGCTTAAAGACACTGAAAAAGGAAGACACTCCAAATTTATTGTTCTTCTCTATCTTAAGATCAATTAAATTGCCCTAAGACTATACACAGTTACTAGAGAAAATTAATTTACAGAGAGATGGAGTTCACTTTTTTTAACTGAGATATTACTAGAGGTTTTGTGTTAACATGGTTATTTCGGATAAATTCAAGAAGCAATTTTGTTACTTTGTGGCACACAGAAGCTGAAATTCAAATCTTCATTCCCTACATAACTCTATGTACAAGAAAAAGAAACTATAAATCAGAAATTGAACTGCATGAGCGGGCAAGTATGAGGATCTGGAACTTGAGGAGACAAAAAGGACAGATCAAAGACCAGAGGATGTGAGCATAAGCAAAAACAGCACAATAATGATATAAGCACCTGGAAATGGAGGGGAGATCACTTACCCCCATGAGAAATGAAAAGTACTCCCATGCGTTATGAGCGTCCCACAGATATGTGCAAATTACAGATTTTCTCAGGGTGCTTTCATGATGCAAAGATGTTTGACCTCTTTAGAGGATTGAGAGCACAGGACAAAATGGCCAAGAGAAGAGAGGGTTGTCTGGTAAGATGACATAAGAAGGTAAACAGGGAGCTGAGCATGGTAGCAGGGTCGGAAGGAGCAATGGCTGCATCAACAAGAAGCAGGGATCCTGAGCAGCAAGTCTGGGTTAAGACCAGGTTCAGAAATAGGGATCAGATCAGACACAGGGCAGTGTTCACCCAATAAGACTGCAGTGAAGAGGCAAATTTGAAGGCAAGCCAGGAAGTCAAACCAGAGAGTCATAGTCACAGTCAGAGGGGAAAACCAGGAACAGTTGTAGCACAGACCAGTACTGTCCCAGTTTAAATGAAACTCCCAAGGAAAGAAGAAGTCGGCCCTGGTTTCCAGCTCCTTTCACAGCAGCTTTTGTCAGGGAAGGAGCTGACTTTGTCTTCATCCAGGTGAACTCCGTACCTTACCTCCTGGAGGGAGAATACCCCCAAGGTCCTTGAATCTTTTTACAACTCCCAGAAAACAGTCTTAATTTAAATAATACCTTACTTAGTTTAGTAATAGTCAAGGAGTTGGATGTGGCTTTTCTATAAATTATTTAAACACTGAAAAAAACTCAAACAAATCCAAACTCCAAAATGAGTACAGAAAAAGTAATCAGAAGGCAGATTACATATCTCTTGTTGAATGATATTCAGGCAATGTTTGGTGTATCCATTTCTGATACACACTTGCTACATTTGTATCATGACTTCAAATATAGGCCTTATTTTGATTAGTAGAAGTTGGTGAACATCTTACACACAAACATCAAAACTGAGTTAATTTTCTGTGGCAGCGCGGGTTTCAGGTTTTTTGAATTTGTATCTGTATTTTGTTATGTGTACTTGGTATGTTCCTTTCCCCCCTATTCCTACCCT
>JBBMKD010000170.1:52227779-52241169 GCA_037834095.1 Argya squamiceps | reverse complement strand
CAATTGGTTTCAACAGATGATGAAGAGGGTGATAGAATACTTTGTGCATATCTTATTCTACAACCCAAGACACCTTCATATAAGTTCTGCAAAAGGAGTTTTTAATAAAAAAACCCTTATGACCTCAGGCTGTTATCATGGACAGGAAAGCCAGCTGATCATAGTGGCTGCACATAAAGAGAGTAATTATTTGGATAATTTTATATTTTGTTGTTTAGATTTCATAATTACTTTGTAAATGGCCATCAACCCGGAAATATGGCTTGAACTAGTCTTCCTAAGCACTGAAATTTCTAACTGAATTAACATTGGTGGTCATCTGCTAGCCACCTGAAAACTGAGGAAATTAAACATTTGCAGGATTGCCTTTAAAGGCCTGTGTAAATAACTGGTGCCTGCAAATGACCTTCCGAAGCTTCTTTGGGGCTTTGGAGAGAGGCCGTCATTTCTCTGTGGGGTTTGTGAACTCGATCTGAAATGATGATTGTGGAAATCATGCACCTTTCAGGTCTGATTGTTGTTGAGGTGAGCAATACCATCCTCTAAGCACTCTGGTCTTCCATGGTGTATAACTATACTATCCCCTCTAGGCATTAGAAACTACCATATAAAGACATTAACCAGGGATTTTATTACTCTTTGATATTTAATTACTTTCCAACCACTGTTACTTCTCCTGAAAATCAAGAAAAATCCCATCAGCTAAGCAATGCCAAAAGCACAAGACACTCCTCTGAGACACCTATACATCACTTTCTTTGTGGGGAATATAGCAAATAAAGAGTCTGTGAAAGCAGGATTATTTCATTTTAACGTCTTCTAATGATGTTCATCACTTGAAGAGCTGAAACTGCTTGGTGCACTAGTCAACGTACACAGGATTAAATCTTTCCCTTTTCCTTTCCCAAATCTCTCCCAACCACATAAACTATATTCCTGCACCATGCTGGAGACACACTCTAATATTAAGTTTTTAGGGGGAGGTTTTTTGTGTTTTTTCTTGTTTGTTTGCTGTTGTTGTTTTTTTTTTAAGAGCTTTCCAGTGTCTGATGGCTTGTGCTTCTTAGTATTTATTTGCCTGAAAAATCCAAGAATACTTATACAGAGCTGTATCGTGATGTGGAGATGGATGGTGGTCACCGCTACCTCTCCCCAAAAAGCGTCTCTTCTCAAGAATCTGCTCAGGTGGGCACACAGGCTGTCACTCAAATCCACACACACACACACATCACAGATAGCTCAGCAATAAAAGACTGGAAAGGTCTCCTGTATAGAGTTCCAGAGAGGTTTATTGCAGCCACACACGCTGAAGAGTTCCAGGGACTAAAAGACCCAGATCAAAAGAATATCTAGGGCTAAGTATTATTGTTACAATTTGGGACAGCTCAAATAATGATACGTAAAATCTCTGATTTCTTTGGAGGGGATTATAGCAAAAATTTACTGAGAGGCACCTCTTTTTATACAGTGTTTTGGTACAATGAATATTATTGGTCATTTGGAACAACACCTCTCGACCATTTCTACACGTAAACAACAAGTTAGAAAAAACAGCACCTGCTAACGGTCTTTCATCTTCCAAGGATTGTTTTTGATTCTTCCTCACAATCACAGGCCAGAGTGGGAAAGCATTAAGTTCCCACAGGTTCTTCTGCCTGATGCCTAGGATTTTCTCTCTGACCAGGGTGTGGGGGTTAGGAGCCAATGGTGTAGGGGCACAGGGGCAAAGGGTAGGGCAAAGGGCAATGACCTATAGGGAACATGAGGGCAGACCACCAGCTATACCACAACCAGTGGGGAAGCAGGGAAAGGAGAAACCTCTCAAGCTAGAGACACATATGAACAATAGAAGCGGGCAAGACCAACGGGTCAGTGGGAAAAGCAAAACTGAGGCAGATTAACATAGTGTTGCAGAGCACTATGGGGGAAATATTTTTCCTCACCTTAAGCTATGTGGCATTCCTGAAGCCTACGGTAAATTCTTCCTGAGCATTGCCCTGGAAGTTCCCCTTATAGACACAAGGCTTTCTACAGAGCTGATCTTACAGGGAGGAGGTCATCTCAAAGTTTTGTTGCAGCTTCATCTAGAACACACAGCTATGGCAAATGTGGGTTGGCTCCTGTCTTCCAAGCACTTGCCTGTGACTTTATTTTTTTCTTCACTTTTTTTTTGAAATCTATGTAGCATCCCTTGCTGTTACACCTTCTGCTTTCTAAAAATCTACAAAGCTTGTCAGTAAAGCACACATTTTACACAGATATTTTCACCAGATCCAAGGTTTACTCTACTCATAGATGCTCAGACTATCAGATTTAAATTTGGAGCTTTTGTGACTAAAGAAAACTATATGGGCTTTAGACACAACATTCAAAGTTATGTAAGCTTCAGGTTATGCCTTCTGGAAAACAATTTGAGATGAGGGGATAGCCAGCACAGATTTTTTCCTCATTTTTTCACAGGTGAAAACTGACCCTAGTTCCTTGTATTTAGTGAGAAAAATATTCTGTTTGCCTTTGAGCGAAACACAGGAATGAAATAATATGGTGAAAAGCTAGATTTGGGGACACTGATCCAAAGTGTGAGTAGTTAACCACCTTCCACAATTTTTTTTTGTATAATAATGACAGTCTGTCCCCTTCTGCTTGACTTTAAACAAAATGAACAGGTCCTTCTTTCCCTCAATCAAAGGATTCTGTAGGGTCATAACAAAGATTGTCAGTGGGCCCTCAAAACAGCTGATTCTGGAGGACCAGAGTAATACAAACATTTTCCAGGGACAACCCAAGACAACTGAGTCAGCTGATTGGCTAATGATACTTATGAGGAAAAAGGCAACAATCCAGACAATTATTTTCACTATTTGTAAAAAAGTGTTTGCAACAATAGCAGCTGATGCTGAAAATTGCATACATCCATGTAGATATTTAGAAGTAAAATGTGTGCATATTTCCAAAGCATGTGTCTTTATCATAACTGTGTGAAAAACAAGCTTTGCTGTCTTCATCATCTCAAGGTTTGTACTCACTGAAGATGCAAATACATTAACTGTCACTAATCATGACAGTTAGTCATAGACTCCATTTCAGGTAGGCCAGTGAAGGGTATCATTAGATAGCTTTGATCTAGAGAAACTTGGTTTTATTCATGTTCTGGGCACACTTCTCAATCCCATCCCAGTGTCCTCTGCCACTTATTTTCCTATTTTTTTCAGATTCCTGGTGATGTGGGTAGATTCTGCTATATTTATAGGCAAAAATGTATTTATGTTTTGGACTCTGTATTTTAACTTATGGGGGAAGTACCCAAAGTCTCAGATCAACACCTACAATTCCCAGCTTTGAAGAAGTAAGTGTAAATAAATATTAAAACTGGAATAAGACCAAATTCAGTTCTAGACTGCCAAAGAAATATTAGAAGGTAATAATCTTCAGTCAATTAAAACTGTAAATCTACTTTATGGTAAGCTACATTTGCATGTAAGATTGAGATGCCTTTTGCATCATGCATTTTGATACAGTTATTACAGTATTCAATTTCAGCACCACACATTAATAAATATTGGGTTTTCTCAGTGCAAAAAAATTCTTTTACGTAAAACACAATAAATATAAGAAACCAAAAGTCATTACAGCAAGATAAGCAAAAATTATTATACTTAACAGTGAACACAAGTGCTGAAAGGAAATCATGATAATCTTCAGAGCTCTGGTCTTGATGCTTTTGAATCATAAACTCTCTTCTCACTTGAAGGTGAATTGCAGGTCATTCAAAAGTACTTGTCCAAAACTGGTAGATACTTATTTTATCAGAAGGTTTGTGACAATGGTGTAAAAAACACCAAACCAATGTTGAATTTGAAGACTGATGCATCGATAAACCAAGGCATGGTGACATCACCTTTAGAAAGAAAACCTCATTCTATTTGTTAAGCTTTGATTTAAATAAGGAAAAGCTCTCCAAAGTTTATTGTGAGAAAGGATAGTAGACTATTGCTTCTGTGGCAGTTTTGGCTGGGATAGAAAAAATATTCTTCAAAATTGCTGATATGGAGCTGTACTTTGGATTTGTAATGAAAATGGTGTAGATAATTCAGGGATGTTTTAGCCAGATTCGAGGACTATTTGCTTCTCACCCCATCCCACTAGAGAGTAGACTAAGGATGCAAAAGAATCTGGGAGGAGCTGACCAGAGGGATACGCCATACTCTGTGATATTGTATTCCCACATAAAACTGGGAAAAGAAGTAAAAAGATGGGGATGTTCAGTGATAGCATCTGTCTTCCCAAGTCACCATTTTGCATGACGGAACCCTGTTCTCCTGGAGATGGCTGAACACCTTCCCGCTCACTGGATGTGGTGAATGAATTCCCTGTTTTGCTTTGCTTGTGTGTGTGGCTTTTTCTTTTCCTATTAAACTGTCTCAGTCTCAGACCATGAATTCTCTCCCTTCTAACCCTTCCAATTCTTTCCCCCTTCTCAGTGTGGGTTGAGTAAGCAAGTGACTGCCTGCGCCTTAGGATTGGTTTGTGAAATCTCTTAGTTACAGGCTGGGGTGAAACCATGGTTGGGATGAAACCATGACAGCTCCTCATGGTGCAATATAGCTTTTTATGCAAAATAAAACCAATTCTGATACACAGAATCACAGAATGAACTAGGTTGAAATAGATCTTTGAGATCACCAAGTTCAACCTATGACCTAACCTAACACCTCCTCATGAAATAAACCATGGCACTGAGTGCCACATACAGTCTTTTTTATGCACATCCAGGGACAGTGACTCCACCACCTCCCTGAGCAGATGATTTCAGTACCTAATTACTGTTTCAGTGAAGAATTATATCCTGACATCTAACCTAGACATCCCTTGGTGCAACTTAAGACAGTAACTGTTTTACAACAACTGTGAAAACTTTATGTGGCAGGGCCAAGTTTACTCGGTAGCGAGGACTACAGATTTAAGTCTGTACTCAGTTTCCTCAAAATAAATCAGGAAAAATGCAATTCAAGCTACATGAATTTCTCTAGTCAGCCAGCACAATACATTCTGGATCAGCTCAAAGAGAGGCTTCAGTTTTAGAACTCAGATTACAAAGGGCATAGGAAATGAATGGCCAATTGAGAAACATTACCTCTTAAATGAAAAATACCCACTAAGTCAAATATTTTTAGAGAGGAAGGCACGTGCTAAATGTGAATTTTTCTGTGAGGAGCAGTGGAGGGATTTTAAAGGAGCCTTACTGATCTACTGCTTCCATAAATATTCAGTCCATTATAGTCGCTAGTAATGTATTGGTGGTGTTAAACTTAGCATTTGCTCAAATTCTTTTTTTTTCAATTCTTTTGCTTTCTAGCTTCTCAATAAATAGTATTTGAATAACTCTCTTAGCGTTTTCTTTTGCAAACAGCATGACACAATGTAGAGCTTTCTTGGCATTCTAATCAATGAGATGCAATGTATTTTACCAGCACGAAGAAAACCTACTTTAATTGACAATTATTGTTAGCCTCTTCATCCTTACTGTTGAACTATGCAGGCCCTTATCACATTAGTATTGCATGGCCTAGAAGAAGGGCAATTGCATCATCAGTCTCTCTTGTTCAGTTTCTGTCACAGCCCTTTTAATATGCTCATCCTTTCCATTTCTTCATGATTTCATTTAATATTCACCTGGGTTAGAATCATATCAGCAGCAATAACTTTCTGAATTAACAGCTGCTGTATGCTCTATTCTAGATTTCTTTCTCATGAATTAAGGGGAAACAGACTTTTTTTTTTTTAATAAAGAGTGTCCTTTTGAAATTTCTGGCCAAATAGATGGATACTGAATTTTTATTTTCGAGTTTGAATTTGAAATATGAACAAGTAACATAAGTCTGTCTTTAATAAAATTACAGAGCATGACTTTCTATAGAGTATAATCCTTTAGATACCTACTGCACTTCCATCCCCTTCAGAGAGTTAAAGCTGTTTAAATGCCCCAATATTGTGACAGTTGGATGTATACGTTATATTTTTTTTCTATTAAATGTTTTTGAGACAACAGATAATACAGTTGCCGAAAATAAGAAAAGCTGACTCTTGCTTCCAGATTTACATTGACAATATGAGATCCATGCATTTCATATTTTCAAGAGACTATTTTCAGTAGAGGGAAATGTAGGGAAACTTATTATTAATGGAAGCAAACCTTCCCTTTTTAATTATATCATATATTTTCAGGTATCTATTTTTGTCATAATAATACAAAATAGATACATAAAAAATGACAAAAATAGTTATAAAAATTACTTACGAGAGCTAATTGAGATAGCAAGATATTTCATCTCAAATCTCTTTAATTTCCTAATGGTATGTATGAACCTATAGACAGACATAGATATTAAATAAAATACAAAAGTTCTTTCTATAAGTACAAAAACTTACACAGACATAGGCTCCTTGATAATTACAGACAAGGAAATGAACATCTGGATGTTAACGATGCAAATAATACGTTCATTCAAGTCTTCTCAAAGGTCAAGACTATGTCACTAGTATTCATAAAAAGTGTCTGAAAAGTCTTATTTCAATAATTGGACTACTTATAGAGTTGAATACTGCGTGCAAGAGAGGAAGAAAAAGATACAGCTAAATGACACTTAAAAATGTCTGGTGGGATTCCCTCATTTCAAGCCATTTTTCTGAACTTGGTACTCAGATGAGATCAAACAGATTCCTAAAAGGCCTGAACAATGCCCTAGGAAACAGTTTAGATCCCTTCTTTGCCTGGAATGTTACGTATTTCTTTGACTACTGTGATGCTGTCCTTCCATGTTAGATCTAGTAGTCACAGCATTATTTCTTCAGAGAATGATGGGGGAGCAGGATGGAATTAGCAACCAGACACGATCTGCTGCGAGAGTCTTATGGGAATGTGTTACTTCAGGGACAGATCCCAAAAAATCTAAAGCTTCTGTAGCAAGCCTGACTTTTCTTTTTTAGCTTCAGAATTTGCCTTTTGGGAGAAAGAGGGAGTACGTAAAAGGAAGAAGTCAGACAAACCTCTAGGGAGTCATGTCACCAAGGAGAAAGCCAAGGAAAGCATAAATATATTGTGAATTGAGACTGCTGGTAACTGATACCAATTACTTTCAAATCCATTTACTGACAACCTGAATATCTTTAAAGAGGAATGTACATTGCAGTAGGGAAGAAATATATATAGAAAAGAACATTATAGTCATACTCACAGAGTAGTAATTTTTATTTTCAGAGAATGACTGTAAAGTATCCAATTTAATATCATTGCAGATGCTTTATGTTCACCTGAACATGTCTAAGATTGTAATAGATTCAGAATTTTCATTGTTTTTCTCAGCCATATCTTTCATTTTATGCTATTTCACTTGTATATATGACTTCCAGCCTTATTGTTTATTAACTGTGTAATTTTTAAATGGCTTAAAGATTACACAGACAGAGGTCTCCTCAAAACTAAATTTAGATTATATTCTCAACATCATGTCAAATTGTTGATTGAGTTCAAATATTTTTTGTCAAATCAACTTATATGTCACAAAACTTCCTTCCAGCTGTTCTACCAAGAAACATGGTGAAACTATGAATTCAAAGAGCAACAAAAGTAAATAATGCAAGAAACTGTATTAACTATAAACACATATAATGACTTCAAAATTTATGATAAATTTAACAAGTTAAAATAATTAGATATGACCCTGAAATCTGCACTTGTGAGCCAGAAGGCTAGTATCCCAGGCTGCACATAAATAAGTGTGATTGAGGGAGCTTGTTTTCCCCCCTCTTCCTCACTCTTGTGAGATTCCAGCTGGAGGACTGTGTCTGGCTGTGCAGTCCGCAGTACAGGAAATGCATGGACCCCTTACAGCAGATACAGAGAACAGCTACAGAATTTATCAGAAGGCTGTAGCAGCTATCCTAGGAAGATAGACTGAGACAACTGGTGGTGTTCATCCTGAAGGAGAGAAGGTTCTGGGGAGAGCTTGTTGGTTACAAGAAAGATGGAGAGACACTTTTTACAAGGCCCTGTCATGATATGAAAAGGGGTAATGGCTTTAAACTAAAACAGGGGAGATTTAAGTTGTATATAAGAAATTATTATCTGTGAAGGTGACGAGACACTGTAATAGGTTACCTCGAGAAGTTGTGTTAGTGTTCAAATCCTTGTAAGTGTGTAAAATCAGATTGGATGGGGCTCTGAGCAACCTGGTCTAGTGGAAAGTGTCTCTACCCATGGCAGAGGAGTTGGAACTAGATGATCTTTAAAGGTGCAATCTAACCAAAATGCTTCTGTTTCTATGATTACAGATTTATTACCTTTAGATTCCATGCTAGACAAGATAAACCTTTGTAGAGATTTAACTGTATACCTTTGCCATCTTGTGAGGATTACAGAAATAAGTGGAAGTCTTACAGAAGTCTTACAGAAATAAGGAAGAATAAAAAAAAAATAAAAAAAGAGAGAAAAAAAGAACTGGTGAACATCTGTTATTCCATAATAGTCCATGTGATGGTAGAATATACTGTCTTTTGGATAAACTACAAGGCAGAAAAGATCAAACAGTATATGAACAACAAATATCACTGGGTCAGTCAGAACTGTTTTGAGCTTTATGTTGTTTTATTAATTTTTTGCTTAGCAGTACCCTAACAAATCCATCAACATATAATAGCCTCCTGGAATAAACTCTTAGGCCGATAAATTAACAAAATCACAGAACTGTTGGGATTGGGACCTCTAGAGATCATCTCGTACAACTCCCCTCCTAAAGGAAGTACCCTAGAGCAGGTTGCAAAGGATTGCAGCCAGGCGTGTTTTGAATATCTCCAGAGAAAGAGACTCCAAAATGTTTCTGGGCAGCCAGTTCAATGCTCTGTCATCACCAATATAAGGAAGTTTTTTGTCATGTTCAGATGGACCCTCCTGTATTTCAGTTTTTGTTCCTTGCCCGTTGTCCTGTTGGTGGGCACCACTGAAAAGAGTCTGTCCCCATCCTCTTGACACTCACCCTTAGGATATTTGTATGTGTTCCTTATCTCAAGGAACAGGAGAAATATGGAAAACGTATTTGAGGCACTATTAAAAAAAAAGAAATTGCTAATACTGTCCATTTAAAGTTTTCTATTATTTTTTCCTGTCCATTCTGACAATTACATATTTGAAATATAATGTAAATTACTGCCAATTAATCTCACATGCCAAGAGAGTAATAAGAAACTAATTTTCTTCGTAAAGAAAAATAAATCAAATAAACCATATAAACAGCACAAGTAAGTTCTCTTTTCATTATACCTTTCCACAGCAGAATTGCACTGAATAAATCATGGATGCACTGCCGATGCGAAATCCATTCCTTTCTACCTATTATTTTGTACAGTCTCTAATTCCCTTAAGTTATTATAAATAATTTCTCACCAATAACCTGTCTGAAGTTGTAGAAAACTGAAAATATAATGCCATTTATTCTTTTCCCCTTGAATAAGCATCTGCCAACACTATATTAGGAACTGTTGGTTTTGTCACCGAAGGAATATTCCATTAGCAAACTTAAAAATCACTCAGTTCAAAAATAATCAAAAAAATGACAGTTTTTTGACAAGCCTAAAATAATATATTTAACAGCATCACTGTAATTTTCAGTGACATGTCCAAAAGTTAAAAAATAATCCAAATGTTGTAGGCTTTGAGCTTACTAAGATGTTTGCTGATATTAATTCAAACTAGATATGTTTCATCATCTGTGTATACCATGTGAATTTGAAACAAAACTTGCAGGGGCAGGGGAACCTCAATTCATTCCACTCCCAACAGTTTAATGCCAATGCCAGTAAAAGGTTCCAGAGACTGGAAAGGGATTGCAGGCCAACAGGGGACCACCTGAAGGGCAGCACAAAGGGGTTCCTGACTCTCCAGCCAGGAAGTTGGCTTCACTGGGGAAGCAACTTAAGTGTCTTTATGCAAACACATGTAGAACAGGAATGTCATTTTCCTTGTGCAAAGATTTGACACTGTCCTGCATTACATCTGCCTCTAAACTGGAGAGATATGGGTTTGAAGGATGGACTTGGTAAATAAGGAATTGGCTGGACAGTCGTACTCAAACAGTGGTCAACTACGTGATATCCAAACAGAGGCCAGTTTTGAGGCAACACTACTGGGACCAGCACTGTGCAACACTTTTTTCAGCAACATGGACAGTGGGTTTGAAGGCACATTTAGCTGGTTTGCTGACAACACCAAGCTGTGTAGTGTTGTAGACTTGCTAGAAAGCAAGAGATGTCACTCAGAGGTACCTTGATAGGCTTGAGAGCTGGGCCTGTGTGAATCCTGAAGATCAGCAAGGCCAAGTGCAAGGTCCTGCATCTGGTTTGAAGCAATCCCAATCACAAATACAGGCTGGTTGTAGAATAGATTGAAACCAGCCCTGAGGAAAAGGACTTGGGTGTGTTGGTGTACTTGAAAGTGAATGAGCAGGATAAAATAGCCAACCCCACACACATATTCCTTGCAAGAGACTTCAAGCTGGAGTTACAATTTAATAGAAAGATTATAATAAATGCAATGATACAGAAAAACTAGTTTAAAACCACAGAGAACAGCCTGGCCCCTGTTGGTCATGCTGATGGTCACAGTCCGACTAAGCAGTGGTTGGAGTGCTGTCAAAGTGACAGCTGCAGTCAAAAGCAGCAGTCAAAAGCTGTGGAAGTTCTGGTCCTCTTCTGGATATCCAGTGGTGGAGGTGGTGATCCCAAACCCCAAAATATCCAGAGTATATCCAGGCAGGAATGTTCAGTGCTTCCTTTAGGGCAGGGAGTTTCAAAGTGGGATGATGTAGTCCTACAAGTCATAGGATATTTTTGGGGTCCTTTTGGTGTCATTGCAGCTGTTTATGCTGCTAGTACCTATTCAGTTCATTGTGGCCCATTAGCAGAGAAGAATCCCTCAGGATGGGTGGGGCTGTGCTGCTGCTTCCTTGGAGGGAGTTATCAGGTCTGAGTCATTAGTGGGAAGAAAAATAAACATTACCTTACCTCACAGGGTTGCCTCTTTTTCCTTATCTCATTTAACACTCAGCTTGCTTGAAGGTTCTGGTGTGCACTGGGCAGCTGTTGCAAATGACCCACCAGTCATTTGATCCTCAGGAATAATGTAGATGATTGTAGGAGACATAGTTTGGTTACACCCACACTGGCACTCTTCCGGCTGTAACCACAACAGTTAGTTGACAAGAAATTCAACACTTCCTGGTAATGTGCCTTTTTAGCCCAGAAAGCCAGCTGTACCCTGGGCAGCATCCAAAGAGTCATGACCAGAAGTTCAAGGGAGATGATTTTGCCCTACTGCTCTGTTGTCAAGAGATCCCACATGGAGTACTGCATTCAGTTCTGTGAATCCCAGCATAAGAAGCACATGGACATATTGGGGTGAGTCCTGAGGCAGGGTACAAAGGTGATCAGAGGGCTGGAGCACCTCTCCTGTGAAGACAAACTGAGGGAGTTGGGATTGTTCAGCCTGGAAAAGGGAAGCCTTCAGGGAGATCTTATAGCAGCCTTCTGGTACCTAGCGGGAACCTGTAAGAAAGCTGGATATAATGGTATGTACTGATAGAACAGGGGGTTCTGACTTTAAACACAGAGAGGGTTATATTAGATATTGGAAATAAATTCTTTATTTTGATGGATAAGACACAGAAAAAGATGGCACAAAGATATTGTGTTTCCCCCATTCCTGGAAGTGTTCAAGAAAAGGCTGGATGGGTTTCTGAGCAACCTGGTCTATGATTTTGAAAAGTAAAGCTTCCTAGAGGCTATTAAAATTCCTGCCACATTTGTACAAGACACAGAACCTCATTTATGAATTTTTATGCAAGAAAATCTTATTTAGTACAATTTTTCAGTAAATACTGGATGACATAAGTATAATAAGTTATAAGAATAATATTATTAAAAACCCTATGGAGAATGTATGCATTTGAACAAAAATCTGTTGGTTTGCCAAGGGCATAGAACTGCCAGCAGAAATCTGCACCTTTAAAACATCTCTTGGATGCAGACATTTAAATATCAGAAAAACAGCTTAAAAATCTGAGAATGAGATCTCTTCAGTCAAGTAGTAAATGCATATCAGTACATGAGGTACAGATAAGCAGGTCTAGATGAAAAACATTTAGCTGAAATTGTCATGTGAGCAGGATTAAAAAAATAAAATCCAGAAGGATTTTTGGTCAGCAGAAAGTACAACTAGGAAAAAAGCCAAATTTCAAAGCATTACATCTGAGCTAAGAATTCTGATAGAACAATCCTAATGATATGATTGGGAGTAACAAAGCATATATTTTATAAGTACATAGTTAAGTGTATACTACTGAGGGAAATCTGTGTCAATCACAGTGGAATAGCACCAACACAGTCAACATCATGTACTGAAATTTGACATTGTGACTCTGAGTTAAGATGATGACACTGCAACAAAAATACTTTCCTTGTTGTACTACATATGTCCTTTCAGATTTACATTTACTCTTTTCTTTAAAAACTTTAGGCTCTGCCATTGAAAGGATCCCTTGCAAACATAGAAAAGAAACAAAAGCAGGTATCAGTCATCTTCTGATGCTCACACAGATGGGAAAAACTGTTCTGATGTACTGCTGAGTATAGTGTTGCATTGGAATTTATATTAGATATTTCTGGGTTTACCATTTCTCATTTAGACTGCACTTGAATTTGATGCTATGATGCAAGGAGGACATGTATTTTTATCCTTAATAATAAGATCTTCACTTTTCATGTATTTACTCTATTTTCAATAGTCTACCAATAAAAACTCCAACTAACAAAGGCTGTGTGTCAAATTATTTTAATAGATGTATTCTACAATTTGTATTGTAAAATTTCACAGTTTATTAACCTCATTTGTCATAATTTCATTTGCATGACATAATAGATTAGTTAACTTCAGCTTACTTCTGGAAGAACTTAGGTTGGGTTGGTGTCAACTGCACTGTTCGGTTTTGTGTCATCTGCAAATTTGCTGAAGGGGTGCTCAATCTTGCTGTCTATATCATTGATAAAGACATCAAAGAGCACCAGCCCCAAGTGAAGCCCTGATAGGTACTAATCATCACTGGCCTCCATCTGGACATAGAGCCATCGACCACAGCTCTCTGACTGTGTCCCTCCAACCAATTCCTTATCCACTGAATGGCCCACCCTTCAAATCCATGTCTTCCCAATTTGGAGATAAGGATTTAATATGGGAACATGTCAAAAACCTTACAGAAGTCCATGTATGTGGGAGTGCATTTTTTAATTTTGGGTTTTATTTATAAGTTAATGTTCTATTGTAAAATGGTTTGTTCTCTGTACC
>JBBMKD010000170.1:52197950-52227679 GCA_037834095.1 Argya squamiceps | reverse complement strand
CCATCGCCACGCAGGAGCAGCCCGAGCGGAAAAGAGCCCACTCTTAAAATATAGCCGTCTCGTTACCTGTGCGGACGTTAGCCGGCTTGGCGGGCACAGCAGCGGGACGGTAATACATGTAGATAATACTGGTTGGTCGTCCCTCATCAAAAATTGCAGTCATTCCATCATAGAAGGTGACCAAATTAGTGAGAATTTATTTGCCCTTGGTAAAGTAGTAGTAGAGATCCTCCCTTCTATCTATCAGGTGTTTAAACAATGTTTTCACAAAGAAACAACCCTGTTAACAGTTTTTACTGTCAAACCAGAAGTTATGCAGTTATGAGAACTTCTTGCTGCAGTTTCAGATAAAGACAAGGCTGTGCTACTGATGCAAAGAAACCAAGGGTGATAATTCTTGCTTTCAGTTTACCTTTCTACCTTGCATAAATAGAAATTACTATGGATGGGGTCTGTATGACATGGTGAGCATGGGCTGGAGTCCTGTTCAGTGCTACAAGAATTTTACATTGTTTCAGCATCTGAAGGGATATAAAAAGATCTATGATTTTCTCTTCTTATAACATTAGCTCTAATAAATAGCATTTTAAGTGATACTCTGGAGTCTAAGGGCATTTGTTACTAGAATCACAATGAAGCAGCACCTCCTGGTGCAAAACACCTTTCCATAGGTGTTGGGTGGTCTCCACAAAGCCATCTCTTCTCCAAGCTGAACAAATCCAGGTCCCTCAGCCTCTCCTTACAGGACAGCTGTTCCAACTCCTACCCAACTCCTACTCCAACTCCTACAGTTCAGGGCTGTCTGCTGAAATAACTCAAATTTACCAGAATCTCTCCTGGACTCGTTTGTCCCATACTGGATACTCTACTCTAAATGTGCTCTCACAGATGCCAGGCACATGGCCTAAGAGACTTTGTTGAAGACTGAGACAAAAAAAGCATTGAGTACCTCAGCCTTCTTCATCCACTGTCACTAAATGACTTATCCCATTTAGAAACTGGCTTAGAACACCCCTTGCTTAGTCTGTTACTACTAACATCACAGCCGAGGCTCATGTTTCCTTGATGTTCACTGCATTAAATTACATGCATTACATGCTTTAAATTACAGCATGTTATGTAAGGCAAAAAAGAAGCAGTACAATAATATGAAATATTGGAGCATTTGATTCTAAATATTTTAATACTTGTTTAACAAAAGGGTAAATAAATAAAACTGATTTGCAGAAGAACTGAATCACCACCACTGGAGTCAGTAAGCATTTTAATGGTCATTTAAAACATTATTTGTTCTGTCATTGTGTTAAGAAAAAAATTATAGTAGTTTATCCTCCTATTAGCTTGTTATTAATGAAAGATAATGTCCTAACCAGACAATACAAGAGAAATTTTTCTACTAATAGGATTCATCTCACCATTATTTACCCCATTAATTTAACCACCAAGACTACAATAGGCCTCCTGCATAGCACAGAACAAAATAAGCACCTTTCAAGGAAGTATCAAATACATAAGATGAGCTGCTGCTCTTGCTCTTTCTCATGACAGAGGGAGTCTGAACAACCAATTTACACTCAGCAATAAAACTTTAGATAGGAAAAGTTATGTGAGAGGGATCTACTTTCAATACATGACCTAGCCTAGTAAAATTCAAACACAGCACTATTCTAGTCATAGATAAGCATTTTCTTGTTTTTCATTCTCTTGCCTTTTATGTTTTTTTAAATCCTAATATTACCTCCAGTACTGATATGACGTGAGATGGAAAACTACAGAAAAACAGCATAATTATTTCTGATTTTTCTTCACCATGAAATATTAAAACTGTTTCTAACTCTACCAATTAATAATGCAGCCATATAACTTCTCCTTTTTGTTTGAAAACAAACAAAAAAGACTAATTTCAGAGAAGTTTGAAAGTATTGTAAGTAGCAGAGTGACTTAGTGGGAGTATTATTTGTACCAGGAATTGTTCTGGCTTTGTGCTTACAATATAAAAATATTTGCAGGAATAAAAAAAAAAAACCAAACTGGTTTTATTTAGTCTTTTGATTTTTTTCACTTCTATCTAGCTGAATGTTTCATTTTATGATTTCTTTAAAGTGGGCCAGGAGTTACAGGATAGTAGCAGCTGATAAAGAATGTAAGTCTATTACTTTATATGTATCTATGTCAGCTAGCAACAAGATGACAAATGGACAGGAATTTAGTCTCTGGAAGTTCAATAAGCTGGTATTGTCCTGACATTGCAAACTATTTACCACAAAAATCCTCTACATCTATCACCCAGACCCAGCCTTTGCCTGATTCTAATTCTACTGATGTTGAAATCTGAAGCCCTTTGTGAGTCATTTATCACACTTATTAAAATGTTCCATTGTGGATTAGAATAGCAATTCACTATTACTTGAGAATGCTGCCCATGGGCTATTCTATGCAGGAAATTCTAATGCTTTATTGAAACAGTGGTTTGGTATTAATAAATGATTCTTTGCAAAGGCACTGTGCTTTCAATTGTGAAAAATGATGCTGGCATTTCAAAGCTGCCATCACTGCCCAGTATTATGCAAATCCCCTTACTTATTACTGCATTTAAATCTGGCCTAAATACTTCACAGTTAATATTTTAACAAGTATATGTCAATGGGTCTGTATAGAAAACTGTAAGTAAGGAATAACTTTCTGCTTACTGTACTATAAAGAGGAGTTCAATCCTTTGGAACATAAGATAAGTGATACAAACTTAAATAGTATCCAAGGGGATATCCTTTCCCTAATAAAATGTCATAATTAGAACAAAAAATCATTATTTTTTTCCTAAAAAGTTTAATCTTGTTTTGTCCAAATCCAAAAACTCAGTGGGAACAAAATAAGCCTATGAAAAACATTCTGAATCGTGTCTTAAGCGATTAACTCTACAAATACATTATGGTAACAGTAGATATAAGGTTGACAAAAGGTTACTATTTAGACATTTGTTTTATCTAAAATATGCTGTACAGCCTGACCTTTATTCATGTACAAAATGTGTGTTCATTCAGCACAATGAATTTATTCATATACTTAACTGAAAAACACCTGTTCCTTTTTGCAGACTGTCCTGGGGTGACTTTATGATGCTGTGTTGTATTTGTAACCCCATCCCTCTGTTTAGCCCAGAAATAAGTTCTGCACCTTTAAAACTAGATCTGAGAGGGAAGGTGGGGAGAAGGAGGAGAGGTGAAATGTCTGAGGTGGCTGTATTCAAAACACAAAGATAAGAGCTTCAGCTCTCTCTCTCCTTTCCTGTTGTCTGCAGCACAGACAGGCAGCGGAGACAGCTCTCCTTGGTTAGTTGTTTTTTCAGTTGTCTCTAGCTGAGGCAGAGAAGTTCCCTGGACTGTGGCTTTTCTTTTTCTTGGAACTAATCAGCCTGCTCTGGACTGAAAACCCAGAAAAACACCAGAAGCTCAGGCCTGTGGCCCACCGGGGCCCAGGACATGGCATTCCAGTGCAGGAGAGCCTGATGAGAGGGAGCCGAGCTACACCCTACGACAAAGACTGTCTAAAATTTGCCATCTCTTCAGAACAGTGAGAGGTTCCATTGTTTAATATTAATTTTCTCATGTTTATGAATACTTTGCTTGTTAAATAAACAGTATTTTCCACTTTTCTCCAAAGAGATTATTTTCCCAAACCAGTTGGGGAGACACTGCTGAAATCTGTTTTTACAAAGGAAACCACTTAAGAAGTTTCCTCCCAAAATCTGCCCTAAACCAAGACACAAATTCCCCTGATGCTGCTGGCTGAATTTGCTTGTGAAAGGTGTTCAAAAGAAGTTATGACTCTTTAAAAGATTACTCCTGTATATTTGATACTTTATTTAGAAAAATACTTCAGCAGTTAGGGTATAAGATCCAGCTTTCAAACTCTGAAACTAATATTTTTTCTGCTGTCTTGTACAGCGTACATGGCTGAATCATTTATATAGAGATTTTCAAGACCACTTATATAACTTTCATGTTCCACACAATGTCACCTTTGTGTCTTGGTCTTCTCATTTTGAAAATGAGATCAGTAGCACTTCTCTATCTCACAAGTGCTTCAAGAGTAAATATTGTAAGAGTTCCAGAGGTTTCAAACACTATATGTAAGAAGTATAAAAAATACCTATGATCAATAGAATCATAGTAACTTAAATGAGATTACAATTACCTAAACTCCTTCAAAAAACATGTGAAAAATTATTCATTTTAGCCCTCATTCATCACAAGTACTTGCAAAAATTGAAGATCATGGAATATGCCACTGTGTTCTCTGAGATGAGTTACAATATTTGTATTGAGGAATTTTCATATGCAAATGACAGAATTTCAATGACTGAAACACAGAAGTCAAATCCTCAATATTACCCTTCTAAGTCATTATTTTAATCCAAAAATACAAATATTATGTGTACATCTCGTAATCAAGATAACCTATGCATAAATATATATTTAATGTGATTCACTATATATAACTTTAAAAAATTTACCTTAAAAAATAATGGAAGTTCTCTGCAGATCAAAAATATGATTTGGTCCCCACTGGAGCAAGTGAGAAGACTGTGCTGTCCTCAGCTTGCCACCAGCCAGGACTTAAACACTGGCATTGTGCACAAATGAAATGTATCACAGGATTTCTACTGGAATCAACCTGGCAGCCTAGGTCATGGGCTAAGTATGGAGAAAAGCACTTGCCTTAACTGCCAAGTGTGAAGTATTCTAATCAGAGACATATCAGTTTCTGACCCTGAAATCAAGTATCTGAATGAGTCAAACAAATAAAATGCAGTTAGATAAAAACTAGATGAAGACAGGTAGCCAAAATAGATTCTTTTAGCAAAGCTAGTAATTCTGCCATGGATACTGGACTCTTCTGCAAATGTCACAAAAGGAGACAATGAGTAATAAAAATCCAAAAGCTGCACTACAACAAGAATATTTAAGCGAATGTGTTCTTATTTGGTACTTTATATATCAACTGAGACTGAATGCTGTATTTTTGTTTATGCAAACAATAATTTTCCAAGGGAGTGATTGGGCCAGCAGGAGAATCTCTGCTGCCATGCTGTACTCAAACTCTCATGTCATATGTGAGGAGCTCTGAAATCACAGCTTGGGCACAGCAAAAAGCCTTGTACTCAGCAGCTTTTTAAACCCAAACATTTGCCTTGGTTTTACACAATAATGGTATTACATGGCAATCTTAGTAAAACTGCTGTTGGAAACATTAAATAAATGAATTTTGCATTTAGCTTTTAATATTTGTGGTCTACATCTTATTTTCAATGCTGCTTGAATTATTATTGGGGAAATAGATTTCATTTTTATTCTGAACTTTTGTTCTTTAATTGTGCTTTGAATTTAGATGCCAATTACTGGGAAGCCTCTATGATGTCCTGTTGTGAATAAGAGATTATACTTTCTTATGTGTTTTCCAGTTTTACCAATGCTTAAGAATTTTGAAAGTTAATGTGATAGCATAGGGTTAAAATGTTTCTAAAAATCATGGCAATTGTATACAATAGATTCAGGGGAGGTGGAAAGAAATGTTGGGCCTGGATAGACCTGGGGAAGGGAATCAAAACTATGTAGGCTCTAGGAACGAAAAGCTAGGCTTTGTCTTTACTAGATCATGTCAAACTGCACCTGCATAAGCATCATATGATAAATTATATGATTGTTAAATGTAATGGATGTTTGGTAATTGAATATGATTATTGTTTAAGAATCATGAGAAATTATATTTGGGAGGCCTGATGAAAGCTACAAGAATTCATGCTTGGATATACAGTAGAACAATATGTGTTTAATAATTAATATTATATAGTTATATAACAAAGGGGTATAAAAGCATGTCCATCTTTAATCCATGTCAGAGTCAGATTTGGGTCTGTACCCTGTACCCCTGATTCCCAGAGCTCTTCAATAAAAGTACTTGCATATAATCATTCCGTGATTATGTGTTTCAATGCTAACAAATGCAGATCAATGGTCTGCATCAGTCTCATTCCCTCCTGCAGACAGAAAGATGTTATATGTATTTCAGACAATGGCAGGAGGTAGCATTTAGGAAGAGCAATTAAATCCAGCCTTCTTCTGCAGATCATTCTTCATGGAATCCTACAGATCTTGGATGAAAGTTCTTTTCAAGTTAGTTCCTATACCTAACCTGTTTATTATCAGTCAATGAATTTGTCCACCAATTGGTTTCATTTTTCTGAACCTGCTGATTACCTTGGTATCCATGAGCTGGGATCGAAAGAAGAGCTGAGGAAGACAGGCAGTGCTGGTAGCTCAGAATGCTGCTGCAGTGGGAGCCGCACTTGGGGCTCTGGGTGGCTGCACCCTCTGTCAAGAGGTCTCGAGCTGCCAACCTTTTGCATAGCAAAGGGCATGGGGAGCTGTGGCCCATCCAGGGCAGCACCAGCTTGAGCCATCTCTGTGTTACTGTGCTGTGAATAAATTGCTTTATGGAATGAGATATATAAGATTGTGCCAAAGGAAAACTGGGGTCGAACAGGTAGGAAATCTGGTCTGAGTGCATGTGAGTGAAGTGTGTGGGGAGACAAGTGAGGCACTGGCCCATTAAAACTGCCTGCTCTGAAGGTGCTTTGGTCCCAGAAGTTGGAGTCTCTGGCACGGGGAATGTGACTGCCCGAGTGCTGTGAATGGTCAAACTGGAAAGTTTCCTCAACAGCAGGTTCCAAAATTCACAGCTATGCATGGAAAAATATTTTACCTCTTTCAAAAGTCAAAATGAGGAACCAAAAGATAATTCAGGAGTTTGGCTACAGGATAGGCAGAAAATTCCAGGCTGGGCAAGTTATGACTGCTACATGCAGAATTACTAGCTTTGCTAAAATAGTCTATTTTGGCTACCTGTCTTCATCTAGTTTTTATCTAACCTCACTTTTATTTGTTTGACTCATTCAAATGCTCGATTTCAAGGTCAGAAACTGATATGTCTCTGATTAGAATACTTCACACTTATCCTATAACTGTATATCACTGCTACTAGCTATGCAGAAAGACAGCATTTTTGCTTTTAATACAAGCCTAGGGAGTTGTTTTGCTCTTAAATTTAACTCTGGGTTATTTCTGACCTTGTTATGGGTGTTGCATTTTATATTCAGAGATCCTTTATACCTTTTTTACTGCTGACTGTTCATAATTTGGTGCTCTTCTGTGAGGGAGCTTAAGTGATCTCAATTTTTTCTTTTATTCATCTATTAGAAGATAAGCTTTTATTAAGCAGGCTAGTTATGGTTCCACTGGTAATGTGAAGTGCCAAACTATTTCTTTGAATCTTTCAAAATAATGCTTCTAGAAAATACGTGTTCACAGAAGTGCATAGAAAAATCCTGTCAGACATATTTTATTCTGGTAACTGAAATTCTGGTATAATCTAAATGCTTCACAGAACTGTACTGATTTTGCTGCTACTTAAGTTTTGGAAAAAAAACAATCTAATGACAGAAAAATGTATCTATTGTTTATGGCTTTGAAATTAAAGAGCTAAATTATCTCACTTTGAAATAATCATCCATATATTCACAGTAATACAGTTTTTATAATATTAAAATGAAACATTTAAAAAGTACCCAAGATGTTTTAGCTGGAGAAGGAAACTGATGGTTATTAAGAATCCTGCTGTAAGTCACATATAATAAGTTTTAAAATATTGAATTTCTTTAATTGAATGAAATTTATGTTGCATGTACAATTGCATTCCAGCCAAAATTACTTTTATCTTGCCTACCATTATTTCCTTACATTTTCCCTTTTGTCTGCTACCTGTCATCATATAATACATTTCCCAGCTCTGTTAAGGCCAAATGCTTAATTATATATTCTGGGTTTTTTTGTAAAATAAATGAATAATAATGGGTGTAAAAGACAACTGTATGAACTTTACTATTATTTATCATCCATAGCAGTGCCATGGATCTGTAACGAACATTTGAATTTTTGGAAAATAAAACAGTAAAGATGTTAGCAAGATGAAACATTTTTTACTATGCTTTATGCTTTCACCTCTTGCAGAGATCATTTTAGGCAACGAATCTATCTTTTCTTTGCTGCCTCTCATTGGTTTAACAGCTCATTTCAAGAATATATCTGTATGCTTTCTTCTCCTTATATAGTATAAGGGCTCATTAAAACTGGATTTGTCCGTGTTTTTTCTTGTATCACAATACAGTACCTCATTTAAATTGGAATGTATACTCCTCTCTTCCTAGACTCCCTTCCAAGACTTCAAACCATATAATGAATGATTTTTTAAAGGGTAATCTTACCATTTTTAGTATCTAATAGGCCTACATTCTGAAACAAGTAAGAAACTAAAATAGCTTGCTTCATAGCACACAAGGATGGCATACTGCAATACAAATCACTGTAGCTTCTCTTCCATTCTCCCTCTTGTAGCATCATTGCTCTTTATATTAAAAATGTCTGCAGAAAGATCTCTTTTTCAGTGACAGTGTAAGGTAAAAGAGATTAAGGAACACATCACATACACCCCTTTGATGGGGGGAGTAGACTGATTATTCAATTTTAACTTTGTATTTTCCCGTGTTTCCCTTTTTATTCAAATATCCTTTCAAGTGTCCAACAATGTTGCCAGCGTTCTATATATTGCAAGGTACAGCTGATAAACTGTTATGGCCCAAACCAAGGCCTAGTAGACTAATCATGACCATATGATGTCACCTGAATCCAGATTCCTAGCTCCTTAGACCATCTGAAGCTAACTTCTGTGCCTTTTTTTTTTCTTCTCCCCCCTTCCCCCAGTTAGAGAACTAACATTCTTATTTTCTTCTTGTTCCTTGAAAAGCAATGTAAAGATCAGACCTTTAGAAAGAAAACTGTCATTAGAAAAAATTCACTTCATAAAATCTGAAACTGTTTTCCAAGATATTGCCTGAGCCATCCTTGGAATCATCGGTTTACTTTCAAAGAACACAGATTAAGGCCACTACCTGTTCCTTCCCTGACACATATATCCTATCTAAAAAACTATTGGCAACATTTACAAAAGCAAGAGGAATTGTGCTTTGTTTTTATGGATAGGATTGGATGGTTTTGAAACACTATAGGAGATTTCTCTACTATATTCCAACCCCAACTAACCAAGTAACTTAAATTTCAAGTAATACAAAAACTGCTTCAATTATTATTCCCCATTCTTTCTATCCACAACTGTGGAAATAAACTGGTTTGCTTTCCTTCTTTGTTGCTCCCTGGGAGACATTTAGGAGATTATCTGTCTGAAACAGGGAATTTCTACCTCAGCACAGGAGAAAAAATCATACGTATTGCTAAAGCAAATGGATTTCTGGGAGGGAAGGAAAATCCGTTAGCTTGTAAGTTTAGGAAATAGGGACTACAAGTTAATAAGCTTAGGGGGTAAGAATATATCCTGGAGCACACAGATTTATGAACACCTGCCATGGAAGGATTTGTGAAAGCGGATGAAACACATTAAAAATGATGATGGATGAGGGGTGTGGTAGAGGCAGAACAATAGGGAAGAGCTTGAGTTCCTAACATCATATTTAAAGGTGCACTAATAGCAGATTCCTAAAGAAAGATGAGTTGGATAAATATTACTATGATGTATACACATGCATATCAATAAAATGCATATACATATGCAGAATATTACTGTGGATAAAAGAGAATATATAAATTGACATTGCAATTTTCAGCTTAATTAGACCTTTAGAAGACTCAACAGAACATTTCACATTTATTTATAGTCCAGCTAAGGTAATATTTCCACTCAGCAACTGGTATAAAAGAGGAGCTGCATCAGTAACACATTTGGGGCTGTCAAGCAAGAAAATTTTTTACCATTTATGCCTTTCTCTTGGTGTTATTCTCCTTACCAGTGTGGTTTTGGGTCCTAAAATCAGTGGTGTTAGTCTTCCCATGGGGAATGGGGAATAAGCTGACTACAAATGGCATTGGCCAGGTCTGCAGAGAAGTGTGATGTTCATGGTGAAACTTTCTACCTCTCCAGGGCCTGAATCCATTTCTTACTGGTTTTACATCTTCTCAGATCACAGTCTGTCTCCTTTTCATTTTTCCCAGCTACAGGTTGGAATTGCATAATAACCTACTGAGACATGATATAAAAAAACGTTGCATGTTGTTTAATGATAACTTTGTTGAGTCATAGGTGGCACTGACAATGTTTCAGCAGAAAGAGTTGAAACAGTGCTTAGCTGGCCACCAGTCAGCTGTTAAAACAAATCAAAAGTATTTTAAGTGGTTCAAGGCAATCCCTTTTACCAGCAATGACAAAAGTCCTGTTTATTGGGATACATTATCATAATCACATAATCACATGTGATGTGTATATTTGCATAAAAAGGACATAAACTTAGACTTCAAATGGATTGATGGCTCCATAATATATTTTATTTAGATTCTGTGAAATGACTGGTGGGATACTGAAATGAGGCTGAGACAGCAAGAAAATTAAGTAGGTAAACAGAAACTGTTTTATACATGGTTTGAGCTTAAAGCTTTCACATGCTGTGTTGTCCCATATTTACTATTTTTTTAAACACAAATTTTAGAAATTTCAATTTTGATTTTATAGTTACATTGGTATGCAAAAGAATATTATATTTCCTCATGGCAGTACAGCTTTATACAGAGGTATACTTCTGTATATCTCTACTTCTAGGTAAAGTAAATAGTGTTTTATTAATTGTAAGAATTTTTTTTCAGTAATAACCTAATCATACAGATCTATAGGCAATATATTCCTTCAAGATGTTTTAAATTGCTAATTGTGTGCACATTTTGAATAGATTTTATTAATCCCCCCATTTTGCTTTTGTTTATCTATTTTAAAAAGCCAGAATATTATTATAGCTCAATGATTAAGAAAAACATTGGGCACCAAGGATTATTTGGAGTTTTAATTAGCCCTGTCTGCTTCTGTAGGTCTGCAATGTCATAAAGAGGGCAAGTGGGAAACTACCTCCATGATTTAGGAAAACAAGGCAGTGTTTGGGAACACAGGTAAACTGTAGGTAAATAATGTAACAGAAAAGCCTTGCACAAAACCTTATAAACAAAATATGAAACACCTGTGATTGTGCAACTTTCAAGGCCAAATCTGATGCTTAAATTCAGTTCTGTCTCCTCGTGCCCATGTAGGCAGATTCTACGTGTCACTCAAAGTCAGTCAGATGAAGGGCTAGCAACTTTAGGTAGGAATACCAGGACAATGAGTACTTCAGAAGGGAGTCATGTAACCGGTACAGACATCATTTAAAGCGATGTCTAGTAGTTTTCAGCAATCCAGAAGGATGGTTAGAGACAGTTTTGGTTTTGACAGAGAATCAGTAGTAAAATTTCCCAACATCTCCAGAAGTAGTGGGAAATTGTTCCAAAATTACACACAGGCTAATAATTATACCTCTTATAGAGACAGAGATTGTTATCTTTTCTCTTTTAGAATTTCTGTTTAAAGGTAATATTTCAGTGGCTAGCAGATGATTGTCTAGTGATTAGAAAATTGTTAGCAAACAGTGAGGCAGAAAGAAAAATATAAAGGTATTTTCACCTTGTGGCATTTAGAGTAGACTTTTTTTTACCAGTCTAATTATTTCTTTTTCTTAATTATCGCATTTTTCTCTTCTAGCCCATCTTTTTTTATTTTCCTCCACTATCAAAGCTACATGATTGCATAGAAAACAACCAAGACTTACTAACCAAAAAGAGGAAAGGAGAACGAGATAAAGACAGACCAAGAATGCAGTGAGCTGGTTGAGATGTTGAACCTGGAAGAAGTTTTCTCCATTTGGAGAATTACAGTTCTTCAAATAATTTTCCTGCATTTGTATTAAATATTTTTTAATAAAAAGGTAGGTCTGGGGCTATGACCTACATACAGTGTCACAAAAACAACACAAAAACATCCTTGTCTGGGCATTGCCCATGTGCTCTTTGTCAACTGTAGATTTTCACCATACCACTCCACAAATATATACTAATACACGGTGCTATAAAATATTGAATTTGAAGCACAATGATGGCAATGTATCTAAATCTATGATAGAAAATTGTCAGCTTAATGAACCCAGGAATGGCAACATGTGCAGTAGTTGCCTGTTTCAAAACCTCTTGAAAACAGAAAATTTAATAAATATATTTTTAATGACCCTTAACATTTTGGGTTGCTGCTGAATACTTCTTCTTATGCATTTAAAATAGTACAAGATCATCAATTTCCATTAAAATTTTCTATTAAATTTTGATTATTAGCTATTATCCTTTCTCAGTTCTCTACTGAAACATCAGAAACAGAAAAGGCAAAATAGTATTTCTGCTCACCAAGTAAATTTGGACTATCCTTAGTTAGATTGATACACTTTTCAAGATATTGTAGCTTATTTGGTAGCAAAACCAATTCAAATGAGGATGGTTTTTAAAATATGAATAATTTGGTCTTAACTATTTAAATATGCCTGAAGGAGGAAAAAAAAAAGAAGAATGGTAGATTTTAGTTCAATTTTGAATTGGAAGATAATGCCAAATCATGTCTTGCCCTCCTCAGGATTATGTATTTTGGAAGTGTAGTAGTTCATACATTCGGTTGTCATGGATTTGCATAGTTAGGTGTGCAAAATCTTTGGTAACAAGAAAATGGGATATGGGGTACTGTATTTAGATGCCTGTTTGCAATAGCCTCTTATCTGCTGTGTGCAAAAGACTTTTTACTTTTGAAGTTATTGATATAACATATGCCGAAGAAATATATTGATTATGAATGGAAAAATTAGCATGAAGTGTCACTAGCTGTCTTGCAAAGTTTATGATTACTGCAATCTATGCATACTGAAGCACATTATTACCATGTATTATTAAACACAATGCAAAAAAGTCTAAACATAATTCTCAACTTTACAATTCTTTTCTACCAGTTTATAGAACCGAAGAGAAAATGTTACCACTCCAGTATTCTGATCTTCAAAGCACTGACATGCACATAGTAAAAAGGATAACAGAAATAATTTTCTCACATACATTCAAATTGTATTTTTTCAAAACCTAAGAGTCACTGAACCATTCTCCTCATCTAAGTGCTATTTATACAACAAACAAAGCCTGAAGAAATTATTTTAAGTGAAACTGCCTCCTTTACCAATAATTCTTCTGAGAAACAGAAATGAAAGTAGATATTCATTCTGACCTGGTCTGAGAAAAGAGAGTTTTAGTCAAGAAATATACAAATTTTCATTGTAAAAACAAAACCAAACCAAAAATTCATTGCATTCATAATCATCTTAAGTATTTATACTTAATATTACTTAGTTCTTAAGCAAATATGAAAAGATAAGTAAGAATCTTGTAAGCTTATGTGGATCCAATGGCTTGGCACATCAGACCCAAAGGTTTATAAAGCTGCAGTTGATACCAGTGCACAATGTGCACTGATGTCATCAGGATATCTAGGGGCAAAATCTATTTCTGGGGTAAGTATGGGATCCCAACACTGACTGTACTGGAAGCTGAAGTGAGCCTGACTGGGAACAAACAGCAAAAACACCCCTGACTGGTGACCACAGGTCCTGTGCACCCTTGGCATAGATTATACCTCAGGAAATACCTCAGGACAAGACATTTCAAGGACCAAAAAGGATGTTGTTGTGTTTTAGGATAGCTGCTGTGAAGACAGAGGAAACAGAGAGCTGAATACCTTGCCTGGCATCTTAGGGGATCCTTCTGCAGAAGAAATCCAGAGGGTGGAAGAAGCAGACACCAATCCCTACCACAGCTTTGCATTGTTGGCAGTACTGCACAAACTGAGAACTCATTTTTCCCATACAGAATATGATTTGTGAACTGGAGATCCAGGGACTGGTCAGCAAGACTGACTCACCCTTAATACGCCTACATGGCAACTTTTGGCCACTGACAAAAGACCAATGTATTAAAATTCTAAAGACTGTAAGTTACAGACAATTTGCTAGCCTTTAATCACACCATAAAACTGACCCTTTCAAACAATTTTAGAAAGATCATGCAGGGTCAGAGACTAGTGGTAAGAAAATAAGTTTACCAAGTGTCAATCTTCGTCAAGTATCCAAGAACTTAAGTGCCTGAAAGACAGCTAAGAACAAAATGAGTTTAATTTAGAAATACTATTTTAAAAACTCCAGAAAATATGAACTACCTAATTTATTGGTTATTGTTATTATAAAATACTATTATAATTAATATTTATAAATATTACTAATATATAAATAATTTATTTATTAGCAAGTTGTGTAAATTACTTGTAAGTGACATAGTTGCTCCTTGAAATAAAATGCACACGTTTTTAGAAAGAAAGAAAATAAGGAAGAAAGAAAACAGATATTAACATAACCAAGAAAAAACCAAACCAACATAACTAATTTATGGAAATTATTCTTTAAATATTCAAAAACTATTGATAGAGTCCAGCTTGACTCATCACAAGTCATTTATTATTTTTATTTTTATTAACATATTAATTACTGTGTGCAAGTAAAACTATACCAAGGTATGACATCTCACACATACTATAAAAAAACAGAATTTGAAAACTTATTTTGAAAATCCAGTTGGAAAATTTCAACTACAGAAGTTGTGGTCACAACCTCCAAGAAAAAGAAGATTTTGTTCTCTCATTATAGCTATTAATTGTGCTCTACACAAAGTAAAAAGAAATATAGAGCCTACCGAACCTGAGAATCTTGTTTCATGAAAAAATTTGGGAAAAAAACCAGCTTTCTATTCTACTGGTATTTTTCACATATGGCAAGTATGATAATAGAGTGTGCAGGGAGAGCAAAATTGATGATAAAATCCAAGATATGTTTGCAAACATTTTTCCCTTTTATAATTTACATACCTTCAATTATAAGTAAGAGAATTACCAGCTACTGCTCTAAATCTGGACATCTTCCAGGTACTATTTATCCTCACAGAATTATTTCAATTACCATTGAGAATGTTCTTAATGCTGAACATAGATGTCTTCCATTTGTAGTCAAAAATTCAGAAAAATTAGAACTACAAGCAAACAGCAGCTATAATTGTTTAAAAATTCTGCACATGAATTCAAAATGTGTACTTTATTTATCCAATAAAAATCTTGCATTCATTCACCTCTCACCAATAACTTGCAGATTTCTGGGTAAGGTAAAGCTAAAGGTAACAAACACATCTTTATCCAGCTTGCTTCCAATGAAAATAATGAGACCTATGCCATATTTATAAATATTCCACTTCAGATCTTCAGCAGTATGTATGAGTTTTGTTATAGATCAAAACACTATGCTAGGTGCTGTCCTGAGTAAGAAGCTGTATTGGGTTTACATGGCAAAATTTTGATGGCAGGGGGCTGCAGGGATGACTTGTGATTGGAGAAATCAGGAGTTGCCCCAAGTCAGACAGAGCCAGTCCCAGTCAGCCCCAAGAGAGACCTTCTGCTGGCCAGTGCTGAGCCCATTAGAGACACTGGTGGCACCTCTGCCATAATATATTTAAGAAGGGACCACACAGTGGAGCAGGAGAAGAGCATGGGGAAGAAGGAGCTGTATGGACAGGTTTTTATGACCTGACTGCAACCCCCATTCCCCATTCCCCATTCCCACACTGCTTGGGGAGGGAATGTAGAAGAGTTTGGAGTAAAATTGAGCCTGGAAAAGAGAAGATATAAGGGGGAAGGTATAAAAGATATAAGAAGATATAAGAAGGGTTTAAAAAATATAAGGGGGAAGGTGGTTTTAGGTTTTTGTTTCTCCCTATCCTACACTGCTGTTAATTGACAATAAAAGAAACTAATTTCTTTAAGTCAAGTCTGTTTTGCCCATGATGGCATTAGATATGATCTCCCTCTCTTTATCTTAATCTATGAGCCTTTTGTCATATTTTCTCCCCATGTTCTCTTGAGGAGGGGGAGTGACAAATAGGCTTGATGGGCACCTGGCAGTCAATTAAGCCTATCTATATGCTGTATTTGTAATAGCACAGCTTGTACTACTGCTTAGTTAATAATAAACTTGTTAATTCTGATGTTCCTGCTTGATATTGAGGCTGTGAGGAAACCTTTGCTATTATGATCCAATGTCTGAGGAAAAAAAATCTTTAATAAGCTACACAAATAATATTTTTATTAGTGTCTTTCACACTTCCACAGTCGTTTTAAATTAATTGAAAATTCTCATCATTAAGATACATTATCTATATATTATACATATCTATTACATTCTATGCAAATGATATGAGACTTTTTTTTTCGAATGGAGTACTAATTATTATTTTTATTTTCTTTATTCCAAACCAATATGAAATATATATTTTTAATTTTTTGTTGTTTTGAATTTGATTCCTTGGACTCTCTTGGAGCCAAGATCATGTCTTGGGTTCCACCAAAACTGTAAAAAACCTTATGAATACTGAAGACATAGTCCCAGTGCCTAAAGGAATTTAAATTTGTTGAAAATCTTCTGACAAGATCTTTTGCGACAAATTCATAAGTATCAAATCTGTTCATGTGAATGTTTTTCCCAAGATGTTCAGTCTATCCAAAAACTCCTTGGCAAATAATGCCTTGAATGGCCCAATACTTTAGATAGCTCAGTCCCTGTTGCTGCCACCTGCAGAACAAATGACTGGTTTTAAACTTTTGAGGAAAGCTGTTGCCTGACCTATAAAAATATTCTGATTCTTGTGATCTCCATTTTCTGAGGAGTATGAAAACCATGACCCATGGGTCATGGGAGGAAAAATTGCTCAGAAAGCAGGATTCCACTTCATTAATACACAAAATGAATATGAAAACAGAGACCTTGAAACAGATGACATGCCCATGCTCTTGCCCCAAGAAATTGCAAAGCTTTGTGCTTTCAATACTAAAACCTACTATAAACTCTGCTGCTAAGAAACATAATGTCTGCTTTCTGACATTAGCCTTCATCCTGCATCTAGACTCCTCCCTTAACTTGAAATAATTGCTTAGTTTTTAGTATAATTTGTTGTAATCATCACATGTAGATATAATTAATGTAGAAGAAATAACAGGAGAATCTGTATTTGCAGTGAAGACCTAAGCATATGAGTTCCAGTCAAAAATGCTGTGCTTGGACATCTTTGTGGCCCTTTGTTGAAATCTCTCCTGTGTCTCTCTTGTAGTGGAAAGTCAAGAACTAGACCCAGCACTCCAGATGTGTCTCGCTGAACAGAAAGGGAAGAATCACTTTCCTTGGTCTACTGACACACTCCTAATGCAGCCCAGGAGGGCCCAACCCTTTCTCTTGCAAGGGAGCGGTGTTGACTGATGCCTGGTGTCTTCTGGGATCCCCTCTTTTATGTGAGGTACATGTTTAATGTCTTCTGCTCAGATTATTGCATATGATAAATAGTCCATTTTTCACAGCAAAAACAGCCAAAGATCACATAGCTAAGATAACAGAGAAAAAAAAATGCAAATTAGAAGTTGGAGTTAAGAGCTATTCAATTTCATTATCTCCAGCATCTAGAATTTCAGGAAACAAACCTTTTGCATGACATGACATAACAAGTTTTGATAACAAGATGTTGAGTAGAGTGATGCTAGATTCTGGGATAATTCTGAGAGCAAAAAGAGTATCTGTTGAAAGCTCAGCTAAAATGAAGAAGAAGTTAATGAGTTCAGGAGAATATATGAGAAGTAAGAAACAGAAGGATAAAGTGAAAATGAAAAATATGAGTGTGGAATAGCAGCAGAGAATACAGCAATAGACATGGAATCTGAGTGAGAGGTGGGAAAGAAAGATGTATGAGGAAAAAACAAGGAATACAAGCAACTGAATATTGTTTTAGTAATGGATACCTTTGTGCTTGTATTATCTCTTTTTGTCCAGCTATGCGTCTCTGTACAGGACATTTTATGAAACTACATACCTACTTTCCTTTTCCCCATTGGCTACCCTCCAGCTGTTGCTGCTCCCTCTTCTATTCTGACTGTATCCTCTGAATTTTTTAAGTTACAAATTTCTGTGATCTGTCCTCACCTAGAGAAGAAGTTTTCGGGAAGAGACATTTGCAAAAGTTCACAGTTCTTCTGTCTCTAAAGTGAACCACACATTTTGTTTTTCCATGATGAAAAAATGAAGTAAAATCCTGTAAGCAGTTTATGAACAGCTCTAAAAATAAAACAGCTGCAGTTAGGAAATTAAATTTGGTTTTGAAGTAGAAAGCACTTGTGGATTCTGCTGAAAACTCACCTTGATTCAACACAGTACATTGTGCTTGTCCATTTCATTTGTCATTATATTTTTCTATTAAATTGCGACATGTGTTTCCAAAAAAAAAAAAAAAAAAAAAAAAAAAAAAAGAAGCAAATTTATAGCCTGATATGAAATTTAGGATATTCAAAAAAAAAATACTATGCAAGATTTAAACATCCTTGCAAATACTGTAGTTCATAATTACCATCATAACCTACCCCAGTCTTAGCTCCTGACAGGTATGAAGGCATCTGCTGCTTACACTGTAATTAGTAATTAATGCAACACATATTCTGAGATTTACATATTGAGAAATAGAATGTATAATAATTACAGAATACACATTTTATATGCTATATATTGCTATAAAGTGTTATATTATTATTAATAATAATATTATTAAATATTTTTCAGTGTCAAGGGTTAGCTAAATTGCATTGAAAACAAGTTATAAAACAGAATATTCATCTTCATGAAAATAACTACAAAATATTATATCCTACGTTCACTTTGCTTATAGAGACTAAGAAAACATTATTGCAAGAAAATAAAAAATATTTGCAATGTGAAGAGCACAGAAATCCCTGTGGTAATAGTTACTGTTTAATTAGATATTTTAAGCATTGTAACTATATCTGAAATCAACGAATGAAAACATTTAATACAACATATTATGCAACCCACTCAGGATTGGAAGCACTTTTAAATTGTCCAGGACTTCTTAAAATGTCTAAAATCAAGATACGAGGAAGAACAAGCTAAACTGTATCAGTCCATTAAATCTCTGCGGGTTTTCATTCCAGTGGATATACCTTAAAAACAAAAATTAGAACAACTTTTAAAGCTGTTGATATGTTTAAGGCATGGTAGTTTCATACCACTGAAAAAGACAGGCTAAGAGCATAGGTCACACATTGCTGTTTGAATATTAAGCTATCTATTTATATATAGAGAGAGTTAATTCACATTGTAGAATGCCAGCACAAGTATCTGGCCCTGAGAGGACATACAGTTATCAAGAATTCGCTGCAGCAAATCTCCTTTTATCCATTATTTCTTTACAAGTAGCCTAGAATGCAGAGTCTTATATTAAAGAAGTGGCCATTGAGATGCTAATTCTTCAACTTTGATTTTCACCTTTGTCCCAGGCATGTCTTTAAATATCTTAGTTTTCCATGCATCAAGTTGTTCTGGGCACCTAGGGTAGTCCTTTCAGTGACCTCTTCTATTCAAAGCTTAAGCAAAGTCAGTTGGTCACTAATTCTATATTTGAATAAATAACATGTTTATTTATCACCTAGAAAACATGCAGTATTATTCCTTGCCAAAATAAAGCAAGCTGATATCTCTCATTGAAATATTGGAGGTTGGGTTTGTTTGTTTTCTTGGTTGAGACTTTTTTTAGAGCTCAGTATCTCTTTCAAAACATACAGAAATATGTTCTCGACATCACAAAGTTACTTACAAATATTACAAAAAACTGAAAAATTTTTCCTCTTTTATTTTCCTTCAGACAAATTGTCCTAAAATGACTTTTAAGTCTATAATCATGTATCACCTGACTTGCATTAGTACTGCTCTTTCTAAATATGAATAAAAATTTAGTCTTCATTAAATAAATACAGGTTTTCTTGGTGTTAAATTACGAGTAGTTATTGCTAGATAGACCAGGATGACTTAGCAGGTGGGAGGAAAAAGAACTGTTTTTTGGAGCTGGAAAAATACTTGAACTTTTTCAAAATAAAAAGAAAATCAGCCCTTTAAAAATCAGCTACTCGTAAAGGATGACTGAATTTCTTAGTGGTATGCAAAGTCTACTGCACTGACTTTTTGAATTCTTGTTATATGATTCTTTGTAGAAATATTAATTTTTAAATGCATATACTCTGATAAGAACAGTATTGTCCTCTCTTAGCATTTCTCCTATGCTACATAAAAAATATTTGAAGTCTCTCATTAAACCAGAATCTGGGAATAAGCACTGGAAATAGCTTCACAGTTGATTAGATAAATATGATTTCAAGTTCTGGAAAGCTCAATAATAGTTCTAAAAATAGATTAGATCCAGAAATTACTCTTTGGTTTTCTATGGTCCACCATCTCACACTGAAATACTTAGATTGAATTATTGGTCAATGACTAACAACATTACTGTCGCAAATGCTAAAATCAGGGGTATGAGAGGTTTGTAAGTGGGTTTATTATGTTGTAGTAGTGAGTAAAGAGCATGACATTTATAATTTGTTACCTATGCATTTGGGAGAGAATCAGAGAAATATAAGGATAATTAGATTTTGTTCATTATTTGCTAAGTAACGAGAACAAAAGAATAGAAAAAATAGTAACAATAGAAATGCATTTAAAAAGCACCCAAATTCTTATGTGGCATTATATTTTAAGTATTTTATTTCATTAATACAACAGACAATCACAATAACTAGAAAGGCAAAAACAAATTGAAAATTGAAAAAATAGACTCAAGTCTAAAAGGTTAGTAACATCTCAGTCTCCTGATTCAAAGTAAAAATAATTACATGCAAGGAAACAGTTTGAGTAAATTAATTCAATATAATTGCAAAAGCACAGGTAGAATATGACATGACTTTTATATGATTTAAATTTTTTTGCTTAAATGCTTCTGGCAGTTGCTATCAATTGTGTTCACATGTGCAAGTCTCCCTTGTATCACACAAAGAGGCACTTTTGTATGTCATGAACATAAATCTTAAATCAATTGATAAATGTCCCAACAAGAATTTGAACCCATTATTTCTTTTTTGCCCATCCTCACGTGTACCTGTTTACAAAATTATTTCCTTCTTTCTAATGGCTCATTTTCCTTAAAAATCAATAAAATTCAAATAAATACACCAGTGACTTTATATTAATGATTGGTATTTGAAAAGCTGCCAACTTTTCCTCTCAGTCTACTCACATTTACAAATATGCTCCTCTGTAGGTTTATATGAAATATTCGTTTTTTCTTATGTTTGTACATGGCATGAATAATTGCCATTACTTCTCTCTTTTATGTCACTGATATGTGGCTTGTACCAGTTTTCACTTATTATAATTTAAAATTTTACAGTAATACTCCAGATAATCTCTATACACATTGTATCCTTCTAAAATTAATGTCTTGTTTTTCCCATGCAAACATACCTAGTTGGGTGAGTTACAGGTTTTCAGGCTTTACTACTGTTTTGTGATCAGGGTAATGTTATGTTTTTGCAATGGCCTGTTGGTTTTATAAAAATCACTCTGCATTTTGTCTAGAGTGCAAACTTTATAGAACAACAAACTTGAAGAACATTGAAAAATGGAGTATGAGTGATCAATGAATACAGGCAAATAAGGAACTGTCAATCATGCAATCATCAAGACAAGTGGTTAATTAGCATCTAAAGTGATAATCCTAACTGATTCATGCTGACAGAAGACAGAGAAATACAAATCCATACTGGGAAGACAGCTAAAATATGAATATTAACAAAATAATACTGAAGAATAAAGTCAGCAGAAGAAATGGAGCACACCATAGTGATTTGTGAAGAAACATCATGGAATAAGTTTAAATATCTAATAAGAGTCAATAATCCTCTCAGAAAATTTTTCTTTCTAAACAGTTTTGAGATTTTCAAATACTATGGTGACCAGCTTAAACCTTTCAAGAGGAAAAAAGAGACAATTTAAAATTAAGAAGTAGACAAACTAGAAAGTTGCTGAAAGTCTTGAGAGATGAAGAAGTGGTTTCTTTGGTATTAATTTCCTCTCGCATCCTAAATTATGTTGATTTAAATTAAATGAGATGGGCAAACAGGCAAATTTTAATTTCTGAAATGAAAATGAATGGTCTATGGTGCTTCAGACGCTTCATCAAAATGATAAACTTCTAAAAAGTGTAAATCTTGTCATATAGAAGTTTTCTTTTTGAAGCTACAGTAAGTATTGAAACTGTATATAGACCACTAATAAATGTGCATAGAAGAAAACACGGTAACCAACAGAAAACACATGAAATTGTTGTTAACTTACAGTTTACCCAACTGCATATGTATACAAACTCTCTCAAGAATTGTGAGGAGACCTTACTATACCATCCGAGTTCATTCTTTGTGTCTATGCTATTAAATTTAAAAGGTTGCATTTATTTTCTCAATTCTTGCTGTTACTCTGCTTTAAAAGGGAGTTCATGTTCACATTTACATTGAGCACAGTCATGGGACACCTATAATTCTATACAGAGATCCTTAAACACTAATATTATTTCTTGAATATTTTACTAATCCCAAAAAGAATGAATTTTACCTAGTAGTTCAAGTTCCCATTTTCATTTTTAATTACTTAGGAAAGCAATGTAAAGTTGCATCTCTAATATCTTGCAGAGGAGTCCTAACTGAAGGTCTTCAGGCTCCAAGGCAGCTAGTGATTTTTTTGTTATGGTTTAGGCTGCTGTGCAAATTCCATTATTGACCTTTGTTTTTATTAGAAAGTTTTCCTCAAATAAATAATCTGGGGTTTATTTAACCATTTAAATAAGCCCAGTTGTCATCATGTTTCCTTTTTAATTCAGTAATATGTCTTTTCTTCTTATTCTTTCCAAAGAATATGCTTCAGCAGTTTATCTGAGAAGGGATGAAAAAATTGTATCCAGATTGACTTTCACTTTGACTGGACCTGACTTTTATGTCTATTCATGATTGCCTTTAAGATGAAAAAGGTTAGGAAAAATAGTAATTTCTTCATTTCACTACAGTTGCAACTCTTGCTATCCACTTTGCAGATTGTGTAAACTTGTGTGTCTCACTTTCTTGAGTATGAGAAAGCTGGAAAACTCCTGGGCTAAGATATAGACAGTTTAATAGGAAAACCAAACACCACGCACACAAGCAAAGCAAAGCAAGGAATTAATTCAGCACTTCCATGGACAGGCAGGTGTTCAGCCATCCCCAGGACAGCAGGGCTCCTTTGCGTGTAATAGTTCCTTGGGAAGACCAATGCCATCACTCCAAATGTGCCCCTCTTCCTCCTTCTTCCCCCCACTTCATACACTGAGCACGATGCCACATGGTCTTCAATATCCCTTTGGTCAGTTTGGGTCACCTGTCCTGTGTCTCCTCCCAACCTCCCATGCACTCTGAAATTCCTTGCCAGTGTGGCAGTATAAAAGGCTTTGGCTATGTGCAAACTTTGCTCAGCAATAACAAAACCGTCTTTATATTATCAGCCCTATGTTCAGCCCAAATCCAAAATTCACAGCCACCGTGAATAAAATTTATTGTCCCAGACAAAACCAGCACACAAAGCTTAACATTCTAGTAGTGAGTTTGGAATAACTTCAGTTCTGCTAAAAAAAGGGTAAAGAAGACTATTGAAAAACATTTAACTAGACAAAATATAGTTTTAATATCCAAAGTTCTGAATTTCAAATTTAATTTTTAAATCATGAACAGTTGTATTGTATTTTAATTTTATCCTGTGCTAATGCAGATTTTATCTGCTGCCATTTTAATTTGGCAGTATTCCATAAACATTTTACCCCCATTTGCCCAGTATTTCACCACTCTAGACTAGATATCATTTATTTAGGAAACCATATCCTAAGGCAATACAAAACAAGAACCTTTCATGTTTAAATGACAGCTATTGAAAGAACAAGACGTTACAAAAATAATGTTAGTGAATAAGAGCTTCCATTACAAGAATACATTAAACTGATGCATTACCAAATCTCTTTGATGTTCTGTATCATTTATCAACAACATTAAGAATATGAAGGTATTATTCAGAATGACTGGTTATATAAATCTGTTTAACATGCTTCACATAAAGTATAAAAATTAAAAATAATTATTATATATTTTTAAAGAAGTTTGGTATTTTATTATATCAGAGTAAATACACTTTCAGCCTGTTGGTCAGTGTTAGCAGAATAAAGACTGGATTCCTAACAGAAGAATATGTTTTCCCACAGCAGAATTATTAAAACCCAAATATATTTCAAGTACATGAAAAAGGGGATGACTTTCCAGGTTTGTATTAAATAATATATAATTAAGGAGTGAAGTATTCCAAGACAAGCAAACAGTAAATATTTAAAAGCATTGGTAATCTAAAGTCTTAATGGCCTCTATCTCAGAGCTTACTTTAATAACTCTTTCACATTAAAATCTTTCCCTCTTACTTCTCATTCTTGCACTCCTACAACAGCAATAACTTACACATTGTCTCAACAGCTGCTTTTGCTAGATAAATTAATACAGCTATTTCTAGGAAAACTTCAAAAGAAAGTAGGTGTTATGGCACCTTTACATTTCAATGCTTAACTGTGCTTGGATGCTAATTGTAGGCTGTTGCTCTTGACCAGGGATCTTAAAAGATGAGTCAGGGGTGATGCTAAAGACAAGCTAGTAATGGTGCACACACAGTGGCAGGGGAAGGCAAAACATCAGCTCAAGCTACCTAAAAGGATATGATGAGGAGTTACTCTCCAGAAGTCAATAGTAAACCACACATTTGGGCCTTTTTACCTCCCAGACAGTTAGAGTGCTGCTTTTTAGCAACAACCCTGCCATTCCCACCATCCTACCGTAGCTGCATTGCTAGGACATCCAACAAGGCCCCAGTTGTGAAGCTTTTGTGAACAGTGGTAAACCATTGGGTTGATGGTCAAGTGTACAAAAACGGCTACCATGAATAGCAAATCTTAGAAATATTCAAAATTTGTGACAGCATTTTCCAAATCCATTTTTTCTTATTTCAAAGTACTTTTTACTTGACTGAGATAAAAAGAAATCTATCATGGCAAAACTATCTACTCTTTTTGGATCATTGTGTTTTTGTCTGATAAAGAGAAGTCAACAGCAATATTTTCTAAACTACAGTCTCATGAAAGAACAAATAAGGCTAGCAACTTTGGAAATCCTAGGACAAATTTATGAGAGAGATTCTGTGTATCTGTATGCAAAACAGCTCATGACTGAGTAGCTGGAAATGCTGGGATGACAGTTGGCTTTTTCAGCTGCTCATGTTATTAGAGAGATTGAAATGGATGTCCACAAGAAACACTATAATATGATTTTTCATTTACAATTTAAATGTATGACTATTCTGCTTCTGCTTTAGTAAAAGATTTTTTTCTCCCATCAAAGAAAACTTTTCTAAGTCCTTCAGGGCCTCCAGATTTTTGTTTATTTGCTTTTAATTAATAGAATTCAAGTGTGAGATGATTCTACACAGTCAGAAATCAAAAGATATTTGCTTGTAAATGCAGTCCTAGCTTAGTACTAGAAAAAGAATATTCTTTTGTTTAAGTCCTAATGTCATCCATAAAGAATTTAATAAACAAACAAAACATTCCTCAAGGAATAGTAGATACTAAATTTATATTCACTGTAAACAATAGGATTCTCTCTGGTATACCAAGCAAAAATGGGATGGGATGAAATGGAATACTGAAATAATAAACTTAGCTAGATAGTAGCAAAATACCCACAGGTATGATTTCCTTACAGTTGTCTGTCAAAATACCCTGATATTTGAAACTAAAATATCAGTGTCCTCTCTTATGGAACTGTATTGAAAAGAACCTTGAAGGTTTTCCTGTGACTTTAATATGACCAAACTAAAACCAACTTGTAGAAGCACAAATGAAACTGTGCATGCTGTCAGTTTTATGTGAGGTAATCAATACAGACACTGAGAGGTTTTAAAAATGAGAGGAACTTATCTGTCTCCTAAATTGGAACTAGCATAGTGGAACTCAGTATGGCAACAATCCAAAATTGATACCACCCATGCTTCAGAGCAAACTGTGTTTTTTTTCCCTTCTGCATCACACAAAAGCCATAATGTTTTAACATTTTACTTCCAATATTCATTGACCTTGCCACAGACATGACATCATATTTAAAATTTTAAATGTGTTTTAAAATGTACAGCTCAGAAAGATGAAATTTACAGGAAGAAACCAATCACAGGGTTTTTTCTGAAAAACAACTGAGAAAACCCTTTCTGAAGGCTGTGGCTGCATACCTGACACAAGAATCTGAAGGAGAAAATTGAATGAGGAGAAGCTGCTCTCTAACTCTCTCTCAAAACAAAAAACACAAAAAAACCAAACCCCAATAACCAAACAAAACAAAAAAAAACCCTGCTTAAATGTTTATTTTAATCCTAAAAAAATAAAGCCCAAAATTCTACAAGACCTTTATATCTTTTACAAGATGCTCAGGTTCTTTCCACTAAATCTCACTTGACCAGAACTCCCAATAAACAGCTGTTCTTAAGTCCCTGTGTTCTCAAGACTGTTGGCAAGTATCTGTGGTAGAGTTTTTGAGAGTTCAAACAGAAATCATGAGGTATTTAACAGAAACTATGATTCAAAAGCCAGAAACGTGATGTCTACACAAACTCGGTGGTATCCACTGTATTAATTTTGTACCTGGAACCTCTGGTTTCCTTAAGTTTTATAAAATACAACACCTTTAATAGAAACTAGACTAAAAATTAAGATATATTGATACCAGGAATATAATTTTAACTTCATTTAACAATGAAACAGCTTCTTTGGTTGGATCCCCTACAAGAGAAGGACAGAGTAATTTCCTTTACTACTTCATAAATTCTTAGTGGAAAAGAGCAGCTTTTAATCATTAAAACTCCTCCAGCAGTGACAAGTAATTCAATGCCTACCTTGGCAACCTCACGGGGCCCTCTTATTAATATGAACTGCATGCTTTCTTGGCAAAGGAAACATTGCTACTGATTTCTACCATTTCTAACAAAGACTTCTTTTCACGGGCCCTAAACCTGGGAATTCACTAGTACAATCTGGTGTCAAGCACAAAGTGTGCAAATGTACAATATGTGCAGCACTGGAGAATCAGTCTCGAGTGGCCTGGGTTGAAGGGACTTGAAAACAACCACCCAGTGTGCCCAGCTCTCTCACATGGCAAGAGAACTGCCTATTCACAAAAACAAAAGAGTATTTCAGATCACTAAATGTCTTTCCTAGCTGATTTGAGGAACAATCAAGGCAATTAGGTACACTTTTGGGCCTCTAAATAATGCCAACTATGCCTGCAAATAATTGTATGTTGAAAAACCAAACCTTCACCTCATCAAAAAAAGAAAACAAAACATGTATTTATGTTGCACAGCTTTAGGGTACATGACTGAATCATGATTTCTGCACAATAAAAAGGAAGAAATAACACAGACTACCACAGACTGCAGAGGCATGTGGACAGGAAAATTCATCATATAAGGTGTCTGAGAAAATCCAGGGGGAATTAATGATCTGCTCTATTCAAGAACATTTAAAAAACAATACCATCTGGCATTAAGTAGAATTCAGGCCAAGAGTTGGCAGCAAAATAGGTTTGACAACCTTGACATAAAAACTACTTACTCTCAGTGACAATTATGGTCTCCTTGCCAGTTCAAAAGCATATCTTTCCAAGAATGGCATTTAGCCCCTACTGGCATCTGAAACACCACACAATCTTTACACCAGAGATTAAAGTAAAAACACTTATGCAAAGCACTAAATCACTGTTCATTATGTTTAGAACTAATAAGAACTGTCATCAAATAGTAAAAAAGAAAGAGTGTTCATTTCTCTAGCTAGAAGCTTTGAAATACAGTTTGCTTTACATATTCTAGTAATTTTTTAAGTCAAAATTCTTTCCAAATTTTATAGAAAGGGTCCCAGTTGATCATTGCTTTCCCTACAGAATGGTACTTTCTCAGCTACCTATTTATTACGACGTGCATTTTTCTGGGCTAGTGACAAATAGATAAAACTGAGACCTGCTTCTCTCTTTAAGGCTTTTTAAAATAATCTTCACTATTAAAAGCCAAAAAATAGCTCTATCCACATACTATTTAACTGATTTCAGATATCTAAGAGAAAAACGTGATCTTATTTTATATGTTATCAAATCTCAAAGCTTCTGTGGCTGTCCAAAACTGGTAGACGTGGCCTCTCTTACTTTAAGTGCAAGAACTCTGTTTCAGTAATTGGCATTGAAGAATGGATGTGGCATTTTTAACTAAGACTGAATTTAAGAAGAAATAATAGGATTTCTGGGAGATATGTATGATCACCTTCCATGTTAATATAAAAAGAAACAAAAACTTACATTTTAAATTCTCAGATATAACAAGAACAAAGGGTTAAAATTTTTAGAAATACCATGACAATTCTCAAACAATGGCTGTCCATGCCTAAGATGTTAAAACTATTGTATAGGATTTACTTTTCTGATTGGTTTAAAACTATGCAGTGGGTTAATGAAGGTGTTATATTATAAAATGTACAGCATCGGTATATGCAAAATTTTATCATGTAACTTGCAGTAACCACAGACATTTCCAAATTAATTCTTGATACTCAGTTATTTTCCTTTCATTGTTACTAAAATTTCTACTAATTCCCTAGTGAGAAATCTAAAAGTGTATGTTGCATATTTGGAGGAAAAAACATTGTGTCTGAATTTTGCCTTGTATAGAATATCTGTGTCTGAATATAAAGTTTTTTTAATGGGCACAAGTCACCAATTGTTAATAAATATGAAAACCTAATCCTCTGAAGTTTTGAGTACTTGAAAATGGTAATGATACTTCTTCCACATTCCCTATGTAATGTAACTTGTTTTCGTTCTGTTTTCACATTCTGTAGTTTTAGACTTTTAAAAATGTGTCATCACCAGCTCTTTCAGAGTAGAAGGAGTAAAGAATAAGGTAATTGCAGTGTGGCTATGCTAAATTGTGAAAGAGTAAAAATAAACATCTCTATCCACATGTATTGCAGTAAACAGCTTCTCATATGTGTTTTATAATTCAAAAGTCTAAAAGTAGTTGAGGCAAAAATACACAAAGTTTTAAAAAAGAAGCAGAAATGAAAAAAAAAAAGGGGAAGAGAAAATCTAAACTGACTTGTGACCTTTGATCTAACTTACAGACCTGAACTGAATTCCAAATATGACAGCAGCTTATTAAGATTTTACCTGAGGCACTTCAATATCACTGAATCAGCAAACTAAGTCTATTGAGCTATAAAAACGGCAAAACACTAGCATATTTTAAAATATATTTGAAAATGGATATGTAGAGAAAGTTGAGTCGTTTTCTAATGTTCTGGGGTCCAGGTTACTCGAGACCAAAGGAATTGGCCACAAACAGAAAGCAGTCCAACCAATGTGATTGATTAATAATGACGTTCTGATTTATTTCGACTAAGATGGCTGTTTAAATACACTTCTAAATACTTTACACTATAGATGCAATCTTATTGGTACACAGACAGAAAAGAATGCAAACATATATTGTTGAACAAACTCCTTAAGGTAGCTACTGGTGTGCAAACTAGTTACTATGCATGTTATCTATTAGGAAGCCTTCTATTTCTTATTAACACCTTAAGAGGTAATTCTTATTACAC
>JBBMKD010000170.1:52165041-52197850 GCA_037834095.1 Argya squamiceps | reverse complement strand
ATCCCACTCAGGTTGTATTCTGACTCTGTCAGTGGTCTTTTGTATTATTGCATTTATTTGATTTTACCCTTTTTTTTCTTTTTCTTATTAAATTATATTTCTGACTTGGAGCCTCTCACTCGTTTTGCTTTCAAACCACGACAAGAAGTCAACAACAATGTGCAGTTAACACTTTGACATGAAATACTACCTGTGGTGGTTTCCTGTGATTTCATGTAGTATTAAAGAGATGATAAAAAAAGGGAAATTGATAAATAATGCTGAATTCAAACACTCATCTGCCAAACAGAAATTAAGAGAAAACAGCAGCAAAACATATAGGGCTGATGGAAATTATTGGCACTTTGTAGTCATGTATTCCTTTAGCACATTGTTTCAGTATTTCATATCAGCTCATAATGAACCTCACCCAGCTCCTATACAACTATATAATTATATAATTTTATAAGAATTTGACCTTAATCAAGGCCTGCAAGTAAAATGCAAATTCCATTGACAACTTGCCCCCAAAATTAGGGTTTTTGGTATTTGCTTAACACAATCAGTATTAAAGTAAAAAAACCCATTAAACTCAACACTGCTTTCCAGCCTGCTGGAGCAAAAACACCAACTAAAATGTAAACTAAATTTGGCTACATATACTTTACTGATGCTTAGAAATGTCATGGTTCTGTTTTACTTTTTTGACTAGGCATTCCAACCAGGTCATCTACATGCCAAGATCATAGAAAACCTTTGATGCAATATATAATTTCCAAAGAAGAACCATAAAATAAGTATTTCAATCAGATTTATTGCCCTAAAGAAAGTGTAAGATGTGAAATCGACTAAGAAAGCATGTCTGACTTAGTAAGACTTTTCTCAGAGTAAATTTGAAAACATAAATATGGATATTTATGAGAATATTTAGTTTGTGTAACAAACATGTACAGTAATTGGCATTTTCATATACATATATAAATAAGATGCAAAATACTATCACTGCTACAAAAGAGCAAATATGTTAGATCAATGTTGTGAATAATTTGTGAGTTCTAACTCTATTACAATATTAGAATAATATCCAATTAGTATCTTGGAATAATTGAAAAAATGTATAAACATGTAAAAGTGCTAAAATGTCTAGTTGCTGTAATTCCCAAACCCTTGTTTTATTTCAAACATGGCATTGGGAAAAACGTTAATGAAAAACAAGAACTGTCCTAGTCCTCTGATGATGAACAAATGTACATATTGCAAAGTTTTTAACTTTGAGGCATTTTTTATTTCCAGAAGCTGGATGAAATTGCATGCCATTTTACTCTTTCTCAGCAATGAGTTACACAAGTTTTTTTCAAAAAGACCCTTGTGGCACTCATGCTTAACAAAAGGTCATGCGTCATGCACAAAACCTTGTCTGTAATAAACCATTTTCTTATTTACAGACTGTGCACCAGTATACATTACTAATATAAAAAGGTAAAAAATGAAAATAGGAAAAAGAATATTTAAGATATTTTAGAAAAAATCCTGAAAATCATATTTACCACATAGTAGGCTTAGTCAAGGTACAAGAGAAACATACCCAAATACTGGTATGTTCCATAAAACTCTTTTTATCCTGCTTAAAGAGTGTTCAGGGATGTATGAAAGGAATGACAAGACGAAAAAACTTAATGTCTCAGGCTTTTCTCCTTTACCTTCTTAAAATAATTCTGTATTAATAGTCAACATTTTAACCTCTGTGATGGGATAGAAAAAATAACAAGATTATATCTTAAAACAGTTTAGATCAAAGCATGAAGGCATTCTGGGACATGAACACCAGCACTATTTTAGAAAGATTTTATCATACAGCTTTTCTGAAAGCAATTGGATAACCATACAATAAGCAGTAGTGATTTATATGATTGAAGCCACTCTGTCATGTACAACATCTGCCACCAGCCTAAATATTTAAATTCTTAAAAGCACATAATTAAAGTAACCAAACCTGGAAACAATTACAAGAATATAAATGTTCAGAAAAGGACAGGGGGAAATCAGGGGCAAAATGAGATAAATATGTTTCACTGTTTGAATGTCCAGTGTCTCTGAAAACAATTTGACCTTCCAAACCAAGGACTCTCCCAGGTAGTTGGCACATGACACTTCTTTCATAAAATCTGTGAAAAATAATTGAAAGCATTTCCCCTCTGATCCTTAGGATAATTTTTAAATGTTCAGGAGTAGGTGTTCATGTGTTACAGTTAAGCAGTGACAAGACCATTAGTACTGAAAAAAAGAAGCATAGAAACAAATTCCATACTGCCCTCATCACAGAATGGTTGTCCAACTCATAGCTTCAACCTCATTTCCAAAGCTTCAGTTCCCTAAAAGGCACTGTAAGAAAACACAAAAGATGATACAGATTGAGTTTCTCAACAAAATTTTATATATAGAATTGTCACTTGCTTGCGTAAGGTTTTTTATTCCTCCACAATATTTATTCCCTTATTTTACTTCTCCCCCACTTTGACTTGATGTAAGCCCCAAGTGAATTTGTTTAAATGAAGATTGATTATTTCATAAATCTTTAATTGTTTTAAAGCTGCAGCCTTGTGAATGAGGATGATTTTTTATTAAAATCAGAATAAAGTTTTATTGGACTGGTTTATATTTTTTTCTGATAATAACTAGTATTAATTTATTAAAATATCACTGATATCCTGAAAATTATAAAGTTTGTTTTTATTTCAAATATAAATTCTAAATATCTGAATCCAATAATTTGGTATAAACTCCCAGTAATTAAAAGAGAATATATTGAGGGATTTTATATACAGTATTAGCTTCTACATGAGAGAGAACACAAATCTATGGTATATAAAATACCTTGGTAAATGATCATTCATTGGTTTATTTTCTGAGCAATAAATTCAAAGTTTAGTCCAGGAAAAAAAAAAAAGAATGTTATGTAAATGCCATGTTTGTGAGATATCATTAAGGAAAGGAACAATGTCTGACTTAAGTTTATTGTAAGAAAATGACCTGCAGTTTATTAAATTCTTGTGATTGTAGGTTTATGCTTCAAGCATGGAATGCTGAAATGATATTTAAATACTATGTTTTTAGCAAAAATAACTATACCCAGCAAAGTCCACCTACTCTCTTCATGTGTAGCACAAGATTAACATTTACTGTCATTAGAACACACACATGAGTGTAAAACAAGTTGCTACTTATGTACTTTTCCTCTTTAAACCAGGTAGCATTAGAACAAGAAAAAACTCTTACTAAGGCTGACAAGCTGCAGTTAACCAAAGACATGGAAATGAGAGGCAGGTGTGAAGAGCTTCTATACAGACAAAAAATTATATTGATATTTAAGTAAAAGTAAAAATATTGAGTCTTCAAAATTTTATGTAAAGCCACAATTTACATGCTTTGTGTTTGTTTTGCTTCAAATCCTTGAACAGATTTAAAGGTGGAAATACTAGTTTTGGTGCAAGGCTGCACTGTAACAGGACAGGAGGAAATGGCCTCAAGCTGCAACAGGACTGATTCAAATGTGACATTCGGAAAAAATTCTTTACTGAAATTGGAATGATATTGGAACAGGCTGCTCAGGCAAGTGGTGGAGTACGCAGCCCTGGGAGTGTTGAAAAAATGACTATATATGGCACTGTCTGCTGTGTTTCAGTTGACATGATGCTGCTTGGCCACAGGTTCATTTTTCTTCTCCATTGCGTTTTGATATGAACTCAGTTAGGACTGCTACTGAGTTTATTTAAATTTTCTCTCTTTGATCACTCTCCGCAAGCCACAGGAAATATGCAGTATGCCATCTTAAAACAAAGACTCAGGGACATTATTTCCTTAACTTCAATTGAAAATTATAAAATTACTTGCAAAACTGTAAGATAAGTTGAATTCTACTGCTTTTTTATGTCTTCAAGATAATAGCATCATATCAATTGATAGTGATAATAAATAAATAAGAAAAAATATTGTATGATAATTCTCTATTAAAAATTAAAACTGTGAAGCTTACTGAGAAAAAAATAATGTTCTTAGAATGCAATTTCAATATTAAGTAGGATCATAATTTATATTTTACAATGAGTACAACTCTTTTTTTGATGTAGAAGGGTTTTTGTTTTTCTCGAGTGCCTTCTATGGCTAAGGAACATAAAATATCAGACTTTTTATAGTACCCATATTGAAGTTAAATAAATAAAACAATTGAAAAAATATCCAGCCATTTCATTTATCTTTTTTAAGAAAACTGCAACAGACATCAATGCTCAGGTAAAACTCTTGGAAGTGCTTTCATTTCATTAACATGTTAATTGAAGCTTTTAAAATAAGTTTCTTTTTTAAGGTCTGCTTTATATTTGAGGATGATTCCTACAAAAATTTTATTCAAGCATGACGAAACATTACTGACAATTTTCTTCTGCAATCTCCTGCATTTTTTTAATCAGTAGATTAAAATTCAACAGCTGCTCTAATGGAAATGTATGCCATAGCTTACAAAACCTACCTAAAATATTCGTTCAGCACTGAATTTTATCAGTATTTCTGAAGAAGGTACAGAGAATGGAACTGTTGTTTTCTTCATTCCTTGTATTTCTTCTTCTTCAAAAAAGATGTATTTTCATTTGGAAATAAATAAGAAAAATTATCATGGGGCAGATTGAGATGACAAAGTAGTCATTTGGTCTTGTAGGCAGACTCAAAAATAAAAGTGACCTCTAAAATACTTAATCCCTTTTGTAATTGTCAGAGAATTCTGATCTTCTGTTTTCTGAGAAATTAAGAATATATTTCTTGATGAGTTTTGGGTTTTTTCTTAATTTTGTGGTTTCCCCACACCTTCTTTGTAAAAGTATTTCTGAATGAATGCTTTGGGAAGCAGTAGTGTTTTTCCAAAGCTGATCAGAGTTAACAAAAATGCAATAGTTTCAGTGACCCTGGACTTAGGACAAGACTGGAAGTGATTTTCAAGTCTTATTCAGGGTTATTTCCCACCTGAAGCTGAAATAATGTGAAAATGTAGGTAACCACAGGAAAATAGCCCAGCAAGAAACATTCCATTTTTATAATGAACATTATAAATAAAAACCCCATTTTTTGGGGGTTATTCAAAACATAATTTTGTTCTCTAAAATATATAAAACACAATAATAGACTGTTGCTAGTTGCTTGGCAAGAATATGTTTGATTTTCTTTTGAATTTCATATTGATGTATTAATTATAAAAATTCAAACCTGAAAAACTACTTTAATTGAAAAAAACAAAACCAAACACTGTTAATATTATTGGAGATTTGGCAACAGCTGTTACTGAATCAGGAGGCAAAAAGTTATATAATCTTCAGTGATACATGGTATTATTAAGGCACTCTTGTGCTGAGTGTTTCTTGTTTTTATTTTTAGTTTTTTCCCAAAATGTTTATTCCTTAAAAGAAAGGAGCCGGAGAAGATTTGCAATCTCTACTTGACAAGAAGAACCACAGCAGAGAAAATATGGAGAAGAAGCTGAACGGTTAATCCCTACATGCAGGTTTGAAAACTTCTGTTCTGTTCCCAAACATGCTGTATTTATTTTGTGTGTGTTGTATTTCATTTATTTATGAATATTGCCACTGCTTGTTACAGGCCACAGGTGGTGTATTGAGATTGCAAGGCCTCAGGATGAAGGTTTGCCAGGCTTGCTCTGTTTGAATTTGTCTTGTTGTGCCTGGTGATGTGTCTTGTTTTACTTGACCACAGAGGGGCTGAGGAAGGTTGACCATAAAACCAGATAAAGGCATAGACATTTTACAGGATATATTATTATGTTGCATTATTAATGATATTTTGTCTGTAAGAGTGGTGTTCTTTCCTTTATTTTTCTCTTTTTTTCTGTAACAGCTGCATCTTGTCTAATAATAATTCTAAAATTCAATCATTAAGCTTTCAAGAATATTAAATTTAAATTCTTGTCTTTATATGTTTCTTTCTTCCTCCTTTATCCATAAGAAAATTTTGAACATAAAACCGAAGCCTAAACTTCTGCAACACCTTATTTCTCTGATGAAATAACATCAGTTCAACTTCCCACTATTAGAATTTTTACTACTTTCAAGGAATTCTTAAATGTTCAGACAGCCAAACGGTGATTCTGAAATAACTTGCCTCTGTACAATAACCTTGCCTCTACCATGCCTGTACATGTTTCTTGCTCGGTAATAACAGAAGTTCCATCACCTCTTTCTCCATAGTTTCTTTGCTTCTTTTTAATTTTTTTTCCAGATGTATTTTAAAAAAATAAAAGTAAAAATGAAATTTTCTTTCTGATTTGCATAACTAATATATATAATATAATAACTAATTATTTATTCTATGACAAATGGTCGACTGTGGTGTGACCAAGGTTTTCAAAATACAAATTTACCTTAGAATAAGTTGTGTGTTATTTCATCGATATTGCCAATCATCTTTAAAAAAAATTTCATTCCTCTCTTGGTGCTAAACCTGTTGAGGTAATAGTGACTTCTGAAAAGGCAGGAGCAGTATGATCAGAAAAAATCTGCCACTTTGGCATCAGAGTCTCTCAGTACTGACGACAAGGCCATGCAGAGAACAGCCAAGGAGAACTCAGACTGGGAGGTGAAAGCAGAATATCCAGAATGAGGGAGGTATCTTACTCCAGACACAAAAGCAAATCTTGTGCACCTGACTCTTTACTACTCCTGTCTCTGGGTGTAAAACTTACACAACTTCTAGTCCATCCATACTCCCCCCAGCCAGTTCCATGCCATTATCCTTTCTGTTTGCCTTAATGTGAGTTAAGATGATAAGATTTCGAATATCACTGACTTAGAGTGGTGGAACAATATTGCTGAAAATTAATACTAGTTTGGACTGCAGCTAAACCATTACCTGATATTTTCTGAAACTGACTGAACAACTGTGCTAGCTGAAATGTGAAAGCATTACCATTAGAAGAAAAGACTGGAAATTTGGGACTGGATGCTGTCTTGGAGCAGCCCAAACTACGTGAACATCCAGACAGATAATGTTCTGTGGCAAGGATCTCTCAAGGGTGCTGAGGACAGACTAAGGAAATAGCTCCAACAGTCCAAGTGCTGCTGGAGCCACTGAAGCTCATATCTCACCTGCAACACCAGGGGGAGACTCCACTAACACAGCTTTAATTTAATGGCTGCAATCATTACCCAAACTTTTAATAAGTAATGAAATTGACATGTAGGCAAAAACTGTGAGATATTTCATTGCAGACTGAAGACCTTTTAAGACAAAGAAAGCTATTACAATTAATTTATTCTGTCTGTGTAGATAAATTTAGCTGTATTTATCAATATTCAGCATTTCCACCAGTTGTCCTCCCCATGTTTTAATTTTGATAAAGAGTATTTGTTATTCTCTTCAAAAGGGCTGTCACAGAATGTGATTTAAGAAAATATCAGTTTTTCCATATCTAGGTATTTTATAAAGTCGAGATTTAATAAGAGACAAACATCAATAACTTTTCCTGGTCCTAACATTTTTTAAGAGAAAAGCTATGTGAAAAAAACACCATCACCTGAACATCACAAAGATTCTGTAGTGGTTTGAAAGCAAAACAAGTGAGAGGTTCCAAGCCAGAAATGCAATTTAATAAGAAGAAAAAAAGTTAAAATAAAATAAATGCAATAATACAAAAGACTACTGACAGAGTCAGAATACAACCTGAGCGGGATGATGGAAGCAGTGATCCTGTAGAAAGGTCTGGTAGCTCTGATCCTCTGGGAATCCAGTGGGTAAAGGCCCCTGTACTGTCCTAAATCCTAAATTATATCCAGGTAAGAATGCTTGGCTCCTCCCCCTAGGCAGAGCATCTCACAATGGGATGATGAGTCATACAGGGGGTCCTTGATGGCCCATTAAAGAGAGAGAACGTCCGGTGGGAGTTATCTATGAGTCATTTAGTAGGCCATTAACAGAAAACCCAGTAACAGAAGACTCATTAACAGAAGACCTATTAACAGAAGACACCTTAACAGAAGAGGGAGGGGGAACCTGGGAGAACACTGCTTCAGCAATTGGTTTCAACAGTTCATGAAGAGGTGATAGAATACTTTGTGCATATCTTATACTACAACCCAGGACAGATTCATGACAAATAGATTTTTTAAAGTAGTAGTAACTGTAGAAAAGTGTCTATTGAGGAATTGCTGTAGCTAAACTAGGCTAAGTATGAAGATTTTATCAGTTTCTTTTTGCTTCTCAGAGGCAAACTTGAAATAAGGCTTAATTTTCTCCATTCCCCTCCCCCCTTTATATTTAGTGATAGAAAATCTAAAAGCACAAGGAATATGTAGGTACAACACATGCAACTGAATTAAATCAGATTTAGGCTTTATAGGAAAAAAAATTAAGAAATAGGAAGTTGGAGTTAAAGAATTGAAAATTGTTGAGAAGTTTAGGAGTGTTTTTTTCAACAGTGCTTTTTTTATCCATCCATCCATCCATCCATCCATCCATCCATCCATCCATCCATCCATCCATCCAGCTACTAAAAAATTTTAGCTTGGCTATTTGATCTTGATAGCTACAGTATTTCTATTCCTATATAATATACCAATGCTTCCCTTTTGTACCATACATGCACACAAACACTATGAACCAACATATAACTAATTATGTTTATTTTACTGTATTTTATGTTACCAAGGAACATTGCACAGATGGTTTATAAAGTTTAATTAATAAAATATGACAAAGTGTGAACTCTTGTGTAACAACTCATGCTAGTATGAATTGTTTGGGTTAGGAATGTTTTGTTTTTAAATTAAGATTTCCTGAGGTCTTTTCTGCAATGTCTGTTTTATACTAATTTATTTCTTTTGGTATGTAGTGTCTGGTATAGCTTATATCTGAAGTGAATTAAAGTTACATCTAGATAGTTAAGATTTGTCTGAAAGTTATGACTTTGTTATTGTTTCTTTTTCATATACTTAATAGTCTTTACCTATTTTAGAATAAAACATTTCACTTCATATAAGAAAAGTGGTTGGTTTGATTCATAATAATCCTTTTGCTACAGTAACAAATGACCTTTATTTGTAATAAACCTCAAATAAGATTTCTTTAAGTGTGCAAACTTCAAATGAACTAGTATTTTCCTTTTGCCATAATATTTTGAAGCTTTTTTATCTTGATCAATTTCCTTTTAATATTCTCTGCTAGAACATTTGACCAAATGCCATTTTTTTGAAACATTAGTGCACAACCAGATTCTTTGATCTTCTGCTGCATTACAAAGTGTTGTTCACAGGGTTGTTGGAAAAAAAATCAGAATGTGTGTAACTCACATCCCAAATTTGTTTTAGGAAATTAAGGAAATCTTGGAATACTAAGAGAGGGTCAGATCCAGATCAAACAGCTGAATATCAGGATTTAAAAATTAAAATTATATTTCTGAAAAGATTGGATTGCTGATATCACTCTAAGAAATAGGAAGTAAAAACTACTTTCACTCCTATAAATGTGCTAATATTAAGTCAATTGTTGTAGTACCTCCAAATCAAATAGGCAGCTGCCAAATATTTCAAGTGGAAAGTGTCTTGGAAAAGAAATGTATGTTCGAAAATATATTTCATCAGAAGCCTAGCATATGTTCACTGACATAAAAGAGGTTGCATTAAATGACTACACATCTTAACACTAAGCTAGATTTAGTGTCAGAGACTCAGAAGATATTACAAATCAAGACAAAGATCTAAGCCAGGTACCAGCAAGGATCTTTCAGTAACTTGGTGATATATTGTGAGTTTAAAGAAAGCTTGCACTGCATGTTAGAGAAGCAGTATACCTTGGTTTGTGGCTTGATTGGCCTTCAAACTCAAATCATGTTGCACGGAGAGCATGTCTTAGGGAAATATCTCAGACAATGGATCTGAGAAACAAATGTTTCTTCCCTGACTGTACCTCATGTAGTCATTTATGGCAAGAGGCCTCAAAAAACTTTAGCATCTGTTTAATGTCAAGTATGTAGGCAAGCTATTTGGCACAGTATGTTTAGGTTGTTTATTAGATTGTAGAAATTGCTGTTAAATCGGACTACAATGCTGATTTATGGATGAATGCTCAGTTATGCTAGTTGAACTGAGATATTAAAGTGTTCTTTATATAGACAACTATTGTTTGTATCTTTGTTTTACCGTATTGTGAGTTTCAGGTTCTAATTTAGGCATTATGGTATCAAGTTCATTGACCTATCTGTGTGTTATACATTACAATTTATTCTCACCTTCTTGCCTACAAGTATAAGCATTGTGGAATAAACTCATGGACTAGGTCTAGCAGGTGAAGCTGAGGACCTATTGAGACTAGAATAATGGTCACAAGTGCATATCCACAGCAGAACAAGAATAGTGAAATTTTGAATGATGCTGCTTTACTTAATGATGTCTTATTAACCAATTATTCAGTGTAGGATCTACCTGAGATAGAATTGTTTCTGCATTTTCAGTAACTCTCTTCCATTTGTTTTCTTACTCTTATCATAATCTTATGTAGGATTCTAATTATACTTTAAGCATAACATTCAGGCCTGTTTGATGAATGTTATCCTCTCTTTCATTCCTAATTTCTAACTGACTCTTTTTTATGAGCTTGTTAAAAAAGATTAATTTATCTGCTTTATCTCCAGCATTAAATGATAAATAAATACATTCTTAAGTAAATTCTCTAAGGAGATTTGTTGTCACTGTACACCAGAGTGATACAAACATGACTCTGTTTAACCTCTTCACAGTTTAGTTCCTATCCCAAAGCAAATATGTGGAAACAGGCTTTTAATCTGGACACCTGATTAATAATAATAATCTGATCTTTCTAATCTGATAATCTGATCTTTAAGACCAGAATTATTTATCTTTTAGTCTACTTACAGTAGTTAAAAATATTTTGTTCTCTCTTAAGCTTGTCACAAATACAACGGACTGAGAAAAAATGGGGAGGGGAAATGAAGGTCTCTAGAGGCTGTTTTAGTTTACAGCAGAGATTTTTAATTCTTTCTTGAGGTCCAGCCACTGGTATAGTATGACCACTTATTCAGAGCATTCACATAACACATGCACCTTGCATCTCACTGGCCATTTTACTGACCCTGTCTGGCCACTTGCCACCACACATTCTAGTAAAAAAAAAATCCCCAGAAATGATAACTGTGTCAACACATGACCTATCACATGGCCTTGGGCACTTTGTAATGATGTCAGGGTACTTTGAATCCTGTTTCATGTAAAATATATCTCTCAGGAATTATTTTGTTCCCATGTCTTTCATTAAAGCTGTCAATCTAAGATATTTTAGTAATATTAAGAATGGCCATTACCATTTTTTGAAATATTCATAATATCTGCAATTTATGTGTGATATCAATGTAGAAAATATTAACATTCTTAAAAGATTCCTCAGTCATTTTCTGAATAAGTTCAACTGTTTCCATAAATTACAACTCATTATTTGTTTTATACAAGTTTGTCAAATTTACTCTGAATAATTTACTCTTCTCATAGTATTTTCTATATTTAGTATTTCATTAAGTATAAATCAATATGTACATTTATATCTCAAATTGGAGCAGAGCTTTTGCACACAGAACTATTTTGAATACTGCCTGCATGCATAATAGCAAGGAATAACAGCTCATTAAAATGTTGAACCTGTGGTTAAGCAAGGAATATTCTCCATTCTTATAATATAAAGTATTCTGAGGAAAATATTTTTGTAGAATCATAGAATGGTTTGGATTGGAAAGTAGATTAAAAAATCATCTAGTTCCAAACCCCTGCCATGGACAGGGGCACTTTCTACTAGATCATTTTGTTCAAAGCCCCATCCAAGCTGGTCTTAAACACTTCCATGAATGGGGCAGACACACCTTCTCTAGTCAACCCATGCCAATGTCTCACCACCCTCAACCATTCTGTGAATCTGTGATACAGCAAGGGGCGAAAATAAATAACATTTTTCTTAGCAGCTCATATGTAGAGTGGTTCATTATTACAAATACAGATTTTCCCATTATTTCCTCTACGTGAGGACCTGATGAGACTAATTAATGGGTTTTGGGGATTTTTTTTGTCATTTCTTCATAATTTAATTTCTTGTCTGGAGCAAATGACTGTCCCAATGCCTTTCTTTCACAGATAACAATCTGGTACACTTCTCGATCACCTACATTCAATCAGCTGTTGCTTGCTTGAGGCTTAAAATTTTCTTGTGATGGTATCTACACTGGATGTAGACATCTTTTGGCTATCTTGAGACATTTTTCATTTTGAGATATTTGCTATCTCCTGCTTTTGTTAATGTAAGTATGTAGGGTCTCTATCTCCAGCATACCTACTATTTAAGACCCCTTTTGCCAAATCACTTCTATCTTTCAATTCAAAGGAGTCCTTATATCCTCACGAAGAGTTGTTTCTTTCTATTCAGATAAACTTTTTCTACCCTCACAGTTTGTTTTTCTCCTAAAGTTCTAAGTTATTTTCTTAATTCCTCAGTGCCTATATCCCTTCAGCTTACAGAATACAAAATAAGATCATAATTTTGTCATGTTGCTAAGATTAGTCTCTCTATATCTAGATCACTTTGTGAAACCACTATGGCACCATTTACTCTTGGAGATCATGTCTGTATGTGCTAATCCATGAAAGTCATTCAGAGTACAATTACATGCCCAGTTCACCAGAATTACTGCTGGCTTAGCATGATCATGTATCAAACACCTGATGTAGGCATGGACCTTGCAGATGATATTCTGCATTCCAGTAGGCTTTTAGCTAGCTGCTTGCTTTTCCTGTTGCTAGTGATACTAATTACTGGAAAACTAGAATTTGGGTTGAAGGCCTCTGCTGCCCCTGCATTTTGCTTTCAAGGTAAAAATATTTCACACTAAGCAGCTGTATCTAGTTTGTCAGTAGCCTTCAATTTACACAGACATAGCAGTCATATTAGAATTTTATAGATGATATTTTGGGTTTAGCATAAGAAGTCCAGGAATAAACTATATTTTTCCTTTAACATTCATTAAGCTCATATATTAGCAGTCTGCCCTTAGCTTGGATACAATATTTTTGTTGTCAGACACTTCAATGGAATTTCCAAACAGTACCTGCTGCATTGCCAGATACATTGACTGACTGCAAGTTCCACAGGGTGAGTTGGGTCACGAGAACTGAAATGAGCAGCATATTGAAAATCTTGCAGAACTGTACTGTTTCAGCCTAGAAAAAGTCTATTTCTGTATATCTCTGATGAGACATTTCATTGTGTCACATGCCACAAGATGAACATTTCTACTGTCTCACTCTCAGATTCTTGTTGTGGTCAAAAGGAATACGACATATGTATGGAGGGAAAGATTTAAAATTAGCCTACTCTTAAAAATCTAATCAAAACACACCAGATGTAATGTCTTGTTACAACAATACTAATACTCATTGCCCAAATAAATGACAAGAAAATCCTTGTTAATTGCCACCTACAATGCCTGTAAAATAAGTTATTCTATCTACCTTCTATGGTATTATGTTATGGTTTCCAGTGTTCCTCTGGATGACAAAATTAATGATTTTTCTCAAGAAAAGGGTAGGGGGATTATAAGAATTATTCAATGACCTGAGCCATTTGGTGGTAAAACCATGGTGTTTATGTTTTCTTTCTTAAAAATAGAGTCCACTTAGGTATATTTTTCTCTGTCCCAAGTGGACTGCAAATCTGTTACTTTTCAACTGGTTCCCATATTTTTTGGTAGTTGCATAACAGCTCACCCTAAATGAATTGACAAAAGGGCAATTCTTTGTTGTTTAGTGACTTCCTCACTTGGTCAGGCTTGACCACAGGAGGCATTCACAGACCTTACAGCTGAAGTGTGCCAGTGATCACCTGGACACCAGTCAGTTCTGAAAACAGGTGAAAATCAGCTCACCCAAGGCAGGCCTGGGTGAAACAGAGACCCTGTTCTGTCATGTCATAATAAAATTTGACTCCTGTTTTAGTACTGGCGAAACCTTATTTGCTAGAACATACTGCATCTTCTAAGTGTTGACTTTAATTTTATTGGTAAGTGATCAAGTTGTGTGCAACTACTTCCAGGAAACTAGAAACTATAAGAAAGTTATAATAATGGCTTCAGAATATCCCAGTAATGTTATCGTTTTCTGATGTCCACTAAAGCATATCCAGCTCAGTGTATCTGGGAATTATATCCAGGTATAGTATACATCCAGGGTATTCCAGCACATTTCCCATACAGTATTATTAAATAGGTGGAGTAATTATTGCATTCACTCATGCTAACATATAGACTTTTCAAGATGTAAGTACAAGGTCCAATGGAGAAAGTCTTTCCGAAGATCAATAACTCCTTGAATGAATAGAATTAACAGAATCACAAAATATCATCTGTTGGAAGAGACCCACAAGGATCATTCAGTCCAATTCCTTGCCTGCACAGGACAGCCCCAAGAATCACACCATGTATCTGAGACATTGTCCAAACATTTCTTGAACTCTGTTATTCTTGGTGCTGCGATCACTTCCCTGGGGAGCCTGTTCCAGTGCCCAACCACCCTCTGGTACCCTTGTTATTCTTGAGCCAGTAAGGTTGTTACCATGTCTAATCAAACTACAGCCAGAGTACACTTGTTCTAGCAGTTATCTCATCTATTAGATCCCCAATTTCTAGCTGTTAGCCTTTTCCATTGATAGCATAATCTCCCATCTCCCTTGCTCAAAATCATTTGAAAGTCCTTCAGTTTAAAACTCTCTGACATATTACATCTGGAACTTTGCTTTCTTTCTGTTACTATGGCCTTTTCTTCTGCTTTATTTTTGCCTTTAAAAGCTGTGATAGATCTTATCTTACTATATTATAGTATTAGATATATTAGATAGCTTAGATAGATGTTACTTAGTATTGAAAACTCTCAATTCTTTTGATTAGTCTTTAAAAAAAGAAAAAAACTCTTGCAAAGTGTCCAGAAATAGCTGCCAATAAATATTCAAATTCTGAAAAGACCACACTGCTTGTAAGGACTTTAATAGTTTGGTCCCTATTTATCGAGAAGAGATTAAATGGTGACTTGATGTCAGTCAATGTAGTTCAATTTGTGGCCACTTTTAATTGATTGAGGATTTTTTTTATTTTTTAGGATATGGAAATGAGACAACTTCACTTTCAAAATAATCATGTGGTTAAAAATTAGCATAATTAAGTATTCAATCAATCTGAGTAATAACGTGATGTTTTCCACAATTTTTAATCTTCAATTTCAGATTAAGTGTGCCTTGAAAAGATCATTTTAATTCAACCAAAAATTCCAATCTTGAAAATTTATGTTAAAAACTTAAAAAAAAAAATTATACTAGAGATCAGACCAGATTATTCTTTCTCATGCTGATACCTAAAAATGCTAAACCATGAAAGACAAAATCATGAATGCTAATTCTTGTATTTGAAGTTGGTCTCAGTTTAGACCTTCTATGTAATTAAATCTGATACTTTAAGCTCTCTAACTTAACAGTAGGTTTCCCATCACGCTAAAACATTAATATTTCATTTAATGTTCAGCATTAATATATAATATTTCAGTATTAGAACATGAGCAGTTTTATTTTACCTCATTTGATATTTAAGCTTTCAGTAAACTTGAGGTTTTCATTAAGGAACAGATTTGTTTATATGTTTATAAAAGATGGAAATTCATATATCAGAATTTCTTATTAAACACTTTCTAGAAGAAGTAAAAAGCTGACAGATAGCAGGTAACATGCCTGACTAATGAAGAAGAACTTTTTAGAGTAAAGGATAATTAGACACATAAAATAAGTTGAAAATATGCATATTTCTCTTGTCTTCAACCAGCTGTAACACACAGAGATCTTAATAACAAGAGGTAAAATTATGGCACACATTTTGCCTTGCATAAATCCCATTTAGCCACTTGAAAAAATTCAAGAAACTTGGGATTTCATCCCATTTTTGACTTCTTCAGTACCACTTCCTTAAAAAAAGAGAGTTACCAGAAGGAAGAGGAAATTAAATTTAGAATAAAATATAAAAGAAAAATAAAGTAAGAAAAGTCTTAGTTATGCTAATGCTATCATATTTTTTCCCAATCAATATTGTTGCAGCATTGAGAAGAAAAAGCAAAACAAACAAACAAACCACAGACTCATCAAACTATAAATGATACTATATGCCATGGTTACAATGCTTTGCAACAATTCAATAACATGCTTGTTTCATTTATTTCTTGTGGTGGTCATACCTTAACTCTGTGTTTAGAATGAAAATTTTTAAGGTTGTTATAAAGCATTCCTGTAGTTTCTGGAAGGGATAAATTCTTTAATATATAAATAATAAATAATAAATAGTTAATAGTTTATTTAATGTAGTTAAAAGGAACAACAAAAAACAAAGACCAAACAACATGTATTGCATACACTAACTACATTCTGCCTAACAAGGCAATCTATCCATGTTGCTACACTATTATTTGCATGTAGATTCACAAACCCATTACCAGCCATTAATTATGTATTTATTTAAGCAATTAACCATGGAAGTGGCTTTACTGTCAAATATGGTGTATAACCTAAAAGTCATTTGGTTAATGAGGAGGAGGAAGTGTTTTCTAACCAGGACAGGTATTTTGTTGGCAGCGTCACTAGTTACCCTTTAAGTTGTTACGTGAAGATTCTGCATCCAGAAATTTTGCTGGTTTTCCTCTCTCTCTAGCCACAAGAGAAAGAAATCCTTTTACTTTTTCTAACTGCCTGTACTATTTATGATAGAATGATAGACAGGTTTGGGTTGGAAGGGACCTCTAAAGATCATTTAGTCCAATATCCCTGACATGGGAGGGGACATAACTGGATTATAACTTTGTTCAAAGACAGTGTGTCTCAATTCAATGCTTCTCATGAAAAAAACCACATTCCTACTATTTACATTTTGGGTACTATTCTTTGATGTATCATTATCTGTCAGCTACACTGAAAAATTGCTGCAATAATCACTTTCCATAAGGATAGACCTAATAGACTTAAAGAATGCATAGGATAGGAGAAAATTTACTATTCTTAAAGCTGGATGAATAGTAATTAAATTTTATGGTGTTGTCTTGCAGACGTAGCACAAATGAAATTAATGGGCTAAGTATGTGCTTAAATGCATAAAAAGATAAAGGTCTAAATCTGTTTTATAGTCTGCCAGCAGTTATACAAGTCAAGTACCACTTATTCAAGTGTCAAGAGCCTATTATTCAAATGTTGGTCTAGATGAATATTGCTATTCTACTTCGGTGAAAGTAGCAATAAGTAAATACATTAAAAAAGGTAAATGAATATTTAAATACTATTGGCTTCTAAAGGAATAAAGGGATGTGTGTTTTAGTTTGGGGTTTTTTTTGGGTGGTTTTTGTTTGGTTGATTGTGTTTTGTTTTTTTGTAGGTGTTGTTTTGCTTTTGTTGGGGGGGATGGTTATTTTTCAATTAATGAAAAAAGAGATCATCGACATAGAAAATTTAAAGTCTGATGCCCCAAGGGCACTGATATTAATGTATATACGTTCTATAATTGTATCATACAGCACCATATTGCTTGAGCATTATTAGATTCTCCACAATAGATTTAATTTCATTTGGAGGGTTCTAGTAGACTGCAGAAGATAGGTATAATACTATTTTTTGAATTCTAGGTTAGATCACCTCTGTTTCACACAAGTGTTATAAAATAGGCCACATATACGAAATTAGTGTCGTAATAGTTCCATCAACAAGCTTAACACAGCTGCCAGTGCCCAATCCACTACATTAATATTCTGAGCTACTTATAATGAAAACATTAGGAACCACAAACAAATATTTTATTAAAAATATATAGTCCTATACATAACAAAACCATTCATATTAATCTAGGTAAATTTGTATTATCCAAAACCAGATATATTCAATTACAGGTAAAACACAATGAGACCTACCCTTTTCATACTACTTCCATGTGATTAGAAAACACATATAACTGAAAACTACTGAAAACTATTTTTTTATGAAAACAACTCAGCTAACAAAATCTGAAATGCAGGCTCATACAAAATGTATTAACATAATATTTGAAAAGCTTTTTTTTTTTTTTTGCAAGATACTTGTGTATTATCACTGAAAAACTTACTGTTTTAGCAGAAATACTGAATTTAAAAAATTTGCTCATTTAAAGTCAAAATAAAAATTCTGGAAATGTGTGTATGTGTGCTTGCATGGACATACAAAGCTTTCTACCATTATTTGAATGTTCAGGCAAAGTGTAGTTAGGGTACTTACACATTTTATGACTTAATAAGGCAGCAAATTATTTTTTTTACCCCAGAGTGAGTTAAAATTGATTACTTTGTAAATGGTTATCCCACAGTGTTGTCAGGAGTTGTTGAAGGTTGAGGTTTAAAATAAAGACACAATTCCATTTTTTTAATTACACAATGTATCAGTTTTAGAAACTTCATAATATACTCACAAAGTTCCTATACATTTCATATTAAACCTCCGTATTTTTACTGATATATGTTGTAACATGATTTTTTTCTGAACTTGGGTATATTTGCTAGCCTCATAAAACTTTTAACAAGGTAAAAGATTACAGAAGAAATGTGGACCTGGAACTCAACCACTCTGCTGTCATCTTTCCACACTCTTTCCTCAAAGCTCACATAAGGTGGAATAAGGTATGTGCTTCCTGACGAATATGCAGCACACCTTTCCCAGAAAAGGTCATACTGTGACATTCAATGCTGATTTCCTTGTTAACCTAGTTTTCAACCAAGCTATGTTTGCTTTAGGCATGTCCATAGTTCTTCTCTATGGGTACTGTTAGAATCATTAATTAATTCTGCATTTTTCAATTAATTGCTTACAAGTTAAACAGACTAATATTCTGGGGATAGTGAAAAGCACTGTTCTTTTATAATTACTTTTTTTTTGTGTGTTTCTAAATTTTATTTATTTTTATTTTAAAGGAATCTACTGAAGTACACATTAAAGTTATTGGAAAAGACTATAGTTGCAGTCAGTGTTTTTATATAGCTGTAACAATTGAATATGGTGTCTTATCCACCTGAACTGTGAACAGCATTTCTGGGAAAATACTGGTGGTAGACCTCAGATCTCCAGTACTCAGCAAAGGTGAGTCCAAGATCATCTGTGCTGTCAGCTCCATTTGCTATTTCACTCTTTCTCCTCCACCTATCTGTGCAATGACAGTTTACAGAAACGAGAAAGCTTTGACAAATAAACTGCTGTAAGTAAGAACAATTAAATCATTTTGTGGTGTTATGGTAAAACAACACACCAAATTTAAATATAACCATATTGTATATTTGCTCCCCTTTATGCAAACTAGAATATATAGTATTTTTTTACATTATTGATCTTTTTGACACTTCAATTCTCTTTCAAACTGTAGTTATATTCCAAATTTTTTAGCTCTTCCTTAATAATTGTTAAAAATCATTATCCACTTTAAAATGTGGTGTCCAGCCTTTTTGAGTTTATGAGTTCATGACAAATATCATTAAATATGTCCCTTGAAACATACTGTGTGCCTATCAAAATCAAGCACAGGGGGAGTACTACAGCTGCACTTCCATTATTGACATGTTACCAAAAAAAAAAAAAATTAAATTAAACTTCACTGGACAAACAAGCATATGTAAGTAACTGTAGATATTTAGCTTTGCAGTCTTCTTTCTTAAGATGGAAATTCAGTCATCATTTCCAGTCTATCATGTATTCTATAATGTAAATGGGAAACAGGTTATTAACAATTCAGAATTTAGTACGTGTATGCAGAATTTAGTGTCTGTATGCAAATACATAGATACAGTGATATTGGACAACTTGTGATAATTTCCTGATTCTGCTATTTTTCAAAAGCACCTAGTAACATTAATACCTTGTAGTTTTAATGCCTTAATCTCCAGAAGATAATAAATTCAGTAGAATCAATAAAGATTTTTGTGTAAGAGTTTGTTTGATTGTTTACTGTTTCTTATTGACAAAGCACTCAAAAACTAGCTGTTTAAGCAGGAACTCTTCAAAATGCGCATATAAATAATTTTGACATTGTGCAAGAAGTATAAGAATTATTGTCAAATTCAGAGAAAGAAACCTCACATAAATTTTATATTCTTTAGATTGTGAGGGCCATGTTGACCCAGCAGAACTGCCATTAGGTACTTTTTTGGAGTTTTTTTTAGGTTAAGACGATTAAGCTGATTATTTGGGCATAGTATTAAAGAGAATTAGTCCCTCTGAAATCCTTCTCTTTTAGTTTTTGTTTAATGACTAGATTCTTAGCTTTATACTTTTCATGAGCTAAAGCTATGCAAAGTTTATGCAATGCCTTCAGCAAATTAGTGTTGTAGCGATGTTAAAATCACCCATTGTAATTATAAAGAATGATATGTGAAGGAATTAGTATATTAGGTATTATTCACATTCAGTTTAAGTCTTAACATATTCTACATATTCTAAACCTCATAATTTATTGCATACAATGTCTAGTACTGTTGTCTCACTATAATCTCTATATAATATTTAGTTTTGCCCAGTAGCCCTTTAGTAATTAGTGGCATCAGAACAATGAGAAATTTTAGTAGTTATCAGATTGATTCATTAAGATGAAGTATCTTTAGATATGCATAATTTTTTGTTAGATCTGTGAAAAGAATGAGCTAATAAAAAAAGTAAGCAAGGTAATATGTACTGTATCATTAACCAGAATATACCTTAAGATAACAATATACCTTCTAAGATCAGGAGCAATGTGGGTAAGCCAAATGTCCTGCTGAAAATCTCAATTTTAAGCTTTTGTGTAGTGGCCTTAGTGGTATTAAATGTCAAGAAAAGTTATCATGCACATATGGCTTAATTAACAAAATGAACATCAAAAAAGCTCCCAAACCTAGTAAACATTAAAAAAAAAGAAAAAAATACAAAGAATAAAAAACTGAAGGTGCGGAGCATTAGGAAAGAATGATTTACTGAAATCATTCAGTACTATGATACTGAAATCACATAGACAGATATGCTGACTTCCACATGAGAAACTACAGCTAAGCAGTTTATATTTTATTCTTGTTTTTGTTGATGCTTTATGCTAGCAACATGTTATGCAGACACACTTGATGCTATATAAGGAAAGGCCTTTGACCTAGGCCAAATGATTTAATGTTAGTGTTTTATAAAGTGAAAATATTGGTAGGCATAATTTTTTGCAGTATTAAGCAAAACAGAATTGTTATTCCTAGATATAATTTTAATATCTTAGTCACTTTTTAAAAATTCTTTCTTTAATTGTCTGTCTACTTTACAACTTTAATTTATGTCCAGAGCCCATAAGACTCAAATAAATCGGTAGCACAAAGCAACTCTCTTTGAAATCTACAGAATGGGTGCTATTTCTCTCAGGGATTACAGAAATTATGACCAAAAAATACAGCTGCCTGCTCAGCTTCATCTGTGAACATTTTTCTGGGAATAATTAAAATTAAGAATCTGTTCTTTGATAATAAATAGTTGAGAAAGATAATGAATATGTTCCTAATTACTTGTTGTATGGTATAAAGTTAAATAAGTAAGTTTTTTATTATTATAATTTATCTCTTTCACCTGAAGCTGATAAACTCATAGATTTACACAGTTTCAATATATTCATATTTCTAAATAATATCTACTGATGATTTACTAAGCAGTTGTAAATACTTCAGCCGTAGAATCTTATTTTTAAAAATATACACATATCTGAATGTTTTAAAGAAGTATGGATCAAACTTCAGTCAATTTTATTTGATAAAACTTGTTTTCATGCGAGACATGACTGCTTAATGCTTCAGCTCAATCTTAATTTGTTCAATTATTTGGAAAATATTACATTAGGATTTCTAGGGGTTGCATAATTGCAAATTAGTGATAAAGATTATAAAATGTGAACTTGGGAAAGTATGTGTGTACTGGTTTAGTCTGGAGTAGAGGTAATGTTCTTCAAGTAGCTAGCATGGGACTGTGTTTTGAATTTGTTCTGAAAACAGTGCTGATAACACAGGGATGTTTTTGCTACTATTGAGCAGTGCTGACACAGAGTCAAGGCTTTTCTGCTTCCCACCCCACCTCAGCAGCAAGGAGGAAGGGGACGTAGGAAACTGGGAGGGGACACAATCAGAACAGCTGATCCAAAGGGAGCACAGGAAAATTCCATGCCCTATGACATCATGATCAGCACTAAAGAGCTGGGAGAGGAAGAATGACATGTAGGTGCTTAGAGAGATGATGTTTTCTTCCCAAGCCATCACTAAGCATAATAGAGCCCTGCTTACCTGGAGTGGGCTGAACATTGGCCTGCCCACCACTGGAAAGTGGTGAATGAATTCTAAATTTTGTTTTGCTTGCACTTGCAACTTTTGCTTTGCCTATTAAACTGTTTTCATCTCTATGCATAAGGTGTCCCTCTTTTAATTTTCAAATTTTCTCCCATATTATGCTGTGCAAGAGGGAGTGAGCAGCTGCATGGTACTTGTTGCTAGCTGGGATTAAACCATGACAGTCGTTTTTGACACCCAACTCAAAGTGTTTGAGATAATGACAAATTTGATTGGAAAGTCCTAGATCAAATTCATAGGTGTTCTTGCTGTTCAGGTATGAATTTCCTCGCTTCTGTGCTTGACATTGAGCTTGCTTGCCTTGATATTATTGTAGTGCTTCTTTTAACCCCTGCTGCTATTCCTGTGTGCCTGTGGAGAACAGGTTGAATCTTCAGTGTGGATTCAAGTTGAAGGGGCTGTGACCTATGGTGACTTCACATGTGAACAGGAGTCACTAAAGCATCTGTGGCCATGGATAAGTCCAAGCCAGAGCAAGTGTATCTGAAAGCACCTGTGCTGTGGTTATCATGTGCCACAGCAGGGATATGTCTGAAGGGCCTGTGGCCCAAGGATAAGTCCATACTGCAGCAGCAGAAGGTAGATCACAAAGCTTCTGTGGCTGTGGGGAAGTCCATGGTGCAGCAAGTTCGCCTTGAAACACCAGTGCTTGTGCATGAAGTCATGCTGGAATACCTTAAAATGTGTGACCATGAACAAACCCGAGACAGAGCAGGAACAGCTGCAGAGGGATTCCAGCCATGGATATGGATGTGTTGGAGCAGGGTCACAGCTTAAGGGGTTGTTGCTGTGGGTAAGGCCACACAGGAGCAGGTGTATCTCTGAAAGTGTTGTGGCCCATGAGTAAGGACACTCTGGAACACGGGCAACTCAGTGGAACTGTGGCTGTGGACTAGTCTATGTTGCAGCAGGTATAGCCCTGGAATGACTGGCTTGTACATAAGTCTCCATGTGGAGCTGGTACACTGTACAATAAATCCAATCCAGAGCAGGGGCAAGGGTTGGAGTTCATTGTAATGTTTAACTCTAGGTTCTGATTCAAAAGGACCAGTGATGCAGGTTATTATGAAAATTCCTTGATCATGTATGCTGGGATTTGAGCTGCATATTTTATGAATGACTACAGTAGGAACCCCTTGTTTCCTAGCCAGATTAGGAGGAAGGGGGGAGAGTTCATTAGTTAAAACCTATAACCTGACCTAAACAGACTAGGAGTGAAGATTGGAGCACATAAAAAATTAACTTTGTGCCCTTCAAAACCAGCACAGGACACACCCAGCATCACTACATTGAGCATATTATAAAGACAGCTAATATGAACTACATTGAATCACAAACAACTTGATTGAACTCTGTATTTCAATTGCTGTATTTTACCAAAAAAGCCTTACATTTGTATCATATTATGTAGCATATTTTGTACTGCTCTGTAAATAAGAAATCTATAAAATCAACTATCTTTAACAAGTAAATTTGATATTAAGTATTATATCCTCCATGCATGGATTATCTAAAAGAACCTAGTCAGACAGTATTAAACTGTCAAAGGACAAGGAAATGCAGGTGGCAATGTTAGAGAATAGGCCAGCATTTTTTGAGATATTCTAAGTAATAAAATTATTAAACTATATTGCATATACTGGAAGAAAATTTGTTCCAGCACTTTTTCATGTTGTTGCACAGTAACAGGAGGAAAGTCTCAGAATAACTCTAAGAACAAAATCACATTAAATTTATTAATTTAATATTTAAATACAGCTTAATTATAGGAAATATTAAAATAATTTGTGATAATGTAATGGGGAACCAGCTGGAATTCTAGCTATATTTTATTTATTTTATTTCCTTATTTTGTTTACTCTTATTTATTCTAGTAAAACCAGATCACTATTTTTTAAGTAGCAAATCAAATAACCATAAGCATTGTATGGAAACCATGCAGGTGTGACAAAGGCTCTCAGAGGGTACAGCAATATCTACTAAAGATAGTTTTTAAATGCTATAGCTCACAATACCGCATCAGTTCTTCAGTTTTAAGTCAATTCATTATCACCCCATAAAGTTTATGAAGCTCTCTTGTACTCAGATCTATCAGAAAGACTGTCTAGGGATTACTAAGCAGTGACCTCACATGACATGCTATTGATTTCAAATTGAAACCTAATTCCTACAAAGGACAGTAGTTGAGTCTGCCACTACAGAGTCTGAAAGGAACTGTGAGTACTGTAAATAAATTTGTTTTCTTGGCCATTACACTTGATGAGTTCAAAAGTCTTTTGGACATCTTCAAGTTTTTCAGCGTCAAATTTTGAAAAATGTAACTCAGAATTCCCTTTAACTGCAAGGCAGAAGTTAAGGGAATAAATTTACTTTTTCTATGATACATACTCATTGCTACGTTGTTATTCAGAAATAAAAAAAAAAAAAAAGGGGGGAATTAGGTGAATTCAAGTAATGTTTAAGAAGTTATGATACATTTAGGCCTGAAGTGGGTACAAATCAAAAATACTTCACTGTATATTCTGTCAACATTTTTCAATGTCTTCAAAGACTTTTTTCTCTTTTTCTTTTAATTTTTGCAGTTAATCCTATGCTGAGTGTTCCCTTCAGCTTCAGTAGGGTTTGAACCTGAAGACATTGAACCTCTGTCAGGATATGCCTGTCTAAGTTTTGGTGAGCAGTGAAAGTTCTACAGTTACAGGCATTTGATAAGGCTGAAGGAAGCTAATGCAGAGTATGTCAGTCAAACATCTAAATACGTATGGAAATCTCTATTGAAACTGTTGAATCTTTCTTCTGAATCTAAAGAAACCAAGATTTCAACTGTAGGACCAGATTATGATTTATCAAAGCAAATCACAAATAAGTCCATCTACCTATTTTTGTCATCTACTATCAAGGAAAATCCAATCCAAACAACCTGGAAACGGAACATGTATAGAGTGGTTTCACATAATCAGGTGTCAGTGATGTTTTAAAAGACACAAGCAATAACTGCTACATGGACTGAGAAAAACTCCATTCTCAGTAATGAATGTTTTCTAGGAATATGTTACTGAACCAGGTGTAATATAATACAAAAAAATGCAAGTTAAAATAATCAATGTCAATATGTGACTAATGCTGTTCAAAACGCTAGACAGTGTGAGAACAAATACTAGAACAAGCTCAAGAACACTACTAGAACAGGTAGTGAAATTTCATAGCAACCTCACTACCAGGAAATAATAACCAAGGCAGTTGGGGATGAAGTACTGGCTTCCATAAGTTGAAGGAAGTACGTAAATAGCGTTAAATGAGTCTGAGGCTTCTGGCAAAAAAAATATTACTTTGAAAAAAGTATGATCTAAAAATTGCTGAAATAAAATGCCTGAGTCCTGATTTGAAAGAGCCAGGAATCTTTCTCCTACTTTGTGCAGAATTCACCTGTCACCTGCAGTTTATTTCCAAGTGGACTGAAATTACCTATTCCGTACAAATTCTTATCATGAGTATCAGCTGCTCCATACTCTTCTGCCTTTGCTAAAATACAGATTTAACATGGTTATTTCCCTTCTAGTGTCTCTGAATGTATATGCTTCAGGGTTTCTTAACAGAGAACAGGTTAGCAGAGAACAGTTTAATATCTGGAAGAGCAGTAAGAAAACAGTACTTTTGTCGTGGTCTGAAAAAAACCTATCTTCACATACTGGTACACTAGATGAAGAGTCAATAAAGGTTATTTAATAATAGTTTCTCAATATAGTAAGGCAGATTATGGTTGATCTATACATAAGTTGTAAAATCTCTTGAGAGTAAAATGTGTGACATGAAGAATCCAATGAGAGAAGAATTAGAATAGTGGTAAATACTTAAAATATTACTCAAAGAACATCAAATCTTGAAAAGGATCAAACCAAAAGCCACAGCAGAATTTTTTAAATTTTCTTTTTTTATTATTTTTTTAGTCTTCCTTCAGAAAGCAGGTCTAAAGAATTTCATTGGCGACCTCACATTCTAGTTAGAATGCAATAAAGAGCATATGATTACATAACACTGTATTAACAAATTTAACAAAATTCTTCTTTACCTGTTTTCTAACCTATGAAGCAATTTATTAATAACTAAAATTTTAATGCATCTGCTGTATTTAGCTTTTGATCAATACCATGTCTTGACACAGGAAGACAGAGAAATTGCTCTGCAAACAACCTCTTAACTAAGTCTCTGATAAGATTTATTTATTAAACGTAGAAACTTCTGCCATAGTTGTCATTATTAATTATCAGATCTTGTTAGATAGTCTGTGCTATCATTTGGGGCTCACCTTTGCTGATCTTACTTGTCTTGAATGATACTTAAATCGTTGATCATTCCTTGCATTGTTTAAACATGGTCTCTCTGAATTCCTTTATAATTATTATTAGAGTCTCATCTCAACCTCTTTTTATATTCTCTTTCAGTACATGATCTCATTAACAGTCATTATGACAAGTTTTGGTCTCTGGTAACATTTTCATGCCAATAATACATAATTTTATAGTTTTGTTTTGTTTTGTTTTTTAATTTTCCTTCACTTCCCTTTTCTGCTTTAACTCTGAGAACAGCTGTTTGATGTGTACAACTAATGAATGTTAATATTTTGATTTGCAATATTTCCCAAAGAGATCTCACAGGTGTTGACACTGATATGACTGATGTCTGAAATCAAACGTCATCCATAATGCTGAGCTGATGACATGTGGCTTTCTCCCAAGAAAAACACTTTTCTTCAGTATCACTCAAGGAAAGATCTGATACTTGGAGCTGACTAGCAAGCAGAATGCTTTCTTTTTTATGACCAGGATATTTCAACAATCTTCTACAAAACCCAAAATCATTAGAAGTAAATTATGCTCACCTTTTCAGCATTTTTACTTTCTAGGAAATAATTCAATTAGATATCAATGTTATCATTGTTTGAACTTTTTCATAAATTTGGTTATTAGTAGAAAAAAATAGCAGTGTTTCATTTGGAATGGACTAGTAATGCTGAAGTAAGTCAAAAATATCATTTTAGGGACAGAACTTGAACATAAAATATTATATTCACCCAGTATGGATTGAAAACAAAACCATGTAAAGGAACATATTTTAGAAATCATAAGAGGCCATGGCCAGGTGACTCTTTTATTCTTATTACAATAACACATAGATTCAGACTCACTGATCTAGGTACTGGAGAGATGCATCAAAATGTTCCATCTCAAAGACTTCTGATCCAGACATTATTGGTTTTCGACACTTTTTATTCCAATTTCACTATTATTTCCAGGCTTTTACAGACTGATTGACTAAACATCTGTATCAACAGTCTTGATATAGTAGGATGTTTTCTAGTTTTAATGTCAAACAGATGAAGGATATGTTCTCTAATTATCAGTAATACACTCAGACATTGCAATGACATCTTCAGTTAGATACAGAGAGAATCCAAAGACTTCAGAGTGAGAAATACAGAAGCAATCATATACATCAAAAAAAAGTAAAATCTGTCTCCCATCTACCATTTTCATCTCCAAACACTCATATATGTGCATCTCTTCAACGTTGTTGCTGCTTTTATTGGCTGTTGTGGCCAGATAACCCAAACACCAAGTGTCCCTGGCAACCCACTGGACATATGGTATCGCTTAGGACCCTCAGCTATCAGGGACTGAATTGCCATATGGGAATGTTGCTGCTTGTGTCTCCTACTGCCTCAATAAAACTTTGATCTAGAATGTGCTGCCAGACACCATTATTGTTTGGACCACACCACCCCAGATGATCTTTTTAGTGCTACTTCTCTCACCTGTTGTCATTGTGAATATTTTCCATTCAATTTCCTTTGCATCTCCATAATCATAAAAACTGTGGTTTGCATGTCTTTCCCTTTTTTTTACTGAAATGACTCACCACTTCTTAAAGTTTAGACTTTGAGTTAAGATTTTATTAAGTGGTTTTGAAATTGCAAGCATAAAAATGCAAAATCAATGAAAAAGACAAACTTATGCTGAGATGTAAAAGTGAAGCAGTGTCTCTTGTGAATCACAACTAGAAAAAGAAAAAAACCAACTAGATTAAAAAAAACTAACAACTGAACTATTCACAATGGCAAAAGAAATTCAATAAATAAGTCAGTCCAGGTAAAATTGAAACACACAGTCAGACATAAAAAAATGAATGAGATTTTTCAGGACACTGCAATAATGTCAACCAACTTTTAAATAAAGTAAGTGCAATGGAGAACAAGTGAAAATATTTATCCCTTCTTGACTCCCAAATAGACTATGTTTTCAAAAAAACCCCAAACACAATCCCAAGAAAATAACAGTTTATTACACTCTAATTCAAAGTCTGAATGATCAAATTACTTTTCATCAAATTACACAAACCAATTCAAACTTAATAAAGTGCATTTGTTGTATTAGAAGAACAAATTGAATCATCCACCTTCTTTCCTCAAAACTTTCTTTTACAGAGTGTTATTATAACTCTCCTCCCCAAATTCCCATTTAGATAGATGTTCTTCTTGTGGAAATATGTTCCAGATCTTTCACTGAAAGGACCAGCACAATTTTCATAGCAGCCGTATGCTTCTTGTAATTTTTACAGGAAATTAAGTCTCCATCATTCTTTTTTTTGTCTTCTTCTTCTCTTCATACAAAGAATGACATGTCTTGTTTTGCTAAATTGCAGCTTGTCAGCATGCTTTGTAACAGCCAAAAATGGTTGAAGAGAAAGACAAAATACACAGGCCTAGCTTTCCTTAAAAGATATAAGTCACAGTTTTTATTATTATATATACAAATGAAAATAGTTATGATTATTTTAAATTTTAACTGATACTTTGGTTGAATATTCTTGGTGCAAAATGCAGGGAAGGAACAGGGACTTGAATTCTTGAGGGATTTTTCACAGCCATTGTACAGTACACTCTGATGTTAGTATTTTCACTCTTCAGTTCTAATGTATTATAATTTGTGTTAAAATAATTTTATATTGTAAATACAGAGTTATTTTATTACACTAATGTTTTCCCACTGTTTCTAAAAAACACTTATATAATCTACTTCATGCCTTGCAGCAAAAAGATATTGATTTTAAAGAGATGGAAAACTCCAGAAAGTCTGATTCTCAATGTTTTCTTAACTTCTGTTTGCATAAAAAACGACAGAAAGATCAATAAGTAAATTAAAGTATGGCAGTTTTGAAGCTGGAGGTCTCAATTTTGCCAGGGGATTCTGACTGGTATGCTTCACCACTATTCTGTGCTTTGTTCAGATTAATCAGATCATAATAAAACAAAGGCAGCTCTTTAAAAATGATCTGATATTTTTATTTTTTGGAATTGAAGGAAGATAAAATCAGGGCTAGTGTAGCTGGAAATGAGGCAATAACTGCCTGCATGCTATAGAGCTAAGAATATGAAAGACAGAATATTTGTTTGTTTTTACTTTTAGAGGAATAGGCTTTTGATATTATGCTGTTGGCAGACACTTCAGATAATTTAACATTTCCTGATGTTGAGAAGATATTTTTAAGTGCTGTCTAAGAATAAAATGTTAAGTTTAATTTACAGCACTTTTTGATTTTATTAATATTTTTTGTAACAAACCTTCAACCAATTGATTTTGATATTTAAATCATGTGTTTTGTCACAAGGTACAGCTTCTACAAACCCCTTGTATTGATTTGAGATTAATCACTGATATTTGATTTTGTTCTAATTTCAGAGTTTATTAACTTTATTATTAGTCAAATAACTAATTAATAACTTTATTATTAGTCAAATTTTTCAAATTTCCATTTGAAAACAATATTTTTGGATGCTGACCATTGAAAAAAACCAAAACCTTTCTTTGAGTTATGAGCAGAAAGATATTTCTGTTCACAGAAGTTTAACAATTAAAAAAAAAAAAGTGCTTTTTTTGTTTTGTTCTGAAACAAAAGTATATTCTTAAGTCCTTTTAAAAGATAGATTCAATTCGATCAGTGAGAAGTCTCTATACTCATTGCCATGGACTTCCTAGTCCTTTAGGTGCCTGGTCTGGTACTGTGCAGTTGAGATAAAAAAGAATAAGGTTATTTAGTAACAAAACCACTAAACTGTCAAAGATCCTTAAATTTCAAAGCATCATTTCCTAGAATAAACTAGTTTCTGACTCTCAGCAAAAGACCAGATGATGAATGGATGGATGAGAAGGCAGAAAGCAAAGACCTGTGGGTAGAATCTGTTAATGAAAGAATTTTTAAAATCTCCCTAGGTACTTCCAAGACATTGTAAAGATTGCCAAGTATTTTCTCTCATTAATCAATTGGTAATTCTGTAATTTCTTGGAATGTTTTTCTCACCTTAGTATAATCAGGACTTCATTTCACCATAAGGGAAGAATATTAGTGTCTAGATTTTTTGTGATCTACAGTTTTAGTATCTATAAATCATCCCCTTTCCCATTCTCATGTTAATTTGTTTTCTGTACACTGTCCAAATTTTCTTTACTTTTTCTGAAATACAGACTGGAGAAGTATTCTATCTACATTACTCAGTCTAATCACATAACCAATATGCATGATATTAGTAGATTGCATGTGCAGGATTTGTGGTAATCAGTGACAGGACCCAAGGGGATGGCCTAAAGTTGTGACGGGGATGTTTGTGTTGGATATTAGAAAAAGATGCTTCACCAGAAGGTGTTAGGGCACTGACAGGCTCTCCAGGGAAGTGATCACAGCACCAAACCTGATAGAGTTCAAGAAAAATTTGGAAAATGCTCTTAGTCACATGGTGTGAGGATGGTACTATACAGGGACAGGAGCTGGACTCGATGATCCTTGTGGATCCCCTCCAACCCAGGATATTCTATGATTCTGTCAGACCTACTTGAATTTTAAGTCCACTCATGATTCCAAGCCCAAGAAAGGATGAAAATAGATCCTTTCTCTGTAAGTAATAGTGGAAAATGCTAATAAGTTTTGAGTGAGCAGATAAGAACACACAACAGGAGACTTCATGTTTACTGAGAATGTCATGCAGTAATTACTGAGATTATAGTAGAATTCTAAATAATATCACATTCTTGCATGATTTCAAAAAATTCTTTCCCCTTGTTTTCTGTGATGCGCATAGTCAGAAAACATGTTTTATGTTATATAAAACATTTCAGGTGGAAAATACTGCAGAAAAGCTCAATACAGCCATAATTCTGAATCTATCAGCTCTTTCAAAACTGTACAGATGAAAAACCAAAAAGATGTTTGGGCTTTCATAACAAAGACTATGGTACTTCTTCCTGCATAGTGTAATAGAAGGTTTTATTATTTAGGGAAATTTCCAGGTACTTCTCTAAGCCCAATTTGTGTTCTCAGTCTTGGTTCAGGAGGTAAAAAGCATCACTTTAAAGAAAAACATTTAAATGTAATCCTAGAACATCTGACTTTGGAAATGTCAACTTAAGACTTTAACCTCATGACTTCAAAACTCAAAGCAAGTAGGTACTGAACCGTCACTAAGAGTGTAAATATAGGAAAGAAGACACTAAAAATCCAGGATAAGAACTTTTGCCAACCAGATACTTTCTTGAATTATACATTAAAACAGCTTATACTATAAGAGTATCATCTTGTGAGTAGCAAGGTTGAGAAAACTACAGAGCAAAGCACATCACTTCTGATACCTAAGTTGCAAATGAGATGACAGTCATAAATTGATTTCAGAGAAAAAAGGACTGAAGTTGTTATCTGTGCATTCCTTAAAATTCCCTCCACTTTAATAATCAGGATTACCTGATATTCTGAGACCTACAAGAGGTAACACCCTTTAGAAAAGTGCATCAGTAATTTAGGCAAATCTAACATGCATAGTGAAAGTAATGATATGTAATTAGAATATGAAGTTAAAATTGAGTCTCTGCTTAACTTTTCTCAAAATATGAAATATATTCATTTTCTTTGAGGTTAGTAAAGCATTGCACAAATTCTTTCAGTTATTCAGAGTAATAGTATTAATTAGCAATTTCTAGAAGAAATGTGTCCTGAATCAATTTTATACCACTTCCTATACTAAATTTCTAAACAAAAGACTCCACATTTTAACATTATTCTTAACAGACAAGGATAGTTGGAGTCATCAGTCTTCCTTTTTCAGGGGTTGCTTCTGTAATGGAATTTCTCTGCCTGCTTTTTCTCTTCTAAACACACACTGCACACAAATATTATACAAAAAAAAAAAAAAAAGATAATTCTTTTGACCCAAAATATTATTGCACCTTCTTGTTGTAAAAAATGCTGTACAAAATTTGCAAATACAAATGATAAAAAGCTAGAAATATTAGTTGGACGATTTTCACTAG
>JBBMKD010000170.1:52112011-52164941 GCA_037834095.1 Argya squamiceps | reverse complement strand
TTTGACCCAAAATATTATTGCACCTTATTGTTTATGGGGATTGTGATAGACAAAAATGCTGTACAAAATTTGCAAATACAAATGATAAAAAGCTAGAAATATTAATTGGACGATTTTCAATAGTTAGGCTTTATCCCATTAAATATTTGCCCCTCTGGTCAAAAATCTGGTAAAATGCATGAACAAAACTGAATAATTCTGTGCACAAGTTTGTCAATCAGAACAAACTCACCAAAGGTATTTTACAAAATTTTGGTGATTATAAATATCTTACACTACCATTGCTAACAGTGTAAGAGTAATCATGTTTTTAAATATATTAATTTTCTTCAATCATTTGACTCTTTTTGGATAATTATATGGGATTTAAAAAATAATATTAATCAATATATGTAAATTAACTTCTTTATGGCTGTTCACAAGATGCATGCTAATAAAACTGACTACAATTATCAGAGTGGCTGGAAAGCTGTCTGTCAGAAAAGGAGCTGGGGGTGCTGATCATCAGCCTGCTGAATATCAGTCAGGTTGTCCGCAGGTGGCCAAGAAGGCCACTGGCACCAGGCCTGTGTCAGCAATAGTGTGGCCAGCAGGGCCAGGACAGTGATTGTTTCCCCGTATTCGGCATTGTTGAGGCCACGCCTTAAATCCTGTGCTCAGGATTTTGGGCTCCTCAGCACAAGAAAGACACTGAGGTGGTGGAGCAGATCCAGAGAAGGGCAACGAAGCTGGGGAAATCTGGAGCACAAATCTTACAAGGAAGAGCTGAGCGAGATGGGGTTGTTCAGCCTAGAGAAAAGGAGGCTCAGGGCAGGCTTTATCTCCTCTGCAACACCTGAAAGTAAGTTCTAGTGAGGTGGAGATTGGTGTCTTCTCCCTAGTAGCAAGAGGTAGGACAAGAGACAGTGGCCTCAAGCTGGCCCAGGGGAGGGAAAAATTCTTTATTGAAAGGGCAGTCAAGCATTGGAACAGGCTGTCCAGGGAAATGGTTGAGTCCTGAAGTTATTTAAAATATGTGTAGATGTGGAACTTAGGGACATGGTTTGGTGGCAGGCTTGGCAGTGCTAATCTAATGGTTGGAGCTGATGATCTTACAGGGAAAAAAATAGTAAAATATTTCCATCATGGCCGTCCTGAGAGAGTGAAAAGGAATGATAACAATAAAGCAGAATTTATAAGATGTTATTAGACAAAAAATGCTGAAATTCACATGTAATGCTATTATATTATATTGTCTTTAAAACATAATACATAGTTCCCATGTTTACATCTAAATTAATCTGGCATTTGCTGGGTGGGCTATTTGGTATTGAAAAATGCCTTTTTGTTTCTCTAAGATTAATATCAACTATTTCTTGGTCTAATATAAGCAGCACAATCTGTAAGTGTAGGATTTTTCTAAGGACATTTTCATCTCATTTGCTTTGCAGAAACTAGATTCTCTTACAGAGCTTTTGAAGATAAAAGAGATTTAACTTACTTAGATTATCATTGATTTTAAACCACTCCTGCATCAAACCATTGTCTCTTGTATTATTGTTGCTGTATAAAATCAATAGACGTATTCAGCAGTTATCTTTATTATATTTGTTGTATTTATTCTTAGAAATTACTAAAAAAAATCTTTTTACACCTACAAAATTCCATGGGATTACTTTAATGCTATAAAGGTGTGACAAATATTAACAGGTGCTTATGACACTCCTAGCACCTGTCATACTGATATTTAAACTCACTGAAATATACCAAAGGAATAGAATTTGTTTGTTTCAGCAGAATGAGTTTTTTCAGATGTGAAGACTTTCCAGATTTACATTTTTAATGGTTAAATTTCAACACAGGTTTGATGAAACTAGTGAACAATATGAATTAATCTTTAGTATCTGTATCTAATCTGTAGTAGACTAAATGACTCGAGAAAAATATAATATACTTGCAAACCTGACTCGCAACTCTTTGTCTTCATCTCTTCCAGAAATTGTATATTTTCCCAGGCCACAGAATGCCCTAAAAATTAATTCTGACTTTGATGGTAGGGTACACGAAGTATTTAGAGACATAATTATCAAGAGACTAAAGAAATTACATGGTGGGAGACCTTGAAAGAATCTGCACTGTAGAGCTAAAATATATGAAAGCCACAAATACAAGATGGGAAGATCTAAATGAGTTATTATCGCTCAGAAAGAAAATCTTGAAATTACTGTAGGCAACCATCTGAAATCATCTCTTGAAGTTCATGAAATTTTATCACTTCATGTAACAGATGCATTATAATGAATCTCATAATAGGATTCTGAGAAAGTCAAGGAAGTGTGATAAGAAATATGGAACTGTTTTGAAGCAAATGAGACTGAAATAGTAGGACAAAGTAGTAGATGAAGGCTACTACAGAAGTGAATGAGAAAAAGACTATTCTACCATAAGCAAATAGATTTAGACCTTTTGTAATTTTCTTCAGTAGTTGAATTAGAGTGTATTCAGTAAAATATTTAACAGGAAGCTTCAAAGATTGCAAAACAAGTACTTACTTTTTCACATGCTCATGAATTGTAGAAGTCTGTCACAGGATCCTATACAGACCAGAAGTATAAATGAGTTCCAGATAGTTTATTCAAATTGACTCAAACTAATATAGTCTGCAGGGTGAAATGGTTTTTCTGGATATTATCTCAATTTCAGTGCACTGTTGAAATACATTACATCATCCAAATATGCTTTCTCAAGAAAGAGGTGCTCCCTATAATAACAAACGTGGCATCTGAGCAGGAGGGACTTCTGTTTTAATGACTATTGTCAAGTTCTTCCTAATCACAAAATTAGACAACAAGGCATTTTTTGTCATGTAAGTATGTAAAGCTATTGCACAGCTGCAAAAGAGTGTTTGGTTATTACTTACTACTGACACTTAATGGAAACGTATTTTTCTCTCAGAATAAAAATAGCTTTGTTCAGAAATGTCACCAGCTACATCCAGTATAGGAAACAATTGTAAGCGTTAAGGAACTGGACTCATCCAGGAAAGTTGTAAAAGACAAGCAAGAGTGCAAGGATGGGAAGGTGTCCCAGGGCAGGCAGGGCTGTGCCCCAAAAAGGGAGAAGCAGAGCAGAGCAGCCTGGCCACAGCAGTGTATCCTGCCAAGCACCGCCAGCACCAGGAAAATGGGAGCTGATGAGTGAGGTCGAGGATTAGTCTGAGGAGCAGAGTCAGCACATCAGGATGGGCAGGAGCAGGACTGAGCTGCCATATAGGACACCCATGGCAGGCCTCAGGCAAGGATGTGACATTCAGATCTGACCTTAACTCGAGCCTCTGAACACAGGGACAGGGATATGTATAACAGGGGGAGTGTTCATCCTAGAAAGGGATCAGGGGAGACTGACTGGGGCCATTTCCCAGTTAGTCCTAGTTACCCTGTGTGGATAAGGGCCAACAGTATATTATGTTTTGGCCATTTATACATCTAGTTTTATCATCAGCAAGTTATTAGTTTCAAGTTTCTTAGTCTTCATACTTCTTGTGGCTGATAACATTTTTCTGGAAGAATTTTTTCATTTAAATGTATGTATTAGTTTTGTAAGGAAGCACATTTAGTAATTTTTTTTCCTTTAGTCTTCTGATTTTCCCAATCCTTTTAGCTCAGTAACTTCCTTTCATAAATAATTATTTATTTTTAAGATACCAATGAAGAAAAACATAGTAGGTGCAGCCATCATATGCCAATATCAGTAAGAGTTCTGGCCTACACTGTGAACTTCTGTGCACTCATGGCAGCCAGATATAATTAATATTAATAAAATAATAAAATTTAATTCAGCCTTCATTCTTTTGTCATGACAAGATCCTAGGACCTGTCATGAACAACATTAGAATAGTAAGTTAATTCTGTTATGATGTGCTGAAATTTTACTTTAAGAGCAGGCCCTGTCTCTTGCTTAGCTAATTCTTCTGTGCAGCTCCTTGTAACCCTTACATGCTGAATTAGCTTAGTTTTCTATGGTAAGACTCCTCTTTTTCTGTCGTTCTACTACTGAAGCTGCTAAAAGGTCACCTAATGATTCTCACGGCACAGAAATACAAAATCTTGTACAAAAACCCAAAACACTGCTGGATTTTTTTTTCTGTTTGCTTGTATTTTATCACTACTTAAAAAATTCTCTTTGTCACTGCAGCAACAGCTTTTAAGCTCCATATTGTGGAAAACAAACTATGCCCATGAGAAGCTTCCCAGACTATGTCACTGTTTGCTACTGGGCCAACATCTCAACACCTGTTACTCAATGTGGCCTGACTGCTGGAACTGGGGACCAGCACGGCTGAGGGCGTCCCTGTCCTGCCATCAGCCACTGGCAAGAGGCTCCCAGGCAATCTGCAATGGCCATCATGGCCAGGGCCAAACCCCTGCCCATGGGGGCTGTGCTACTTTTTGTGGAGATTTTGGCACTTGTTCCCTGCCAGGGAATGTATTATTTGCAGTTCAGGCTCAGCCTTACCACGGGCTGGACCTGGAAGGCCTGGGGCTGTGGCAGCCTTGTCTCTCTTGGACACTTTCTGTTGGCCAATTTAACAAATTCTCTACAAGTGCCTCTGAAAGAGACTTCTCAGTCTGTGATGAAGAATGCTTTAAAAATATGTTGAAGGGATCATACACTAATTTTTAACTAGTTTACGTAACATTATGCACACAGCAGCAAGAACTCTCTATTCTCTTATTGATTGATTGTTGTTGCAGTAGGTATTTTGCAGTTCTCCCATTTTAACTTTCTCAGATTCACCCTCTAGTGCCTTTCCTATGGTGCCAAGCATTGGAGCTTGTGATGACTAAGTTTGAATGAAAAATACTAACCATAGAGCAGAAACTTTGCACAGAGTACTGACAATCTTGGAGACAGTTGTATGTACATGTAGAGAACAGTTTACTCCTATATACCATGTGCTATCCCAATAGCTACTGCTCTCACAGTTTAGAGACTGTGTAATTTAATGAAATTCAATTTAGTGCAAGAAAATAAAACACAACCTAATTGAGATAAAGATATAACTGGAAAGGACTATTTTCTCATCAGTTTCTCTTTTGGGGATTTTTAATTCCATCACATATTCTATATGTGTGCATTGATTTGTAATTGTTTTTGTCTTCTGTCTTGATTCCTCTTTTCCTGTTTTTGTCAATATTTTCATTCTGCTCGTTGATGAAACTTCTTTTAATTTGAAGCTACTCTGGATGTGGAATAGGAGGAGTACAAGGTAAGGAGGAAGAAGAAAGGGGAGGGAGTGCAGTAGAGAGGTAGATGCAGATAATTCAAAATTGCATATTTATCTATAAAAGCCAAAAAAAAATTTGTAGACATGAAAATAGTGAAAATTATACATTATCTCAGGTCTGACTTCTAGAAATATTATACTGGTTATTGACTCATTAGAAAGGATATATTCTATGGTATTTAATTACTTTTTTGCTTGTTATTTTACTGTGCTTTCCTGCTTTCCTTCCAACTATATTCTCTTTATGTTTTCTGCCTGAAACCAGTTTTCCTGTCAATACTAATGTTCTTACTGAATTGTTTCTTTCAAGGTAGATTTTAATCATATGCATCCACAAATTTTGGCTACAGTTCAATCCATTTACAAAGAATCTAAAAAAGCTTTTTTTCTGATCATAGAAAGGGCAAACAATGAGAGGCAGTTTTCTCATTCAGAAGTTGAAACATGATTTCAGCCAGTGCTTACCTGCCCCCCTCCCCAAAAAACCAAAAAAAACCCCAAACAAACAACAAAAAAATTCTCTTGACTTTCTACCAAAGCTACAGTCTTGTTACTTTTTTTGGGATTTCCTCTGCCTTTCCATTCAGGTGTTTTCCTGATGCTCTTCACTGAGCTAGCATCAACGGTAACACCACCAGCCTCTGGGCTGGAAATAAACTTCTATGAAAAATTATTGGCCTATCTTTACCAAGCAAATTCAATGCCTTCTGCAGTTTATTCTTTGTTAGAACTATACATTACATCAGAGGAGGTGATTTCTCACTATCAAAGCTTTTCCCATCAAAAGAGGAAAGGCCCATGTAGCCAATAGTTCAATAGTTAGTTTTTTAGCCATCCAGATTAAGTACTGTTGATTTGTCTCTTTTAAAGAGCTTTTTTTTCTTTTTTGAAAGAAGCACAATTATCCACATTTCCTTTTAGTGTCCTAACATTAAAGTAGAAGGTGCAACTTTTCATTTTTCCATTTGCTTAAACAGTTTTTCTTTCAATGTGCCACAGAGAAAAAAATATTCTTAGAACACACTGATATTCTTATTCTGGTATAGAAAGACCTGCAGACTTAATCAATCCCCAGAATCTAAGAAGACATGAAATGAAAATAATGCATATTCACAAAAGTGTTAATTTGAGTGATTGATATTTTTCAAAAGAACAAAAAAAAGCAGAGCATTCAAGTGCAGCTTTATCTTAGATTGTTTTCCCACTTGTCATAAACTATGAAGATGCCCTTCCTTGAACATTAATTTGCAGAATTTTGTATATATGAATAAATATCTTGTAAGCAAAGACTGCAGAACATAGCCACTAGTGAACTCATTTAAATATGTAGCTGGTTTATGTTAATGACTGGTGTGTTGTGTATGCATGTGGGGGTGCATTTTTCTTAATTTAATGTTGTACTATAAGTTGAAGTTAATTATATATTATTTTGTTCTCTGTACTCCTTTTTGTTACCTGTTTCTGACTTCTCCCTACCCTTCCCCAGTTACCAATGACCTGATTGGTCATTCCCCAAGTTATCCCCTAATAACAGTTAACTGTCAGTCTTAAGTTATGTAACCCCCTGGTCCTGTCTGTCACTCCGGGGCCTCTCCCTGAGTCTGGAAGATTCTAGGAGAGGTGTCGAGTAATTGGGCAGGATCCAGGCTTCCCCCTCCCACTTCCCCATGATTTGTTATTGTATATGTCTATTATGTTATCAGCCACTCTCCTGCTACACCTTATTGGCTCTCTGTTGAACCCTCCCCTAAGTCCCACCTCCCTTTATAAGGGCTCGCCTTGGAGGCTGAGCTGTCTCTCCTGAGGCACCGGCCATGAGGTGAGGGCTCTGTCCCAGACCCAATAAACTCTGGTTTGGTTTAACCTCTGGAGAGTCCCCCCTTTCATCTCCTCGCATTAGCCACGCTAGCGCTCCTCAGCTGCCAAGTCCCACTGGCTTGCAGCGGTGGCGGTGCTAGCCATGCTTGAGAAAGTGGACACCGCTGCATACGCATTTGGATACAACAATTTTCATAGCTTCTAGTTTTATTACTTCTACAATCTACTTCTTTAAAAAGTCTAAGTCAGCAGTGTAATTGTCACTGAAAAAATAATTTTTCAGGTTCTAAGAGTATCTACTGTTAATAACATGTCATTAGAAGTCTACAATGAAAGCAGTATAATTCAGATGATTTTTTGATTTAATTGAACGGCCATTTTTAGGAGGTTTGTTTTCTTCTGTTGTATTGTTATTCAATTTTTCCATACCTGTCAGATAAAGTTGCTTGTTCCATTGTTCTGATATGCATTAATGAGTTTACAGTTGTAGAGATTTCAGCTTCTCTTTACAATAACATTTACTTTTAAAAATGCTTTGGATTTTTAAGATTAATATTTCCTATACTCTCCAGTGTCTGCCCTCTGAATTTAACTTGTTGTCACAAATATGGTAACTTAAAATGTATTTAAACCTGTATGTTAACCTAATAAAGAATTTTCTAGCATAATTTCCATGCCAAACTGGTAAAAACAGCTGTCATTGAAAAACATTTACACACTAATGAATCATTTACTTCAAATTCCTGTGAATTTATATGGTTTTAATAGATGTAGATCAATTTTTTCAAAATGAACCAGCTGCAGAGGAAAGCAAGAAACTCAAGAAGCAGTTGTGTTTTCTGATTTGGTTTGCCTGTGCTTGATTTTGGTGTGTTTGTGTAATACAGTTAATTTCTTCTAATTAGCATCTGATTGTGAAACAACTCTGTTGTGTCACAATAGCAACATTGTAGCTCTGGTATAATGCAGCTATAATAAAATTATGTATGGCTGTTGACAAAGGCTATAAAATAGCAACATTTTCTCTCTATGTAAAAAAAACCCTTATGAGCTGAAAAAAAGAGTCTGTTCTGAAAGATACCAAAATATTTCAAAAGATTAGATGTCTTCCTAGGACAAGTTTACTCTAAGAATGAGTGCAGAAGGCAATTATTTTTTGGCCAACATCATTGTGAGGATGATTGTACCTCGTTTTAGAAGGAAAATCCCAGATTTAGATGCATTAATTTCCAATAGTCTTCAGAGTTCTGGAATCTTAGAGATCAGATAATGCTTCAATCATTTTAATAAATATCTTAGTAGATAGATATTTATATAGAAATAGCATCAAAAATTATAATAAAAAACAATTAGTACAGAATCCTTAAAAGTGTTTGGCAAATGTTAATTTTACGATTTATGCACTTAAGCAGATTGAAAGGTTTACAGAAGCCAGAAATTCTCTGATTACTATGTATATATATGTATAAATAAAATCACTTCTTTCCTTCATACTGTAGGTTTTTTATATTTAATCTTTTATCCCCAAACTGATTTCAAGAATTTGTGTTTCTGTAAAGCACAACTTCCAGAAAGAATATCAATCTTCATTTTAAAGTCCTGGAAAACAGAAGTTAAAACACCTTGTTTAACTTGTTCTGGCGTTGTATGAAGCGGTAAAGTCTGAATCCTTCATGACATGAGTACTACCCTTGAATACTCATACACAAGAGAGATCTGATATCTCACTGTGAAGAATCACTTTTCTAACAGCAAAGCTGTAAATCCCACAGGGAGTTGTAAAAGCAGTCTGTCATTCATTCGGAACATGAATACTTTATTCAGTGGAGAGGTTGGTCATTTCCTGCCTTTTTGAAAATAGATGTTTAAATCAACCGGAGATTTTTTGAAAATTTAACTTTCTTCCCAAGATGCACAAGTGAGGCAGCTAAGTAATGGCAGCTGTAAAATTACAGAAGGTGCACGACACCAGCTACCAGAGCAGAGTGTGAAAGGTTAAGCCACCCATCAACTTTTAATGCATAAATCTGTGTGGAAATGAAAAGGACTATTCCAATTTGACTGTGTATTTCTTACTCTGTATTTCTGACCTTATTCATCTTCTATTTCACAGCTTCCCTATTACACAGGCATGTTTTATAAGCCTAGAAGAAGAAGGGATGAATAAAGCAGATGCATTTTCCTACTTCAGAGAGAGACAAATATCCCATCTGTTTCATAGAAGGGTAAGTAGTTGTTTTTTCTGAAACTACTTACTAGGCAAATGTCTGCTTCACTTTTATTTTCACTCTTGGCTACATATGCACTTCAAATTCAGAATGCTTTTCTTTTAACTTATTTTCCATTAAGGTGTTCAAAGGTGTGAATATGTAATCAATGCCAATAATTATACAAAACATTATTTTCATGGAATTTTTATGATGAAGCAGCAAAACTGTGTTTCCAAAAGTGCAAGTATTAGATGCATACAATACCATTAACTTTATTTTATTCACTCATTTCTTCCCAAACCTGTCACATTTCCAATAAACAAAAAGTGCCTAAGTGCTGATGAGTTGTTTTCTTTTACTGAGAAGGAAAACAAAACAAAACCCGAAGCTACTATATACAATTCCCAACACACAAGGAGTTCCTGAACTGGGTCAAATATTTCAAACATAATAAAGTGGTTGAATGCTAACTATTTACAGTTGCAAAGGGCAACTGCAGAACCTCTGGAAACTGCTTCTACTTCAGAGAAGTAACCTTAGAGAAATTTCCAAAAGGATTTCAAAGTGCCAGTTCACATAAGATACCAGGTACAAGGAGGATCGACTTTCTCCAGATTGTTCTGCAGATAACTCCATGGTATCTGAATGCTTTTTTTGCATTCTCACATATTTGGGGTTTTTCTTGTTTGATCGGTTTCTTTTAATGGTTGACTACAATAGAACAACATCTTAGACATCTGGATTACTGAAAACTTAAAAAGTGCATTTTCCAGTCTCTGGTGCATCCTATCTGGAGTTTATCTTTCTCGGCTTTACTTCTGCCTCAAAGTTTTTCATGGAAAGATGTGCATTTACAAATGATCTCATTCTGTCTATTAAAAATTAAGGTTGGTGATTATCTACTTTTCTTTAAATGCAAAAATAATTTCTTTAAATAATTAAAAAGATCTTATTTTTCTTTCAAAGTAAAATTACAGAGACATTGGCTAGGCCCAGAACCTCTTGACCAAATAATGGAAAAAAGTTTTAAGAATCAAAATGGGTTGGAAAAGCAAAATGACCACTTATCTCCAATGAATGTATTCCTGACACAAATTATGAAACAAGCTTTCTTTTATGGACATTAGTCTTGCCCATATTTTCTTCTATTTTTTTTCTACAAAAATTAATGCCCATTTTTTCTTACAGAGAAATGATGCTTTTATATATGCATATTAAAGCTCTTTTATTTAGCCAGTCTCATTTAAGTAACTAATATCTTTTTTATTTCCTGTCAAACTTTCTTAAAAGCCTTCTTTTCTCTAGTTTATAACATACTCCACAAAATCCTTATTTATTTATTTATTTTATTTATTTACTGATCCTCTCATTTTGCAGAGCAGAGATTTTTATATTTGTTTTTTGGTGGAATTTTAATTTTTTCATAACAGTCAAATAATTTTTTTACTACATATCACCATGGTCCTCAATTTGTGGACTTTTCTGAAATGCCAATCCATCACTTTGGGGAGAACATGACAACTTATTCCAACATCACAAGTTAAGAAACATTAGGAAAAGTCATCAAATTACCTCAGTATCTGAAATGAGCAAGATCAATGTCTGAAATTTTGCACTAACTTTCCTGTTATGTGACATTGTTTTTCATTTTAAACTATGCTGCAAGACATCTGGGGCCAATAAAAGCCTTTTATTTGACTTTAACCTGTCTAGGATGAGGATTTGAAAGAGGAAAATAAGGTACATAACAGTTAAGTTAAAATTTCTGGGAGATACTGTGCAAATGTAAAAATGCATGAGAGAAAAATAAGGGAAGAAAATTGTTCCCTTATGGTAGTGAGCAAACCACTGACATTTGCATGCTTCCTTGTGCACTCCTTAATATTGCCATGACAGTTTCAGTATTCAGTTTCATAAGGTTTTTGCTTTCATATAAGAATTTCAATGCCTTTATAAAAGAGTGTACTGGCCATTCTGTACTGAGAAGTAGCTCATCCATATAATTGGAAACTTCAAGCAGTTTTATTAAAGAAAATGTTCTTACTGAAGAAGACCAATGCAGCAGAGTTAAATCCAACTCCTAAGACTTAGGAAGCAAATTTTTAGGATCTTTGCTCTCTGCTGTCCCTTCAAGTGTAACTACAGAGAACTTCCTATGCATTCATAAAAGATGATGGTGCTGAGACAAACTAAAGATTTATTCAGCAACCTGTCCATGAAGTGGCCAACAAAAAATGCTTAGGGAAAGACTATTCAAAATTGGCAAATATGGATTTTGATGTTCTTGGAGCTAGGGGTTTTAAAAGTGTATTTAACATCCTTTTTTTTCCTCAGTTCTGTCTTCTAAAACCTTATATAAAAATTAAGATTATTTTTCCTGCTATGAACTTTTTGCATGATAAAACGGTGATGTCCTGATGCATACAACCTATCAATTTCAGTACTAGTGTGCAGATATTAGCATTTGGAAATATTCATGCAGGTGTTTGTATGTGGAAATTTGGGCCGACTCCTGACTGGAAGCCAGGACCTAGAAGTGTATCCCTAAGTGACTGCTCTTTTATAAACTCAGGTATACATAAAAAAGAGAAGATTTATTAGCAGTCTCATTATGTCCCTGTCATACAGAAACTGACTGAAATGGTGATGCTACCTAGGGAAGTGACAGAAACACTCATGGCTATTTTTTACTAAATATATGAGTGTTACTCCAGTTATGTTAGTGAGAATTATGTGTGCATATTGAGAAGGAAATAAATCAGCCTGCAAAGTACTGAAAGTGTGCAGGTGTTCCCACTATTATTTTTTTTTCCTCATTAAACTTCTCATTTGTAATTTCCTCATGTATTCATACCGCCTAGAACTCCTAGCTGAACATCTTTTCCACACTAAATCCTCACAGACATTTATAAAATCTTGATTCTCTGGTAAATAGTCTTTATCCCTTCAGTAAAAGCAGAAAAAAAAAAAAAAGAAAAAAGAAAATGTAAAGACAACAATGTGGAACAATTTAAAGAACAAATGATAGTTCTTAGTAATTTCAGTGTTACAATTTGCAACACTTAATGGCAAAGTATCCTCTGTGTATATAGGCTACCTAATTTCTTTACTCTGACAGAGTAAGATCTAGAAACTGAAATGTGACTCATCTGTTATTCATTTATTCAGAATATTTGATATTGCTCAGCCTTCCTTTAACCCCTGAAATTTAGTCTCCATTTTTCAGATTTTTTTCTGCATGACACTTTTAGTGACTTGAACCTTCCAATCCTTCCGTGCAATGAAAACAGGTTCATACAATCTCATATTCTTTCCTGTCATCTAGAGAAAATATGAAAGAGGGTCTTTCTAGTTCATTTCAGAAAGACTGTGTCCTTCATAAATATAATCTTTTCCTGTTCATATCAAAGCAAAATTCTGAAAAGATAATTTTGTTAATTTGAAGATTTATGAATACTGTAGTCTTGCCAGAGAGGCGACACAAATTGCTTCAATCTGTTTTGCAGAAGAAATCTCTGACTCTTGGTACCAGGTGCTAAGTATTGTGTCAAATGACTCTGCACAGAGAGGTGCTTCTGAGCCATGGTTACCTGCAAGGTCTGCTCCTGTGCAGTAGATGCATGAATGCAGCTGGCTCCCTGTCTGGAGCATGTGCAGCACCTCATGCAGGAATCCCACAGTGTCCATGCAAGCAAGGAGATTGCTTGAACTGGGTGAGAGGATGCAGTCATGACCGGTAAAGGTTTAGGCTTTTCTTCTCTGCCAAGGTCGGGATGAATAATACCTAGTTATCCTAAATTATGCTATCCTAATTTTCTAGGATTCCAACAATGACTCAGTATGATATACCCAGAAATATGCTAGACCACAAGAAGGGAGAATGAGACACGCCAAAAAGTGCCTGGTCTGCTCAGAACACAGACTTTCTGGGACTGTGCTATCAGGTACTGTTGGTCTCACCTGCAACTTTCTGTGCCAATGGTACCAGTCTCTCTGAAATGAGGTAACAATTGTTCTAACCTGCCAAATGTTGATATTGGCTTTTTTATCACTATCTCAGGCAGCAGATGTGCAGAAGCTTCTTGTCATAATTTAAAAAGAAACCTTCAAAGCTCCTCATCTTTCATCCAATATTAGATAATCAATTGATTTCCATATCACAGGCCTCTGACCTTCCAAATGTTGCATGTTGACTGAATTCTCAGACAAGTGTGCTGATAGTCAGTCCTTAGCAGTGCAAGCATATTTTGCACTTCGCACTTTTGCCCATGTTTGAGCTAACAGGAGAAATGTCACTTCATAAGTCTTAGGCATATGGCAGATTTCCCATCTTTTTCTGTTCAAATCAAGCTTGAAAGTACTGCATAAAGACATGGTTTCTTACAAGCAGAAATTTTAATTAATTTGCACTCAGGGTGAGGCAGTTGATAACTTTATACCTTTATTGTTAATTTAGCAATACTTGAGTGGGATGTAAGTTTTTAAATGACATTTTTGAGGGGTAAAATATTAATATGCACATAAAAATCTTATTTATTTTTCTAGAAATTTGCTTATATTAGCTTATGACATTAATATTGCATTTAAAAAGAAGTAAAATCTGATATAACAAGAAGATTGGATATAAAATATATATTTTATAATGGAATAATACTGGGCTTACACATTCAAAGCATATACTGCATTTTTTCACATATCTACTAAATTAATAAATATGTCAACTGCTTCCACATGCAGGAAAAATATTCTGCTGTATTACTATACTGTTTACTTAAAATTGTGTGGCCTCTGCAAACTGTTAAATAGGTAAGTGGAAAAATCTTTTTTCAAGAAACATTATGTTACCATAGCACTAAATCCTTGAGTATCAGCATTGGATTTATAACTCAAGGAATGGTGAACAATTTGTATTGCTTTTAATATAAAACACAGCTGATTTTAATGTCACCAACTAGTTCTTAGATAATTCTTACACACAATAATTGCAATTTACATTAGTATTTATTATATTCTATAATTTCAAAACTAGTCTAGTTTGTAATAACATTTACCTTGCTAATCTATTTTGGGAAAAAGTAAAGACAAGAGCAATTGAAAAAAAGTACAGAAAACTCCTTTAACCTAGGCTGTCAATTTTCTGTTAAAGCCAACAATTACTTCATGCCATTCTGTTGTATTACTTTGACTGATAGGGTGGTGAACTTAGAATATACTGAGGAATTTAAGGGGAAAATTGCAGCCAATAACCTAGAAAAGCAAAGTAGACCAATGCTAGAATAAAGAGATAATTTTATGATTTCTGCCTATGTCCTTATTTCAGTAACAATTATATCCTTCCACCATATTCCATATTTGTACAACCAAAAGATGGCAGTGCTTCATCAACAATTCCCACAAAGTTTAGGCTTATCCTTAGATCATCGTTTACAATACAGAAAAACTTTTAGAAAATGCACAGTTTCACAAAATATCCAGTCCCCGTCTCTAAGCAAATTTCAAAGGGAATGAAAAGGGTTCCAATTGGTTTTTAAGGCGTTTTGGTTCTCTGATGTCTTACAAAGCTTACTTGATTAATATTTTCTGTCTCACCAAACAAAATTTTGTAGATTACTTAGTAAATAGGAATAATTTACATCAGTTTCTCCCATTCTAAGGACCTAAAAATTTAGGTAGTTCTGTATCTGGCACTGACTCATCTTCAGAGGTTTATACTCCTTCCTCAAATTGCTGATGTCAAAACTGATGCCAAATCACTAGCCGTTTTAAATAGAGATCAAAGACAATATTTTCATTTATTTCAATAAAAAATTTGATTGAACCCAGCAACATAATTTTGGGATTTTTTTCTCTCTGTTTAAAACACAGGAGCTAATGGGGTTTTTTTTTCCATAAGAACCGTATCTCATGTTCATGTTTCTGTCTATACTTTTTCCGAATTTATTTTCCTTGGAACATTTCTTTTCTTTCAAAAATTTTTCACAACAGCTCGGTATCATAAATATTTTGGCAGAGTCTGTGTTAGTCTTGCTCAGCATGTCTGTGTCCTAAGCATGAAACAGATCTATACTGTTTACAATGACTCTAGATTTGCTTTATTTTTATGATGCTTCTCGGAGATACGTTCTATTTAATGTAAAACATCTTCCTGTAAATAAGAAAATAATGACATACCAACTGATATACTTACAAATTAATGAAGACTCATATTAGAATTTATGAAATTTATCTCTTTTAATTAATTTATCTCTTTTAATTCATTATATCTACCTTTTTTACCTGATTTGACAGTTTGGTTAAAATATTAATTAAGCCTTGTATGCTTCAGTTATTCTTTTTTGAAATGAGGATACAGATTCTAATATTTTATAAATAATTTTTGAGTTATACTGATAAGTTATGTAAAAATATAAACGTACACATACATAAATATACAGGTATGAAAATCATGGGATCATAGAATTTGGGCTGGGTTGGAAAAGATTAGTTCCAATCCCTTAGTTCCAATCATTTAGCTCCAATCCCTCTGCCATGGCTAGACAGACACCTGTCACTAGAAGGAGCTACATTTTATGAGCAGTGTTTTATATATTTCAACATCAGTAACACATTTGTTAAAGTCTAAATTTTAGAAGCGTAGTAATCTAGACTGATATTTGTCATCTGTTAATATCCTTAGGAAAGACATTTATAAACACAGAATTAGTAGACATTATTATTTAAAGATGCTGTTTGATTTTCTGAAACTGATAGCCCAGAAATGCTCAACATACTGAACATCAGAACATCATGTACCTATTCCTTACTATAAATTAAATTTCTTGAATAGAATCACATCTCACTTCTTTGCTAATGTAACTTTTTTAACAAGGGGATATATGTGTCTTGAGATATCTATAAAGCAGTTTACTAAAAAGTACTAAAGACTAATATAGTCTTCTTGAATAAAAATTAGTTTTTGCCAGCTCATCTGCTAGTTTCTGGCAACTGACTTGGTTGGCTATCACAGACAAGCAGCTTTTGGTTATGTTGATTGCATATCAGCACTTATATTTGCTCATCAGTCCATATTCATAGAAGTGTCTCTTTTGCATGATGCAAATCCCTGGGCTTTTTGCCTCTTGTGCTTTTAACAGGCACATGCACATATAATTTTAATTTAAACAAAACTTTATCTATTCAGAACAAAGTAGCTTGCTCCCAAGTAGGCCTTGTACTAGATATTCTGCAGTTTTCATATGAAAAGTTTTTTCCATCAGGTGGTGATAACCTGGAAAAAATTATTTCTATTAACAGTCATCTGAGGGGAAAATAACAACAAAAAAAGAGTAAGGATAGTCTTGTAATCATGAGTAAATGCCTGTTTCTTCAACACTAAGTACTTAAAATGTTGCAGACTAATTGAAAAGTTATTTTTTAGCCTGGCAAAAATCCAGTCCATGTTCTCCTTCACCATACATCTGCTGTATATAAAATGCAAACCAAACTGTTCGAGTTTACTTTAGTGACTTAAATTATCTTTTAACAATGCTTCCTACCTGAAAGAGCCTTCTAATTTTTAGACAGAATTTGGAATCAAACAATATAGAAATGAAATTCTTCATGTTTAAAAGACATAGATTTGCAGTTCCTGATGGTAACAGATTCCTCCTACAGTAATTATTTTACCTCTTAACCTGTATATGATCTATGACATTTTTCCCTGAGCAGGTTCTTTTTAAAGATAATGATATTCAGTAACTCTCAAGCCTTCTTATCCTGAATTAGATAAATGCCAAAAAACTCTAGATATCTGTGAGCCCACAGTTTGCAATCAAAATTAACTTTCTTCCTAATCTTACCGCAGTGTGTCCTTTGGCTGTTTTGGATGTCACTTGTATAATGTCAGCATTTAGACATAACTGGAACACAAATTTAGCCTACATAATAAAACATTACAAAGCATATTAAGAAGCCTTACACTGAGATGAAAATTACTATTTACAAGCTAAGGACTAGGTTGTGTTAAACATAGCACAACAAGCATATAATGATGTACCATATGGTAAAGGTTTGCATTTTTATTTTTATATTTATATAGACATGCAAGGATAGCTTCAGAAAAAAAATGATCCATATCTCATCTCCTTGTTACTGTTTGTGTGTACAGATCATCTCTTGTTCAAATTCCCACTGTCTCACACCTCAGCACATCATGGTATGTTTTGGTAAATGCAAACTTTTGCTTTGGTAAATGCAAACTCTTGGGATATTTGCACGTAAAATATCCTTTTTCTTGGTCTCTGCATTCACCATGTCCTCTTTTCCCATGATTTTTTGCTCTGTTAGACCAAACACAACCTGATTACCTTGTATTGCCTGGCTTCATGACTTATCCTAATATGCCTTTTGACTCATCAGTGGTACTTTCAATATACCCCTTGTGGCAATCTCTATTGCAGAGGCTGAATTTTCTGGCAAGTATCTCCATGCTTTGGCTCACACATGACAATGGTAAACCGATACATTGTGAATAAAAATAACACAAGGGAAAGTTAATAATAGTAGTAACATTATTTATGTCCTTTCACTTGTTTTGAGAGATATTATTAAAAAGTTATGTGCAATAAACCATTATCAGTGCACAGGAGGTTTTGCTGTAATCCATGGAATTCCCGTGAATGGTTTTGCATAAGATATAAAAATGTTTTTTTACCTAAAAAATCATTTTCAGAGTTATTAGAATGCTATGTGTAGTGAAAAGATCGAGTCTATGTAAATACAAACATGCAGTCTACATATCAGGAAGCAGAGCTCAGAAGTATCCAGGCTAATACTGTGCAAAGCCAATTTGACATAGAGTTTGTGAGCCTGGGACTTCTATGATTTTGCATAAACCTTTTCTTGACTTCAGTTGATTCTAGAGAAAAGTAGCTGCTTGAATACAATGTTAAAATGGGTTTCTAAGTCCCCTGGTTTCAACCTAGGTTCATTGTGTTTAGCCATCTACGTCATGACATGAGTATTTCTCCAAATTCCTGTGAATAGGTAATAAATTGTTGATTCTATACTGACCCTCTGGTTTTAGTGCACTGTAGTAGCATAATTTTTTCCACTTTCAATTTTTGTTTCTTATTTAAGATTTTAAGATTGGCAGATCATATATTGGCCCTTGAACATTTCTGTATTTTTTTCCTTGTTCAGGGAAATAGATTTAATATTGGCTGCAAACTTCTTAAGTAGATGAAGATGTAAGTCAACATTACTAAGAGTTACTGAATTGCTATGGAAACATACCTCCTCAGAACACTGTAAATAAAGGAGAGCTAAGCAGGATAAATCCAGCCTAAAAATATCATCAAGCCATGTCTTTTTTGTGCTCGGATCTTGCTAATGTGACAGAGGAGAATCTAAATCAACTGACTTAGAGCATCTTGGAATAACCACAAGTATATGGTACCAAACTGCAGCATCTCTCCACTGCATCACTTACTGCCCTCCATCAAGATTAGATGTTATCACTATGATATTTAGTTACATTTGTAATTTAGTCTTACTTTTTAATCTCTTCCTTTTATTTTTGCCCTCTGTGCAAATCTGCATTGTTACTCAAGCTGTGAGAATAATCCTGAATAACGTATAATGTTATGATTATAGTCTGTACTCTCAACTATCAATCACCTTATCAAGAGCATTATAAGCATTAAATAGAGATGTTTAATATAGTTTTTGCAGTCTTTCAACTTTCCTGTTGTATCTATTCTTCAGAAGCTGAGAAATTCTTGTCTGAGAACCAGAACAGAAATATTTTGAAACATCTCATTTTTAAAAATTTAAAATCAAGGAAGATAAAATATGAATAGCTATGCTACTAAGCTTGAAAGCAAATTTTAATTGAGGATACTTTTCAATATACCTTCATTTTAATTAATTGAATAGTTCAAATTCCATATTGTTACAGAATTTTCTCATTCTTAGATTGGTCCTTTCTAGGACAAAAAGGAAAAAAAAACAGTATCAAATGTTGATATGCTTGTCATCTGCTGTGCTTTGAGATTCCTTTCAAGTTGTTTTCATTCATCTGTATCAGTTGACTGAGCTCTATTAAACTGACTTTACTAAGGGATTAGCTGTATAATCTCTCTGAAAATTTACTCTTTCTTACTTACACACTGGAATTTAAATCTTTCTTTCCATTTAGTTGTACTTGAGCTTTCAGATAGGTATTATTGTTGAAATACTTCAAAACCATGACCCAGTTGCTAAGGTATATTCTGAAAGTAGGAAGAAATAAAACCATTCTCTTTTCTGGCCCTTATTTTAAGAAAAAGCCACACTAAACAAAGCCCAGTTACTTGTAATATCTTTAGTAAGCATATCTCTTGTCCAATAATACATACTATTTCAAGAGGAGACCTATAGCTTTCAAGCAAGCTAAAGCACTTTTATATGACATAGTTTTTAGGCTGATCTGTCAACCTAAAAATCACAGGTCAGATTCTTTCCTAAATTAGTATTTTAAATCAGTGGAGTTATATCAGTAAACACATAATCCATTTAATTGAGTCAAAGAATCACAGAATATTCTGGCAGAGACCCACAAGGATCTTTGACTCCAACTCTTAAATGAGTGGCCTGCACAGGGATTGAGCCCACAACCTGAGCTTTAGCACCATGGTATAATCAACTGAGCTAATCTCAAATCTTTAAATTATTTTAGTACTGTTAAATACATTATTAAATAAATTAAATAAGTGGTCTCTTGAAAATGAGCCTTTAAAATATTGTAGCTATAAGCAATATCAGAAACCAATTAAAACAATTATGTATTGATTAGTGCTATCGTAAGACGGTTCATATCAACAGAAAGTGCATTATTACATCCAGGAGCACAAAAAATTACACATGCACAGTCAAATATCTCTTTCATGTACCTTTACTTCTTGGTGAAGTCTTATATAAACACTCATTTTAAAACTTGTCCAATCCACGTACAGCATATGTATCATCGCTATTGCAGCATTAGTGAGGCAGATCCCGAGATGGAATTTTCACACATTTGGGAAATTTTTGGCTGACTACTTTCTGTTCTGTTAAGGACATACACTTAAAAAAAAAAATCAAATAATAATGGTAATCTTCTATCCATTAATTAAAGTAAATAAAAGTAAATTTGATAAAATTTAGATAACTATATGATTTGCTATGCTAAGGCTTAGGGTTACAGTGTGTTGTTTTGTGTGTTTTTTGTTACAGTGAGGGTTTCTTTCAAAAACTATCAACTCCACTAAATATATACTACTTATTAGGTTTTTGAAATCAAAATTTAAACATAGATTCATAGAGCATGTGAAAAAGTAGCTACATGAGTCAGCTCTTAAATTTCTATAAATCATTTTACTCCCACGTAGTTAACTCAAGATCTGATTTTTAAAATTCAACATGGAAATATGGCTTATCCTAGGCATGACCAGAAAAACTAAATTATGTGTTCAGAAAAAACTGTGCTCTTTTCACTTTGTCAGATGGTTGTACTGAAGAGAAATGGTATAAGGCACAGTGACATCTGAGAAATTCTAAGTAGCCAGGGATTTACTAATCCTCTTTTAAGCATACTGAAAAATGTGGAAAAGGGAAATGAAAATGAAGAATAGCATTTTTATATGCACCAAGCTCTGTCTCTCTAGATAGAAGTGTGAAGTGAGGATTGCTTAAATGGGATGGAAGAATGTGATGAAAAGCAGGATGAAATCTATCCACCATGTGACCAAGGCAAAACACATTATAGAACTAAAATAGAAAGGCTTAAACAGCAAATATTTCCCAAAACCTAAAAAGAATTTGCCAAAAGTCTTGATAGATCAAAAAAGAACCACTGAGGCATATTAAAATTTACCATATTTTTCTTCATACATCTATATTACCTATCTCCAAACACTCAATGTTTTTAAGGAAAAGAGTCATGAGTCTTCTCTAACCTCCCTGGTTCCTTTCCATTCATTTCTCCTCATCAATATGTTAACACATTTTCTGTTCTATTTGCCCCTGGAATTTCCCAATTCAGTTTGAAATTTTATCCTTCTGGATAAGTGAATCCTAAAAAAATCAAACCACACCAAACCAACCAACCAACCAACCAACCAACCAAACAAACAAACAAACACCAAACCAAAAAGCCACAGAAACAAACTTAATTTCTCTTATTAAATTCAAAAATAAAAGGGCTAAGCTTTGCTGAGAGTTGATTTAGCAAGATCGAAATTGTAGTGGAACAGGATGGCTCCCTGGGGACAGCAGGGCTATGAGCATGGGCATTCTCCCAGGTTGGCAGCCAGGGCTGGTCCCATTCCCCAGCAGGAAACAATATTACATGTACCTAAAGATATACTTTCATGCTGAGAAAAAACCATCAAACACTTTGAAAGTTATTTTTTCAATTTCTTTATAAAGGTGATAACTCAGAATATAAAAACTGCCTGCATACACAATGAGATATTGTCAGGTTTAGTAAAAATATTCTCAAAACTTTGTTGGAACAGTTGTTATCTTTACTTCAGGGAGCTAAAATACCTTTATTTGGGTAGATAGATTAAGGGAAATCTCAAAATAATATCTTTTGGTTTTCTGGTTTTGTGCTGTCAGTAAAAGTACCAGTAAAGTGAACTTTTGCTAAAATAAGGAATAGCAGCCACTTCTGGTTGAGTGGCATAACTGGATGAAGGCATCCTCTATCAAAAGTGCACAGCTCTTCTATCTCAAACTGTACACTATCTTAATGAAGTTTTAAACTAGATCAATGATTTGGGAAAAGTATGTTTACAGATTAAAAAAAAAATACTTGCATACAAATATGATAAACATTCTTGTCCATTTTTCAGATGTTTTACAAAAAAATTGTTGAAAACAAGGAAGATAGCAAAAGATTCAAGAATATCTTTCAGATTATTTAACATTTTACCTGTGAAAATCAAAATTCACACACAACTGGTGAAGAAATGGTGACTGGGCATTTGTGACATTGGAAACAGTGCAATCCAAATCTTAGCAGGCTACTTCAGCCACTCATCATAAGGGCCCTAAACTATTAGGAAATTGAACATCAGTAATTTTCATTCTACAGTGCAAAAACACATATCAATTAAACATATAAAATTTTCTGATATCACAGATAATCACCATTAGCCTTTTTTTTAATTCTTACTAATTTCTTATACAACATTAAAAAAAATTCTCTCACTAAGATATTTTATAGTCAATTTTGTATTAACCTATTGTATATAACATAGCCATCATTGACTTCTTAGACATAAATCACCATGTAGAAGACTGTCATGCTGTTTCAATTGTTTTTAAAAAGATATCTTGTAACAAGAAGTTTTAACTTTCACAGTCACAACGTCTTAATAATAATTTCAAGTGCCTTGTATAAAAGCTTTCAAGGCTGAAAAATAACTTCTAAATATAGTGTTCCATCTGTTGGTCTCTTTTGTTCGGCAAAGTGTTCTGTTTTTAAGATGCAAGTCAGTTAGAGAAATACTACATTTCTTCTTTATGAAGCAATCCAGGCAAAGAATTTTCCTAGTCAGAAGAGCCTGAAATCTAAGAAATTATTTAGAAGAGAATTATCCATTGAACTTGATGAGGTATTCAAAGCAGGAGTGGGTGGTGGGGTGGTGATGGAAAGGATGTTGTTTGACTCTGTAATTTAATGATTTGAAACCAGAGCATAAGGATAATTTTTACTTTATTTTCTCTCTTGAATATTTAATTTTAATTACAAATCCAAGCTGAATCCAAAACTCTAAAAATGTTTAATCAGATTTCACATATGAAAATCTAACTCATGTTCTGACTATAAATGTTATTTTTATTAAAGTTCTCAACCCTGACCTGAACACAGGAGTCTGGAGAAGAAAACTATTTTTATATAAATCTACTGGTGGCAAAGTAGTGTTTCATAAAGTTGTCATAGTAGAAGTCAGTAAGATAATCTGGAGTACAATACCTCACATTATGACTATTTAATTCACCGTGACGCAAAATTATTTCACTTCTATTTGAGGAGTTTACCATCTGGAGTCCCTAAGTGGCAAAAGGCATTGAAATCTCAAAATGAGGATATTATCTCAGCATACTGTATCAATCAACACATGTAGGCTAATATTAGGATTTTCTTTATCTCACAAATGGTTCTGCATTCTGCTCTAGAGGTGAGGTACCTAGAAGTTATACATTTTAATGTTTAATTTGTATGTGCCAAAGTCCTTTGGATAAAGTACTGTCTTCTTTGTAAAGCACATAGATCTAAGCTAAGAGCAGTAAAAAAATGTGCAGGAAAATATGTGGTGTGTTATTATTTCACGTGTGTCTGCTTCAAATATTCTATTTATGTGTACTTGTGCCAGCCTTTATTGGACATTCAAATGTTTAAATGGTGTAAACAAACAACTTAAATGTTCAAATTACATAGACCTCTTAACAAATGATATGCAATAATGTGAACAATAATCACATGCCTTTAATATACTGATATATAGACATTGATATATAGGCAGAGAGATTTTCTAATGATTGGTTTTCTATTATTTTAGTAAGTGTATAATGAAAGCTTATTTTAGGAGTCCTATTTAAATAATACAGTTTTCTTATGGTTCTTTTGGAGCAGTGGAGAAAAGAGAAGATGGCAAGAGAAGTCTCGAGAAGATGATAAAACAAATAAGTAGAATCAACTATCAGAGCAGAATTTTACTACCTGTACCTACATCAATTTTTTTTTTCAGTTTTACAGCTTTTAAAGCATGAATTTTGAATGAGAGATGTTTTTTCAGCCAATAACATAGTAATAGTAACTAATAGGATTTATAATTTTTCTAGATGCATGTGTGTCTGTGTGATTATAACACAAAGTTATATTTTTTTCACATTTTTTTTGCTTCATTGAGTTATACTTTAGAGTATCCACAAGCTCATTGTCTAGAATTGTATGATCTATTGTATGATCAGAGTGTTTTTAGATTCTTTTGTGAGGTTTAGTATTATTTTTTACTGATATTAAAAAATTCTATAGAACTTAAAAATAATCAAAATACTTCATTTCTCTGTGCTGTTGTTTACCTGTTCCTGGATTTCTTTTTGCTACGTCATTGAAAATCTTTAACACATGCTGGACTGATAGTCTTATAAACTGGAAATCCATCCTGTCATCTGTGTCTCCAATGAGAAGGGATGATCTGGAAGTGGTCCTGGATGTCAGTGAAGTCTACAAATCTGTGATAGCACTGCCAAAATTGCAAGAAAAGTAACTAGTTACTGCCACTAGAATAAAAGATAAAGCATCTAAAGGTGTCCTGTGACCTGGATTGCCCAATTCATCTCAGCCAAAAAAACCTGAGTATTCTTTGGTCAGTATCTTTCAGCATCAAAACAGTAAGACACAAGTAATGACTGATCTTGTTTTAGATTTTCATGCTGCAGGTTTCTATCATTTTCTTTTTTCACCTTTGCATTTCAAAGGTAGTAAACTGCTTCAGTTTCTAATATTCAGAAAGGTATTATCCTAGACATCCTTCATGTAGTTTGTCACAAATATTAGTTATTATTTACATGTACACCAGTCATGCCAACCCCCAGCTCTGCACTGAAGTTTTACTGCCACTCTGAGCAATTATTTTTAGATGCACCTGGCCTCTCCAACACTTTGAGATATAAAAAATATGTATAGACAATATTCAATTAAACCTATATTTCATGCTTTGGTACAGTTTTTACAGCACCCATGTGCCTTAGGTACAGCTGGATTCTTATATATTAATGACTATTAGCCAAAAAACTGAAAACATCTGTCCATTAAACAACAAACCAAAACAAGACCCAACAAGCTCAGCTATCCAAGAGGCAAGAGGCAATCAGAAGTAAATTGGGCCAACATGCAAGGTTTCTATGCCTGATAGTGCTGCTGATTTCTATGATTATTATGTTATCTTTATGCCATAGTGTAAAACTAACCAGCCTCACCAGTTTGGAAGAAAAGGAGTATTGGTTCCATAAGGACATAATTTCTGTTAAGGATCAGAAAGGACCATAACCCAGGAGTTTATGGACCCAGGGTGTGAAGGACATTCAGTGTGAAGGACACCGACAGTTGAAAGCACAACAGTGGTCTAAATAAGTCTGAACTTTAAATCAAAACTCAATTATAACATCTAATGTGAGATTCCTAGTGTTTGACCATTCCTGTGTCTCTGTCTCCACTAAAAAAGTGTGTCTTTGAAATGTCTTGGCTAGATACAGATGGCAGTAAGGATTTTTCCACTTTAATTTACAGGTATTTGTCAAACAGGAAAATTGATCTCATTCAGGTTTAATGCTACATTCTGCCAAAATAATTGCATGAAATCTCCAAATTCAATATAAATAAAGTATGATAATAACAGCAATAATACTAACAATGAATTGTATTCTTTTTATGCATAGAAACAGGGTAATTCTTCCTTGCCTTTAACATATTTCCAAATTTAATATTCATTGCAAATGTAAAAATCTTCACATATTTACTTCTAAATCTTCACATATTTATTTCTAGTATCAAAGTCTATTCAGAAAGAATTTCAAAATCAAATAGATTACTATGTCTGACATCTACAAGTTAATAACATTTTTTCTTTAGATTAACATCCTGCTATTTATCTTTAAGTGATTGTAATATATATTTTCTTTTGCTTTCAGAGTAATTTTTATCTTCTATTTAATAAAAGGCAGTCTGGATACTGAATAGGAGGTGATAATTTAAAATTTAAAAAATGGAAAAAAAAGTGACCTGGAGAACTGAAGGCCAGTCAGTTTCACCTCAGTGGCCACAATGATTATGGAGCAGATCCTCCTGGAAACTGTGCAAAGAGACATGAAAAATAAGGAAGTGATTGGTGACAATCAAAAGAACTTCAGTGAGGGTAAGTTGTGCCTCACATGTTGTGGCCTACAATGCAGTTACACCGTTGGTGGATAAGGGAAGCACAATTGATGTTATCTACCTGGACTTGGGCAAAGCATTTGGCATGCTGCTGCATGACATCATTGTCTTCAGACTGGAGTGACATGGATTGTAGGGATGGATGATTTGGTAGATAAGGAATTGGCTGGATGATTGAGTTGTGGTCAATGGAGATGAGTGATGAGCAGCATTCCTTATTGGTTGGTACAGGGACTAGGGCTGCTCATCTTTGTCAGCAACATAGGCTGTGGGATTGAGTGCACCCTCAGCAAGTTTGCCAACCACCAAACTGTGTGGTGCAGCTGACATGCTGAAGGGAAAGAGTGACATCCAAAGGGACCTTGACAGGCTTGGGAAGTGTGTCTGTGCAAACCTCATGAAGTTCCACAAGGCCAAGTGCAAAGTTGGGTCAGGCAACCCCAAGCACAAATCCAAGCTGGGCAGAGAATGAATTGAGAACAGCCCTGAGGAAAAGGACTTGGGGGTTGACATGACACAGCAATGTTAGTTTGTCCCTTTCAATCCAAATTACTCTATGATTCTATGATAATATGAGTACTTGAAGAATAAAATTTTTCTAACATGTTTCTAATGCCAGTTGGAAAAAAAAAGTATATTGCAATTTGCTTTATTTAATCTTACACCTTATTTCATCCTTCACTCTTCATCTACTTTAAGAATATACTGATGAGGCAGATTTAGGAATTTTTCCACATATTCTACCTATGCTACCTTACCAATCAGTTACTGAAGTGGACAGAAATTTTATTCTCTGGGATTGATGAGGGCAGGAGTCATTTGATCCCCGAAACTCTTAAACTCTTCTTTTTTATTCATGCTTTTTCTCTCTCCTTATCTTACTTATTACGAACGATTTTGACACAAGAGATAATGAATCCATTCCTGTTGCATTATTAATTTGGAATTAGATATTAAGCAACAGCTCTTCTGAAGGAAGAAGAGCATATAATTAATTCTAGTGGGTTGCATTAATTCTTATTATGTATATATTTAAAAATAGATGGACTTGATCAGCTTCTGTATTGATATGACATGCTTACACATTCCCACATGCATATGGCTTCTATTGCTACAGAAACCTGTAGGTAATATTCTTGCTTCAGAAGTTGTCATCAAATTTTCTGTCTCCTCACTCTGGACTACTGGCCTAGCAATTTAGTTTAATGATTTCTATTGCCAACTTCTGGTGCTCCAAACATTTGACATAAATTAGAGTCAATCTAGTAAAGAAAAATAACCAAAGCTAGGTGAAAAATATACATTTTAAAATATGCCCTCTCTTAATATCTGCTTTTGGCTATAGGGAGCCACTAATTCTTATGATAACTTTTCTAAGCCTTTCACTTTTTAATGTGTTCATTAATTTATTTAACAACAAAATGTGATTGCAGTCTGCATAGTACACCTCAAAGCAAATTACTGGAAGTTTTATTAGATAAATTCATAACTTTCTCACAGATATGCCTTATAAATGGATCGTCTCTTCAAAAAGAAGTAACTTCAAAAGCTGAAAAGAATAGCAGATGAAAAAAAGGTCATTTCATTTGACTTCTCTCAGCAGAAAAACAACCTGTAGTGTTTGCTTGAAGCTGGTTATTACAACTACCTTTGAAAAAGAACAAGAGTATAAATGCATAGATTAGCTTCATTACTACCCCCCAAGCCCATTCACTCCAATTTAAAAGATTTTAAAAGATGTTTAAAATGTGCAAGAACAAATTTTTTTCACTTTGATAGGCTGGCAGTATTCTCCTAGAATTCAAAACGTGACAGCTAAGATCACCTGGGAGTAGAGTTTTCCCCCTCAGAAACGCATGGTGACAGAGATGTGCACTAGCAATAGTGTGTGTGGACCACAGGGTTTACCCTTAGGATAATACAGAGGAGACATGTGAAACAAGTACCGACATCTCACTTGGCTATGTGACACTCAGAATTGCAGAGAATTCTGACCCCCTTCTAATAAGTGCCATATAATTTTCATACCTGCTCCCATTACCTCCAAACGTTTCCTCACACTTCTCCCATTCAACTGGAAGTTGCCTTCCCCAGTGCGTTTCTTTTGCAGCTCTTCAAAGAGACAGTGTTGTTGCAAACAAGGTGTACCTCTGCTCCTTTGAAGGCCCCCAACTATGTGTCTACTCCCTAAATCACTGACAGCAACAAGAAGAATTCCAACTCAATATTCTTCATATCATTAAAGTCAATGGGATTAAATGTGAATGTTTATTAGCTTACTACTTTGCAGCCTAAACAACTGTACTTCAGTTTTTTTGGTGTTTATCTTGAGTCTGTTTGTTGGGATTTTTTGGGGGCTGGCTGATGTTCTGATTTGGTTTGAATTTTTAGTGTTTTTTTTTATGTTGGTTTCTTTCTTTTATAGTTTTAATTGTAATTTTTTTTTTCTTTTTCCCAGAAATGGTAAAATCATCTTCTAAAGGATATTAATAACATGAGATTTCTGGAGTGCCAGAACTCCAGACTCAAGGGGGATGGGGGTTTCAATGTCATGAAATTGAACTCTTTTAGCCCACCACTCTTAATAGAAGACACCTGTAAAGCTTAGCAGACTTCTTGCTTCCATATCAAAAATGGACATCTTCAGACTTCACTATCAGCTGTAAGTGGTTTTCCTGGTTTTACTCCTTCTGACTTGGAGTCCTAAGAAGACGCTATTGAATGAATTAATAAATATTCTTAATTACTAATTCCTTGTGGAGACAGAAGTAGATACTTCTCTTTTTCTGGTGTAACCTGCTTACATTTTAGATCTCGCAAGTCTTAGGATTATGTAGGGATATTATGGATCATTAAGATGACTTAAATCAGCCCAGGTGTAACTTTATACAGATGGTGGTAAACAGCATGATCCCTTCATTTATGTTTACTGCTAGAATACATTCAGATGAAGAAAATGGGAAAATTTTGAAATGTATACCAAAAAAAAATCAATTTCCCCATATAATTTTGTAGTTAATCCATGTTATGGGTTTGTTTGTTTTTCTTCTCAGAATAAACAGAGTAAAGAGGAAAAAAAATACTTCCCCAAAGGAAGATCTAGGATTTTCAGTTTATAGTTTTATATTAGCAAACCTGAGCTTTTCTCCAATAATTTAAGTTAGATCAAGGTATATGACACCGGGCTGGCACAATCTTATAAATCATCTCTCATTTATATTAACAACCAGGGGTTTTTTTCTTATAATTAATATTTTATAATCATGTAAGTTTTACAGTCAATGGGTTAAAACAAGTAAACTCCTAGCAGCTATGGCTACACCATTTTCAGCACAGAAACACAATAAAATTATAATTCAAGACTGACTGTAAGTAGCTATTCCATTAATAACTTTTAGAACAGGTAGTGTTCAACAAACTGTATATAAAAAATTGTATACAAATTGTATACTACATCAAAAGAGGACACGTTATTTTTTAAACTGCCACTATGCAGTTCTGAGAAGCTGATAATTCATGTTGGATTTATTTCATTAATATTCAAACAATTCTCTAAAGCCATAACCTAATAAACAGACCAAACCCATAAGCTAATCTATATATATAGCGCAATCTGTCATGTTCAGATGTATACTACATAAATTCACAGATTCTAGAAAATTTTTGTGGATGGTTATGCAACAGAGTCACTGCTTAAAGAAAAGCTACACAATAAATTAGCAAAGTTTTGCAAGAATATCAGACAACCCTCGGAGTTTAGGTACATTTCTGTTTCTCTTGTTGCATGCAGAGATTCATCCTGGTCACTTCTGATTACTATAACAGAGTTTTTAATTTTCTGACTTTTGTCACTGCAGCCCTTCACTTGGTCCAGACAGTCTCTGTTTGGGAAACACTTTATTCCCTCTTTTGACAGCTGCCATTGGGTGATGTATCCAAGTTCTCACTGTGTGCATTTTTTAGTGTCTTTAGTTAGGAAAACTTTGTTGACATTTACAAAGCCATCCTGAGCTCAAGACAGCTTAGAATTTAGTAAAAATAAGTGTCCATTCACAGCAGCCAACACAAATAACTATGTTGTTTGTTTGTTTGTTTTAATAAAAGTTACTGTTGAAGAAATAAAAGTAAACTAGTATTAAGACAGAATTGTCAAAAGTCCCCAGTTCCTCTGTCCATCAGACCACTTTTATATATTTGAAATTATCATGACAGGATATTTGTCTTTCTGCATTCCTTGTTTCTGAGGTTACTTCTCAAGTGAGAACTCTTGTATTTTAGCATCTCGATTTTATATATATTGCTTTTGAAGTACTGCAGAGGATCTGGACAGTTTAAATCCTACTGAACTTGATTTTTTTTTACTAGAAGATATACAATGGCCACTATTTTTCAGGGAAGTATGCATGTCTTAAATATCTGTGAAGATGGAATTGTCTTTTTTAATACTAGAAATCAATCCTTGGACTTGAGTGGCCAATTTATAACTATTTAATTCAAGACAGGGTAAAAACCAAAGTCTGTCTTTACTGACTCAGATACAATTACACACTCTAGCTGTTCAACCCTTTGCAGCTGAGGGCTGCATAGTTCAGTTATTAATGTGACACTCACATAAACACTCAAGGGAATGTTTTGTTCAGCTCTTCTGGCTGAAAATGAATCCCTTTCCTTATAGGACTGTTTTCACGCAACTCAGCTATCTCTGAACTGCTACACATGTGTAGAAATACTGGCATAAGGGAGGTCCAAATGTATTCACTGTGACTGGAACAAATATGAGTGTTGAAGCAGAACCAAGGGAACTCTGATTAGGTTTGGTTAAAGATGGTAAAGCACATCCTCATAATGTATCTGTCAGTATGAGGCACCTCCTTTACTAAATCTTGCCTTCTATATTAGTTTGTACGTTTCCTAAGTGTTTAATAAAAAGATGAGTAAAATACATTTTGATCACTAATAAGCCTTATTTGATTGAGATTTACTCCACTTAAAGTTGGCAATGTGCTTGCTGTGACTGATCATTTACTGCCTTTCTTTTAAGGGTACTGCATACAGCACTAAGCAGCTCACTTGTAGAGAGAAATCAAAGAAAAGCACTTGCCCTACAGAGATTTTATTAATTTAATTTCAATCCTTCCTTAATGCAGAATGAATAGACAAACATACAGTCTAGGACTTGCATCCAAGGACCCAACATAATATTTACTGACAGATTGATCCTCTACTAGATTCAGTGACTAGAGTTAGAAATTTAGTCATCAGTCTTGTTGACCAGATCATTCAGACAATCAGGCTCATCTCTCAAGGCTGTAATGTCTGAACTGTTAGGGGTGTTGGGACTTTTTTGTGAGCCTTTTATCTTGCTTGTCTTAACATATAGGGAAATCTTGTCTCAACGAATCCAATAATTTTTGAGATAATTTTAGGAATAAAAAAAATCTGAAGGACCTAAAATCTTTTAAGTGTACAGGAACAAAGAGTTTAAATGTCTGCATGATTAAAAGTGACTGAAAATTTTGCCAGGATGAAAAAAATTATTCTCAAATAGTTTCGAATTCTATTTGTAAATTAGGACAGCAAATGAAGAATTTAAATAAAATTAGATGTGGGTTTTCTTGGCTTGGAGTTTTGCAGTTTTTTTGATAAAGAAAGAATACATAAAGAAAGTACAGGATCAGAGAGAGACTGAACAAGACAGCAAATATAATAGGACTAAAACTAGAAAGAGATACCAGTAAATTCACTGAAGAGAGATACAACACAGGTTAGGGACCCATGAGTGAATTCAGATTTTTCTTACTAATTCTGAACATATTTCTCATCCCCTATTTTTTCAATGTTTAAGTCCTGGAAATAAAACTTAGAATAAGATTAAAATTTCCTGTCAATTAAAAATTTCCTGTCATTGCTACCAGTTTCCTTAGGGATTCTGAACAAGACCATCATTTGCAGGCCTCAGCTCATATTCTGTAAGTCAAGCACTTTTACATAGCAGTTCTCACCAGCAGCATCATAGGATGCTGTAAGAAGCATAATAAATACTTCAGAAAGAGTAACTAAATACAGAAATACCAGCAAAAACACCTGAAATAATTTGGGAGTTTATCAAATAACAAATTTGCATAGTTCTTTAGCCAGTATATGATACTGTCCTCCCCACACATGAACTGTGACTGTTTTCTTTTGGTAAAAGTTGTTCAAAACAAGTTCTGTAATTCTTCTACTCATTACAAAAAACATAGCCAGTCTCCATCTGCAGACTGTGTCTGATTCCTTACTACAATCTATTTGTGATATTTGAACAAAATTTTGGGGGGTTTATGCCCATTAAAGTCACCAGCTTTTTGTGGGGTTTTGTTTTGCACTTTTTTCCCAGAATGGCACCTTTGAGTCAACAGTGCCTGAGAGGTACAACAATCACTCACTGTTGAATACTATTCAACATAGTATTGAAATAATAAGATCTGTATAAGAAATACATGTAAAAGACAAAGGAAAGTGAATGAATGAAAAAAAGGAAAATAGTATGAACAGATATAGAGGTCATTCCAGAAAAAGAATCAAGGGTTAGTCCAGAAAAAATCTGCACAGATTGGAGAATTAGAATAAGTGAAGAAGTATTGACACATCCTAGTGAGTACCAGCAGTGATGAAACAATTGTAATGAAAGGGGGGTTGTGTGTACAGACCAAACATAGTCCCATGCTGTAATCCACTTGATCCCAGACAGGAACTCAATGTATTCTGACAATAATATTTCTGGGTCCATCATTCTGATATTTGAACAGCCAAAGAGAACAGTCAAGTTCAAACATTCTTAAGAGAAAATTGGGCCTACTATGATGAATCTTCTAATATATTTAAATTTCATTAAAATATGATGTCTGTTTAACAGGTAGGCTAGGACTTGAGTGGAAAGCTAGAGATACAGTTCAGTAAAGCACTGTCATTTTACTGTGTTTAATTGTGTTTAATTGTTTTTAAGCTGACTCCTGGTGATCATTATACATCTTTACTTTGGTATGAATTTACTCTTAACTACTGCAATTCATAGTAAGACTTTGCATAAGTCAGTGTATTACCCCAGAAGCTTTATGTGCATTTTACATTTAGATTATGGCTTTTTTTTTTTTTTTTTTTTTTTTTTTTGTTGTTTTGTGGTGGTGTTGTTGTTGTTTTTTTTGGGGAGGACAGGACTTGGGGCATGGAGGGTGGGGTGTTGGGGCAGGATAATGTACCTATACAAAGTAATTAAAGTACTTTCTCTACAAACCTTGAATTTTCCAGGGCCTATACATTTGATATGCATGAGTAGAGTAGTTTTCAAGCATGCAATAGTACCCCTTCTTAAGATCAAAGTAGCATTTCATAAAACACATGATGAAGTTCTTTCAATGAAACACATATTCATAAATGTAAGGCAAGGATTGCAATATCCAGAACAAGCAATTCTGGCCACCAAAGATGACATAATTTATCCTTCACAAGCACTGATTATAAATAATTACATATACACATGTTAATAGTACAGTTGCTATCCATTTTGATTCATTAAACCAAAATAGAGAGGGAGATCCTAAAGAAATTGAACAATATCAACCATTGAACTACTTATTACCAGACAGCTTTTTCCTCTTTATTCTGTCAGAACCGACAATTTGTTTTTTTAACATGAGTAAGAGATCTGTATAACATTTTTGTCTAAGTTAAGCATAATCTCCGAGTTTCATGAATTTGGAAAAAATAAGAAGTGTTGCAAACAGTCAGTTTGAAGAACTCTGTGTCATATTTATGTCCTGGTATGTGCAGCTTCTATTTTCTCTATTTCCATAGTTAGCTTATATATTTATTTATTATTGTACCATACTGAAACTGAACCGAATCAGTAGGGGGAGCTTTAAGACCCACGAGCCAAAATTGTGTTTTTGTTCAGCCACTAAACACTTAATGTGCCTGAGGGCTTCAGTGTTAAACATATTGCTCTGCTCAATGAATAGTGGCACAGAGATTTCTACAAATGTGAGTTTGTTTCCAAAGCACTTGTAGGGTGCCTATAATCACCTTGTCCTTTGTAACATTGATTTTTAATATATATGACTAGGCCAGGATATTTTATAACCCAAATGAAAAGCCCCTGGAAGCAAATAGCACAAAGTACTGAAAGTGCATAGTTTATATATCCAGAAATAGAAAATCATTTGTTTAAACAAACTCAAGCTGAGCAGGGTAATTGATGGCTTCTTTACTCCCTGAAGTGCCATGAAATGAGTATGCCCTTATATAGTAATTAAAATGTGCCAACAACTACTTTATTGTCTCCAATGGAATTGTCAAGCATTGTTCCAAAAACAAACCAGAGGAAAAGCTGCTAAACATGGTATTATCTGCCATTGTAGTGTGTTGTATTAAAAAAAGACCAACTGTCACATCATACATATGCCTCTATTAATAGTGAAGATCCTGAGAATCTTCATTCCTTTCTTATAACTTAAGCAAAAGGTAGCTTGTTTCTTCTTCTTAAATAAAAAATAAGTTCTGCTATATTATTCTTCTTTAAACCTGCAAGATGAAAAAGAGCCAGCATCTTTGTATTTTGTGGACAATGTTTTATTTATTAAAAAGGAAAATTATAACACAAATTTAAATCAGCATTCTGTTTCAATCTTGTTTTGAAAAGAAAGTTTTAGGTACTAGAGTAAAGGAAAAAAAATTGTTAGATCATTTAGGTGAAAATTCCTTTTATTTTTTCCTTCCTATGAAATATTAATCATTTTTAATTAGATGTCTGGAATTGAAAAATTATCATATTCTTTAAAAGGAGATTGTATTTCTCTGCATTGTTTCCATGCTAAATTGTTTTGTTTATATTACATTTGTACCACAACACCAACAATCTAATTACAGTTATATACTGCTGAGGATTTCTGTCACATTTGTTAACCTTAAGCTTACTGCAGTCCAAGGAACATCCACTCTTGGTTGTGATGTAAGTGACCCATGTCACTGTGTTGTAGCTAAACACAGATAAGTACTAAGAAAGGATACTGAAATCCTTGTTACTCCACTTTCACCTGACATATCCTTAGAGTTCTGGGAACTCAGCAATAAAGTAATGAGAAATCACTTGGAGCCAAAATCTGAAATCTATTTTGAGAGTCTGTTAAGTAACTCAAGACACACACTGAAAGCAGAACTGAAGCATGACAGTCTAAAAACTGAAGATTTTTCTAATCAAAACCCTATTGATTTTAACACAGCAGAAAGAAGGATCATTTTATCTTATTGTAGTTTAATTATATTGAAGCCTCATTAACTTTTTATAATTATATATATCAAAGCATAATTCAGCCAGCATGAGCCAAACTTGTCTTAATAAACATTCTCTCAGGAAAGTTAAGTTCAGAAATAATTTGCCTCTATGCCACCCTGCAGCAATCCTGCCTCACTGAGGATGAAGACAGGGAATAGGAGGTTGCCCTCCTAACTGCACATGCCAAAATTCTTGGCTTCTCTTATTCTTTATTCTCATTTCATTTTAATTGGGGTGTACAAATTCTTCTAAAGTATTTGGTAGATGTTCATAAAGTTGAAACAATGAGAAAGTGTAGTCATAGATATGTGTGGGTCTCTCAGTCCCACATTTGTGTCACTTGTGGGGGAAGAAAGAAACTTCCCCCATTGCTTTGCATCATTTTGTATCTAAAACAGCTTCTAATAATCAGGAATGAGGAACTGAAATAATTTTGAAAGCAGCCTTATTCAGCAACAGAATATGTCTTTTTCGCCCTTTAGAAGAACAGAGCAAATGCACAAAGTAGCAGCAGCTCTGTTCACAGCTGCCTTTCCCATCTCTGCCTAATGTATAACAGATTCCATACAAGGCACATAGGAAAAAAAAAAGACAAAGAGCTAAATTAAACTGTGACAATTGTCATTTTGTTAAATGGCTTCCTGAGATGTGAGATTTTTTACCTTCCCTCTGTCCTTTCTGTGAGACTGCTTGCTGCAGCATCAAGTCCCAGCTCTTGTAAGCAGCACTAACATGGCTGGAGCCTGCATGCCCAGCACATGCTGTAGCCTTAGCCCAAGGGTGGCAAAAAATCTTCCTTTGTCTTTTCTTCTCCAATATGTCTCAACACAACCTGTTATTATATTTCAATTTAATTTTTAATTTCATTTCTAACTGCTACCCTTACCAGTTTTCTGAAGTTTTCAAATGTAACTGAAAAACAAAACTTTCCTAGTGCTTTCCTTTCTTTTTCCATGCTTCTTTTTCTCTTTGCTACTTTTCTCTCTTTGTCTACATTCTATTTCTTTCTAAAGTGTTAGCATTAGTTGTCCAAGAGTTCTTTTTATTGCTTACTATTTCTGTATTGAGTGTAAGTGGCAGATATAGAGGAGGAGGCTGTTGGTGTGCTTCAGGGCAGCCTCTTTGAGGAGAGGCCAGGGATTGCCCTGGTTCCAGCAACATCCAGCCAGCTCAAGCACCCCACTGCAAGGTGCAGCTGACCCCCTCAGCTGAGCTGGTGGCACCTCTGTGAATAGGCATTTAAGAAAGGTCAAAAAATGCCACAACCAGGTGGAAGAGAAAGAAGGGGATGCAGCCGAGAGAACACCTCAGTCAGAGAAGGAGGGGGAGGAGGTGTTCCAGGAGCCTGAGCAGGTATTCTCCCCAAAATCCTTGAAGGAAGGAACAAAGTCCATGGTAAAGGAAGCTTCTGCAGCTGCAGTCCAAGGAAGACTATGCTGGAGCATGTATTCATACTATGGAGAGTTCCACACCGGAGCAGATAGATGTGCCCTGAAGGAAGCTGCAGGCCATGGAGAGCTCACATGCTTTTGCAGGCCCTGGAGTCTGTGGAGGACCTGTGCTAAAGCAGTCTGTTTCTGATGGACTATGGAAAAAACCCACAGTGGGGCAGTTCTTGAAGGACTGTTTTCCATGGGAGGGACCCTGCAATGCAGCAGGCAAAGAATATGAGAAGGATGAGCAGCAGTAGCAGAGATTAATTTTTATGAACTGGCTACAAACCAAATTCCCCATCCCCCTGCACCATTTGGGAGGAAGGAATGGAGTTCAATCTGGGAAGAAGGCAGGGAGGGGGAGATATGTTTTTAGTTTTGTCTTTTGCTTCTCACCAGTCAAGTCTGGTTTTAACTGGCATTAAATTAGACCAGTCTCCCCATAGTTTAAACTTTAGGTTGACTCGCAATCTTCTCCATCTTATTTTTCCCCCTGTCCAGGTGAAGAAAAAGAGAAACAACTGGGTGGCAACCGGCAGCCTGTCAAGGTCAACCTACTACATACACTGTTGTGATTCTGTATCTAAAACTGCAGAGGGAAAAAAGCATTTAAGAGCCTGACATCCATTCTGTGTCTTGGAGTGACTGCTATTACAATGCACATTGCTCTTGTTTCCAGGAGCAGAGGTGTAAACAAGAACTAGTACCACTGGTAAAAGATTGTTCACGCTATCGCTGTGTTTTTCTCATTTTTTGTATTTCTTTTTAATGTGTTCTTATGTGTTGACTTCCAGGAGAACCTGGTCAGATTTCTGGAAAAAAAAAAAAAAAAAAAAAAAAAAAAAAACTGGTATTTTACTTTCAACCAACCTTGCCTGGCTCAATCTCTCTCTTTACTACCAAAGATAAAGGATTGGCTGATTTTGCAAAAATTGTTTGAAGCATTTAGAACACTGAAAACGGTGAATTTTTGATACATACACAGTTATTAAATAACTCTTTCTGCAGCCTTCTTTCTTAAAGGAAACAGTTTTCTGAACACCTGATTGAATTTATTTCAATTAACAAAACATAAAAAGGGAAAAATTAAACAAAACATGAAAATCTTTTGTTATTTTGCTCTGTGCAACATACAGTCACTAGAAATAAAATAATTCTAATACACCAGAAATGAGTCAAATCCAGAACAGAGCAGGGAAAGTAACAATCTTTGATCATCTGCATTATGAATAAACTAGCCTAAGCTCCACTTAAAAACATCTAGAAGATGTATGCTTCAGTATGTCAGTGAAAACTAATTTCTCTAAGATACAGTGAAATGGAATTAGTATGGTTATATGCTGTAATACAACATTTTCCACATTTGTTTCTAAACCCAGTATAGTTAATGTAAGGCCATGCCAACTCTGATGAACTGTGCTGCACCTGGTGCTGGAGTTAGCACAGTCTGTGCTGGCTTAAATATCACTGTATTTCCCTACATTGCACTTTTTTTTTTTTTCTTTACTAAGGAAGTTAAACTACTTCCAGAACACACACAGCAGAAAATAGAGTTACGTGTGCATAAAAATGTGCAGGTCATTAATCTGATGGAGAAAATAATAGGAAAGAAATTAAAATTAATCTTCTTGGAGACTGTAATTGTAAGAGTGAATGCAAAATATTCACCTTTTGAGCCAGTTTACCTTCCATTATGATGTAGGGTTGAGTCCAGGGATGCATATAGATCCATTTACAGAAAATGACTTTGATAAAATCCTTGAACCAAAGCAAGGATTCCTGTAATCCCAGGTCTGAAGTTGTCCAGAGTCCTCAGGGTCAGGCTGCAGAGTACTTTATTTTGGATCAGCATGAATGAATTGGTATTAAATTTCTGCATTTTCTTGGCTGTACTTTTTCCCAAGGTTAGCTGAAACTGACAGAGTCCCCCTGCATCTCCAAGAATTAAATATATTGATTTAATAAAATAATGATTTCTAGGTTACAATGAACTTGATATTACATGCAAAAAATCAGTAACATTCATGAAAAATTCACTTTCTACAGTGGAACTAATGCACTCTAAACTACAAATTAGCACCACAGACAAATGAAAAAAGTTGTGACAGACTCCAAGAAAAGTTTTGTTTGGAACAGAATTTGAAACACACTACTTGATTTTAAGCTCTAGATCAAGTGCTATATATCAGTCCTTTCACTTAGGATTAGCTGAACTATATGCAGGTCAGAACAACACTTATATATGCTGCTTAAAAGTGGTTTTGGAGTATGTGAGCAGAAAAATTTGATTTATCTGCATTTATCTGCATTTGATTTACCTACCATCAGAGGAGAAAAATGGACCCATCCCTATTACACTTCGGTGATAATGATAGGACTCTCTTCTGACGGTCTTCACTCGCTGCATTAGATATGAATCAGTGACAACTCTAAATGAACTTTTGTTCTACAGATAGAAACTCTGTTGGCCCATTTATCTTACACAAATCTTTGAGGGTTCATACCACTTCATAGTCCATATGCACTGGAAACTGTCTGCACATAAATCACTCAATGTTTCTTCACAAAGAACAGAATAGCTTTATTTCCAAAAGAAACTCACAGTGAAAGACTAAGTATTTTTTTCTTTCTTCTCTCGCTTAGTACAAGGCATGACAGCTGAATTTAGTCTGGAGTCTATAAAATACCTCCATAGTAAGAAAGGAAAATTCCATTACTCATGGTTAAAATACTAATTACAAACCTGTACATGCATGCTGTTTGTTTTTTTGTAAAGCTACAGATTTTACCAACTAAGGACAATGATGGAAATAAGGGACAAGCATTACATTCTTCTTCAGGGACAAATAGCCCAGTTCATACTATAGAAATGACTGAATATTGCTAATGTCTGACATCATTAATAGTCCTGTATGAAAATACATTTTTATTAATTTGATAATAAAATATATTAAAGCAGATGTAGAAGTTTCTTAGTGTGTGGACCACACTTATTATCCTCATGAACTTTTAATTCTATGTCAATAAACAACATGGATATTTAAAAAATAAAGATTTGCTATCCATAACAAATTGATAACCCAGCATATTAATGTTAAAAGATCTTCCAGACTGGCAGCAGATGTGAAGGTCTCATGCTCATAAGGATAAATACTAAATTATTCTCTGAGCTGTTTTTCTTTTGTAGCACAGGGAAAAATTGTTCTATTTCCTACAGAAAATAGAGAGTGAAAATCAAGGACATGAATGCAAAAATGTTAAAAAATATCTGTATTATGGTAAAAAGTACAAAGGCCTTTTATGGATAAAAAACCAGTAGTCAGTGAGACAGTCAGACTCCCTTTCTTAATACAAATTTCAGAGGATGCAGAAAAAATCTGCAGGTAAAAATTCAAGTGACTGGAAAATTACTGCTCCTTACATGATCATATGTAAATATATTTTCTGCCATGTAGAGGCATCTCCAGCAGCATTTAAGTCATGCAAATGGAAATCCCACTCTGACTGGAATGGAACCTGTTTGGTAGCCACACGCGTCTGTTGGAGACAAGTGAACAGAGGCAGAGTTGTGCATAGTCCTGGGAAGATCCAAGAGAAATACTTTTCTCTAAGTGAAAGAGTGGTGGAGTAGCTGTGTGGTGCTTAGTCACCAGCTGGAGTTAAACTACGGCAACAGCCAAATTACTCTGTGCTACTTTTGAAATGCTAATGAGCTGTTTCAGTGGCAGAGCAGGGAAAGGCATACATGGAAAATGAAGCGGGAGCGGAGCGGGAGCGGGGGGGGGGGGGAAGGAAGAGCATAGGGCTATAAATAAATCCTTTGGCCATGGCTGAGGTGGTACCATGAATGGCACTGTTCAATTGCTGCATCACTGAAAAACAGGCAAGCCACAAAATACTTTTGTGCCTGTTAATACATTTCAAAATTCTGCATCTTGGAGACTTAGAATACTGTGATATACTGTATGTTCCGTTGATCTAAACTGTGTTTAAAATTACTGTTAAAGCACAAGAAAATATGGTAGCTGTGTAGAGCTTTCTTATGCAGCTTCATTGATTCTTTTGTCAGTTGAATAGTTTGTTTAAAGATAAGCTTGCTCACATTCGTGTTCTTTATTATTAAACAATTGTATCTATTTCATTGTTTGGTTGTTATTTAATGTGAATTTATGTTCCGGTATGAATTACCCCATTCAAAATACTGAGAATAGGAACAAAATATCTGATTGATTTCAAGGACTTCAATCAGGTCTGTCCTTTCTATTGATTTATGTATTTTTAACAAGAGTTCAGAAAAAAAAAAGGTGTGTATTTTTGAATTAATCTCTTTCCATTTTTTGGACAATACAGAAACTTTCCTTATGCAATTAAATGGAAACAAAGATTATCAAAAAGTCTGACCCTCACTTTTACAACAAATGAATTCCCAATAGCTCAGCAAGGTCTTCCATTTTTCAGAGATGAAAGTTTGCAGTTTATCTATTTTCCAGCCTAGTTAACAAAAGGTAGGGACTACTGATGAAGAAAGATTGGTCATACTAATTCAAGTGTGTCAAAATGCAGTTCTTACAAACAGAATTATTCTGGAAATGATAAAAGCTATTCTTTTAATTGCTGAATTTTTGTTTCATGCATTTGTACATTTAAGTATAATAATGAGGTCTTTAATAAGATCTGATGTATTGTAGGAAGATAAAATGTTTGCTAAAATGAGACAGAAATAACTCTGATCTTACTGTAAGAGGGAACATCAAATTAGATTTTTGTTTTACTTCCTTCATTTCAGTAGTTATGTACTCTGCTTCACTGATTATCAGATTAGTGTGAACAGAAATATTTCTTTATTAAAAAGGTTAATTTTCTACAAACGCATCATGATGTTGGAAGATATTCTAGCTTGTTATAAAATTTTGAAAAAGAAGCAGTTGTATGGAACAGTACATATTTTTTAAAAGGGTAAGCAAGGCACTTATAAAAATTTAATAAGCCATATGTTTTAATCTAAGAAGTAAAAGGAGTTTTGGACAAGACATATTTATTCTTTTTATCTCATATAATTTCTTTTTTTTTTTCTCTGAAGCTGTGGATTAAAAAACCTAAATTATTTAAACATATCCAAATTCATCAAAAAGGGAGCATAATTTGTATATGATTTGGACAAACTTCAGGAAAGTCCATAATGCATTTTTATATAAAGATGTTTTCACATATATACAATGCATAGCAGGGGAAATACTAGACATCTTTATTAATGCAAGTTATTTTCTCATGAAGTTTGAAAAGTGTGAAATAAATGGATTTTTCAAAAAGGGAATACTGCACTGGTCTCAAATGTAGAAAAATCAAATAATTGATATGAATTAGAGGGAGTATTCTGGAACAAGGATTTTGCTATGATTGCACAGATACGCATACACTTCAATGAAAGTTCACATGCCAACAAGACCCTGCTTACAATGCGAATACTACAGGGCAAATTTTCATAAGTGTGGTAGTTATGCCAGGAGTAATGCATTGGAGCAGCAGCTGTATGAGAGGGATATTGTAAATGGTTTTTTTACAGAATTTTCTTATTTAATCATAAAACTGCAGATCAAAACAAAGCTTTTAAAGTTGTAGTGCAAACTAATGTGACTGATACATAGATGAGAATAATAATCTAAAAGTCACACTATGTATTCTGTTCCTGTGCAAGGTACTACAGATAGAATCACCAAGGTAGGGTAATATACTTCTTAGTCTCTAATGTTGTCTCTAGCATCCTAAAACTACAAACAAATCTTAAAAAATGTTTGTTATGCAGACAGTAACATTAACCTTCCAGCAAAAATCAATATTGTGTGAATGGAGTCCGATAAACAGCCAGATGCACATTATTTTCTCCATTAGTTTTTCTATAACAACCAAAAGATGGTATCATAGATGCTGTTACAAAGCCTTCTTATGAAAGCTTTTCCACACTAGAGAGATTCTACAGACACAAGTAGTTTATTGAAAGTTCCTTTACTCTAGGAAAGTTATCTGATTTTTCTTGAACACCAGAAACCATTATTTCAAAATTTGCACTTGAACATCCTCAGTTCATGTTGTAGCTAAAATGCTGAAAGATCAATCAAAGTAGAAAGGTTACTTATTTGCTTGCTTTTTAAACCCAGAATTATCAAGTGTTAAGCAGAAAGAATCAGGGAATGGAAAAGCAGAAACAAGGAACTGAAACAAATATGGATGTGACTACAAGAAACTGACAGAGTATGATTCCTGGATATCAAAAAGGGTGGTACTGAAGGTTTTTTTTCCTTTTCACCCATGAAATTAATTATGTCTTCTTTATGTCAGCATTAATGATCATGAGGATGTGCAGGGTATGAGTTCAGTCTAATAATCTTACTTATTCCTTTTCCTGCAATTAATTTTTAGCAGAATCATCAAACTTCATGTTTACCATATGACTCAATAATTACTAGTTTATACACAGAAAGGGATACATAAAAAAATCTGTGCTATCTCTTTAAATGGATTAAAATTAATTCTGAAAATTCACCTGCAAGGGTTTTCCTCCCTCTTAAAGGAATTTACTAATTAAAACCAGATAGCTGAGTAGTCATGTCATCTGTGGAACCCATTTTAAAAGTCATCTTCTCTGATGGTTCAAATTGCATTTCAGCTCAATACAAGTAATAATGGGACACTATTAAAAATAGCCGACATACTTCTAAGTTTTTCTTGGTAGATAAAACTTTTGATGAAAGAAATGGATCTTCTCCACATACCAATTTAATGCAAGAGAAATTAATAAGTGTGTGAGAAGACTGAGTGAAAGAAGGAAAACTTGTCAAAAATACCAGAAACTAATAACAGTTTATATTTGAGATGACCTGTAAAATGTATATGTAATAAAAAACTCTATCCAATCAAGGAGCATTCTTCAGAAACACAGACAAACTTTACCTCTGGGGAATCTGCTTGAACTCATAGATTTTTTCATTTCAATAGAATAAATAAAAGTTGCCATATTATCTGTTTAGACTGGATCCTAATTGATTGAGACAATCAAATATTCCACATTTGTTCCATGTGTTTAGATTAAGGACTAAGCACAAACACAGCTGCCTATATTTTAGCAACGTTTTTCCCCACTGGTCTCATGTGTTGTGTATCCATAGAGCCAACTTTTTCCAGAAAAAAAAATGTTCTTTGGATAACTGAGTTCAGTATTTTGTTAAAATGTGGTGTCTCCATAGTTCAAAAGTTCTCATTGAGTCTGTCAAACACTTTATAGGAGTATGCTGAAAGTTACAGAGAACCTAATGAACTATCACCAAAAGATATAATATGAAAATATTTTGGTTATTGGTGCTTGAACTTTCCACTGTTAAGAAGCTCAGCATCTACTGAATTGTGCATGTGTTTAAAAAGCCCATGTTTATTGGCTTCGTTGTGTTAAAGAAGCAGTTATCACAAAATTACAGTTGTATCAACCTTCTTTGGTTGATATAGCTTTAACTAAATATTCCTGCTCTCCCTGTAGACAACATTATTAATCATTATTAATATTGAGGGTTTTGGAGTGGTTTGGTTTGGTTTTTTGTATTCTTGTATTCTATTTTTTATTTTCTATACTAACGTTTGGAGACTGACTGCTCTATTCCTTAATTTGGGACAGATGGTAGGGTTTGCTCATAGCTTTAAATAAGAGGTGATGCAGATTCATATCTCTACACTAGAGAGGCGTTAAGTTAAAGTATGCAAGATAACATGAAAATGATTTCTATATTAGGCAACATAATTCTCCAAGAGATGGGGAATAGGAAAACCATTGCATAATTAACCCAGGTTTGACTTCACTAGCTTTTTAACTACTGTGTCAGAGTCAAGCTTGTGAGGTTTCAGACACACCTCAAGAGGCAGAAAACATTAGCAAGTTGCCGAGTTTGTCTTGAAGTTATGATTACTGGTGAATACCCCTCTATTGTGGTAAGGGGAAAAATCTTTGCTAGTCTCTAGTTTCATCTGACATTTCTGAGGATCTCTCAGCCATCCATGCTGAATATTTAAGCTCTGTGGGGTTGGCTATGGATATCTAGTACAGTTGTCAAGGTTAAAAACTGAAACTGTGTGCAGCGTAAGTTTCTAATCAGATGAACTACACTATGAGCAAAGAGTGTTTGTGGGAAATGCATCCCAAACCATACTAGCTGGTATATAGTATTGCTAGGAAAACTTTATGTCAATATTTGCTGCTGGCTAGGTTTCTGTACAGGACAAAGCATCTATATCTATTTTTTTTTTACTTATTTCTTCATTATGACTATGAGAATAGCAAATACAAATTATATTTGTGTACAGGGTTGTTGGTGTTTCTGTAAGGTAAACATGTATCACACTTTAAATTAAATTAATCAATATTAATACTGTATGGGGAGATTAGCAGTCCATAGGGAAAGGGATTCTCTACCTACCACAGGCTGAATCTAGACAATAAAAAACATGTAGAAATAAACAGATATTGGAGCAAACTGCAGAAACTTGCTCAGTTTCATGGTTTTGTTTTTGAAGAAAATTAACTATGAATCATTAATCACCAAATGGCCATAATGGACCAGAACAAAGGTCTATTTAGCCAAATGCTCTGTGGCTAACACCGAGTGTTAGGTGCTCACAAAAAGGGTATGAAAGAGAACAAGCCTAGAATATGTCTTGTGTAGTACAACTCTGCCTGAGGCAATCAATAGATCAGAAAATATACTGTGTGGTATAGTATTAGGGCTACATACCTACCTTTGTAGCAGCGCGAGTTTCAGGGTTTTTGAATTTGTATCTGTATTTTGTTATGTGTACTTGGTATGTTCCTTTCAACCCCCTATTCCTAACCCTTGTACTTGGTTCATCCTGATGTAACCCTACCCTTTCCCTTCCCCATTGGGTCAGTGTTTCCCCGCCCAGCCCCCAAGCTGGGAAAAAGGGACACACACCCCATTCCCCTCTCTTGCTCTCTCTCCACCTTCCCACCCTGTGGGCAGGAGCTTTGGCAAAGCTCCAACTGCATGGGCTGCACTGAATAAACATCTTCATAAGCAAAGAGAGAGCATGCTTCCTTCTTCCAAGCCTGAACCCGTGCCTCAGTGAGCTACCTGGAGGACCCACAAACTATAAATTGGCTTGGGGAATCAGCTAGCCGGAGAAAGCATTCCCCACAAATGAGCCACTTTATATATCTTGAGTTTCATTAGTGTGTTTTGGACAAGTCATTGCATTTTTTCACCCCTCTTGTCCCTCAGCACAAGCTTATTCTTTTAAAAAGTGCATTTGTACAAGAATCTACCACAATATAGTCTTGATCTTAGCAGGGGTCTGTAAATATCAGTGTGATTTAGTCAAATACTTCAAGATCTACTTTGATTTATTTTGTAGGAAGCATACAGAAATGTAAACTTAAAATCGCCAGCAAAGCAGATCAAAATTATCAGTGGTTACTTAAGAGTAATTTTTCTTATGAAAAGAAATATACATAATTCTGCACAATTTGCCAAGCTTTCTTTCAGTTCAGATTTAAATGGTCCTTGCACATGCTTTCAAATCACATAACTGCAAGAAGAATTTTGTAAGTTCTGTGGGTGTTACTTGAATGGATGCCACTCCATATTCTTTCTAATCAAGAAACCTCTAAGGTAAGAACAAGCAGAAAATATTACATATGAAGTCATAAAAATGACCTCTTGTGTTGTAAAGATGAAATTCATTGCAAGGTATGATTGAGACTTAGAATCAATTTTGATAAGAAATTTGGATTACCCAAGACACTAAATAGCTATTGAGCTCAGTAATACTTCTTTCAGAAGCTGACTGTAATGCTGCAGTGTAACATGCTAAAGGAGATGTGGATCCCTAAAATTTTAAAATCTTCATATGAATAATGCATTAAGGATGCTGCAGGCTGAACCATTCTTTGATGGCACAGCTCATACAGATCATTTACAGGCAATCTGAAGAATATTTATGTCTGAAGAACAGAAGTAAAACATTTTTCTTCTGTCTGTTTCAATGGAAAAAAAAAATATAAAAGACTGTCACAGAATGAATTTTTTGATTATTTTTCCTGAAATTATTTGCCAAATAATCATTGTTTCTGCAGGATTAGAATGGGTCTACTGTTCCTTAAAATTTTCTGGGTAGCGTATCTTGACACTAATCTCAGTATATTTTAAAGGAAGGAGTCCAGTTCAGAAATAAGTAATGTCACTGATTTTGTCCTAATACTCAAAGGTGTCACACTGCTGAATGACATGGAAGGTGAGTTCTGAGATACTTAGGCCAAACTAATTAATTTTTTTGAAGAGACAAGTAAGTTTGAAATGGAGTAGGAAGAAAAAAAGAAAGAAAAAAGAGTTTAAGTACAGTGTGGTGAGTTATGGTGTGATGTTCCAGCCATTTTTTGTTGTATCTGTATTAATTTCCTATTTGTGTGTGGTGTTTCCATAAACTGGTGAGGCATGAAATAGCCTATTTCCTACCAATTAAAGAAGATATGACATTAGTGTGGTTTACATCTGAGAGATATTCATGTACATTTATAAGCATTAGATCTAAATGAACAAAAATTCATAAAAATGGAAGGAATAATAATATTTTTGTTGAATTTGTTGTGCAGATTGTCTCTAAGAAGGAGATAAACTTTAAAACTTTGAAACTAAAATTCTATTAATTTACATTAAATAATTCAATAAATATACAGGACTTGCTATAACAGGTATTTTTCTTTTAAAAATGAAAATGTCCTGGTAAAGGTTTGTTTTTTTGCTCTTGAAATTGGTATAATTGTCCTAGTTCTTCAACATACCATATTTTCATATACTAAGATGATTATGCACATCTCTCCATCCTACTATTTGAACACCTCCCACATGAATGAATCAAATTAAAATTATGATGTTCATTTTACATTATTATTCTTATTTCATTATTAGACTTTTTCTTTTTGGCATCAATAATAAAACATTTTGATCCAGAATGCAATAACAAATTCTCAATAGAGCATGCTTGTCCAGAATTATAGAACTATATAAGTTTATTATATAATTTAACTTCTAAATTTATATCCTTAAGGGAGTAAAAGTTCTTTTAAACTCAATCTTTTTACATATCATTAATGTTCTTGCAACTGTTTAGAGAGATATATTTAATATTGAAAAATACTTTTCTTTTACTTTCTTATAACTACTCCAAATATTCATCTCTGTGACTGGCATATTCTTAAATTGATTTCTTCTTGAAAGTAAATTTCTTGAATAAAAGCTCTTCAGGTGTTTTTGTTTTAGTTTTTTTTTCTTTGTTTAAAAAAGTTCTCTTTATGTATGTATGTATGTATGTGGATATGTATGTGGGTATGTATTACTTTCAGGAATGTTAGACAAAACCCCCACGCTTTTCTTCACAAAAACTCTTGACTTTGTTTACCAAGTGAAAGCCAAAAATTGATGGTGGTATATCCAATTCAGAATGTAATTACCTGGGAAGTAAACCAAAGATTTTTATTAAATCACAACATGGTGGTCAACAAATAAGTATAAATTCAGAGCAAGAATGCTTCTAAGGCTTGAACTTGTTTGTTAGCCTCTCTATTCAATGAAAACCCTTTTTGGCATGGGGCTTTTTAATTTTAAATTATAAAATATTTACTGTTTCACAACATTCAGACATGCCATTAGTTCTACATGCCAATTTAGAGGCAATAACTCCCTGTTTGCATCATCTCAGTCCATCGTATAGCTGCAAGTTTGTTTAGTAGAACTGTCCCACTGTTTCTGAACACTGTTCTCCATCTGGTTTGGTTTCTGATGCCCTTGTTTAACCTTTGATATAATTTCTCCAGTTATGCTTTAAAAATTGAATGTAGTTTCTATTGTGTCTGACCATTGATTCAGTTCAGGTTTGATGGTTCCACTTATGAGACAGCAAGATTTTAAATCACACTGTTTTATAGTTTGGCCTAACCAGTCTGGCAAGGGGAGAACCGAGAGAGAAAGGCAAAACTGAGTTCTACTATTCCTGACTTCTGATCATCTTGAAAGCTAATACTCACTCATTCCAGGCTTAAAAATATGTTTGACATTTCCAGGTCATTCCCAGTCTCTGCTGGCTAGAACATAGTAACACAGTTTGAAAAATATTCTTGGAAACAGCATATGCAAAAGTTTTTAGTCATATGAATATGCAATGGGATGTTGTAGGGAAACCAACTTCAAAAAATATAGTTCATAAAGAAAGACTGGACAGAGAAAATGAAAAATTTATCACTAATCTCCCTTTCATACGTGATTTTTTTCTGATTAAGGAAAATTTATTCCTGCACAGAAGCATTTGGAATTACATTTGGAATTACATTTGAACAGATTTTGTTGGATCAAAACACGCTATTTAGTTAAGGAGCACTTAAGGCACATTACTTATGAGAAATGGTATTTAAAGTAATCTATCTTATTTATCTGGACTCCATTACATAAGGTAATGGGAGAAGAATATAATAATTTGAAAATTATTTTAAAAATAGTACTAAACTACTTCATTTTACATTAAAAAATTAGATTGCATTTGATTACTATTTTAAGAGATTCCTGACTCAAATCCATGTTACTTTTTCACTGTCCTGTCAGTTTTTCCCATCTTGGAGACTAACCACAAAACCAACAGATGCTATATCCCGCAGATGACAGTATAGAAACCTTCTGAACATGTGTTAGAAGGAGTGAGCAGTGAGAGAAGAGAGAGTGGAGATGTTCTAAATTTCATCTTCAACTAGGAAGCAAAACTTTTTCACTGGCTTCGTGCCCCTTCTGAGGAGCTTAAGTGGTGTGCAAAGACCTTTATTTCCATGACTACATCCTTCCTGAGGTGTAGTAGTGTAGTAGATGCTTAGTAGCCACTGTTTCCTTGTGAAAAACATTTTCTGAGGGGACTAAAGGGCTTAAATGACATGGAGGAAGGTTAAGTGATCAATTAGAAGAGTTTTTTAGCAGTCTAAGCCACTATGATTACATGCAGATGGTGTTATGAACTGTAGGTTGTTGGTTTACATACCTGTTCAGATAAACAACTGAAACACTAATTCATTCTGTGCAGTATAAATAATATTAATAATGAGTTATAGTTGTTGATGGTAAGGTTGGAAAGAATAACTCTATCTTTAAGTTTATGATATTTTACTTCTTTTAATTGTCAAAATGCTGATTTTTATTAATAGTACGCTTTCTTTACTTGTTGAATAGTTGAATTGTAAAATTGTACATATCACTTTTTTTTCAAGTATTTCCAAACTTCTGGGGGCTGCATAGACACTGTGATATCTCCATGTTATTTGATATTGCCCTATAATATCTGAGAAAAACAGTTTTGTGTAGATGAACTATAAAGGAAAAATTCAGGAAGAATTGATTTTTCATTCTCCTCCTATTCATATTTTTAGGGGTCCTGAAGAAACTACTTTGCTTAAAATCATGTAAAAATGAATTTATCATCTCTGTCTCACAGGAACATTGAAAGTTATTTCATTCATGCCTTCAAGACTTTTTAAAATAGCAAATTATTGCAGGTTTTGTGATGTTACACTTGGCATTTAAAGTAGAATTCTTAATGAAGTATTTAACAATAAAGGATGGTATTTCTAATGACAAATTTTAAGTCCAACTCTTCCAATATCAACTGTAAAACACCTCAGTTTTTCAGTAATTCAGCTTTTTTAATAATCATGTCCTGAAGTAATGTCCAAGGTTATAACCTTTTGAACTCCTTTAAAACTCCAGTTAATATTATTTAGGAATAGTATTAGCTTGAGTCTGTTACGAATGTTAATGGAAGTTGCAGCATCAGATTAACTGGGAAAAGATTCTTTAAATAGATAGTATTTATATGATATTTTTTGCCATAATTTTTCTGTAGTTTCAGTAATTTTAAATACTAAAATCATCCCATGTAAAAATGAACAGGGTCTTATCTGTATTGCCAGGGATTTAGGGGGGATTGAAGTGTGGAGAGTGTCTATGAACAAAAGATTTTTTATTTGTGCCCACTGCCTAATTTCTTTTCGTGCCTTCCTTTCAGAAGCATGATAGCTGTCCATTTCTAGTGCATGTAGTACTCACAAGTCTAGTCCATCACTGGATACAGTTCTCAGTTTTCTTCCTTTACCTCTTTGGATCCTCTGCTGAGATGAGGTGAGTCAAGCTTCTCAGATTAAGAGGTCAAGCTTTTGAAGTATTGAGGTATGAGATTCCAGATCTCTCAACCTTCCTAAGAAAAACTGTCTGAAGTGATGGAAGGTGATTAATGTTTGGCAGTGCAGAAAAATGTCTTTTCATGTCTTCTCATCAAACTGGCTATTTTTTTCTCTCTTCTTATAAGTATTGAAAGAGAATTTCTCTTTCTGTGGACTGTTCTGAGGCAAGGATTTTTCTTTCTGTGGTTACCTAAGTAGCTGGATGCTCCTTTGGCCAAATTGCTTTATTGATGAAATGCAGTTTTTGAGCTTACTCCACAGTACTTAACTATGCAGAGAATAATATATCTTTTAAAATGCTTACGTGGGTTTTTATTGATTGCTTGTTTGTGTGTTCAGTTGTTTGGGGTTTTTTTCCTTTGGGAAGTGGTTAATTCTTGCCTTGTACATTCTAAAGTTTCTTATTTTCAACAAAGAATTCTTGGATGAAAATTAGAACTCGATAAAGGTAACTTGCACATTTAAAATGGAATAGCATTCTCTTCAGGAAAGACTTTGAGAAGCACTTGACTTTAAAGCATTGAATTACAAACCACCTCCTTGGGATTCTTAGTTCTAATATTATTATTTGCATTTTTATTAGTGAAGTGTCTAGCAGTCCAAAGTTTGTTGTATATTGCACCTTCTAGATAAACAGCAAGGAGAAGGCTGTATTCAAACAGCTTAACAAGAAAACAGGAAAGACACACTAACAGAAGTAAATTTTGAAAAGCATTCTATTCCAAGTCTCACAGGCAGAAATGTGGAAATAAGGTGGTCTGTGATTTAGATCTTTGGTGAAGTATTTTGATTAGTCCTTAAAGAAGCTGCCTCATTCTGCTTTGAATCTGCACCTGAGAATCTTGCCTTGAAGGCAAATAAGTGCTTCATTTCACTCAAAAATTGAAAAGAAAGACTCTTTGATTTTGGAAGATGGACACAGAATCTGTTCCCAATATGTAAGAACAGATTACCTTTAAGAGAGTTCTCAGAGGAAGGGGTCTCCATGTGTGTACATATCAATATATGTTTGTGAGAGAAAGAACAGCTAACTCATAATAAATATGATTAAACAGGAGAACAGAGTCCTGTGCTTTAAATTCCTGATAACTGGGAGAATGTGTAAATAATTCTGGTGAGTTGAATGCAAAGAAATTAATTTAACCTTTTATTGCAACCATGCCATCTTCTCCTCTGTATTTTAAATAAACATGGTAATGGTTCTATTTGAACAGAACAATACATCTGGCGAACTACCAGCATGCTAGATAAATATGATTTGATTAAGTTTCTCAAAATTTAGTGAAAAAGTATCTTTATTCTAGAATCTATCTGGGCTTAGAAATGAGAATAATAATAAACAGATAGTAAATAACATGAATGGAAGAGAGTTTTATTATATTAAGCTATTTAAGACACAAACAAGTTCTATAATCTTTCACAAAGATTTTCAGGATCAGTTTTGTGATTAAATATCTGGGCTGAAATTTAGTTGCTTAATCTTAAATTCTTAGTGACATATGAGATGTCGCTATCTGAGACATCTACAGTTTATTTTCATCAGAGACATCTACATTTTTGTCCTGGTTTGTTGGGGTTATGTGTTTGTTTCTTTCAGTTTGGCCAAGTTAGGCCCTGTTCCCAAGATGGCTCCCAGTGCCTTCCATTTTGTTGTTTACTTGTTATATGTTAATCAGTTT
>JBBMKD010000170.1:52083459-52111911 GCA_037834095.1 Argya squamiceps | reverse complement strand
AAACCTCTCGCCGCTCTGAAGAGAGATGGCAAAACTGAGAGTCCGTGCCAGGAGTTGGCTCAGCTCCCTCAGTCTGTCAGTCCCAGTCCCTTCGGTGCTGGAAAAGGCAGAGTCCAGGCCTGGTGGGCCACAGGCGCAAGATCCCAGTGCTCCTCTGGGTTTTTTCAGTCCAGAGCAGATTTAAACAGTCTCAAGAAAAAAAGAAAAAAATCAGTCCAGGAAAGCTTCTTTGCCTCAGCTAGCTGGACTAACAAAAGGAAAAAAACTCTCTCCCTGGCTGCCGTCCGTGCATCCGATGAAAACACACAGTCCCAAGGACGAGAAAAGATCCTGAGGAGTGAACACTGTTTTTCAAAACAAACTGCGCGCTTCTTCTTTCCCTGCTCACTCTCAGAACCAGTCTTAAACACACAGAACACAGAACAGACAACTGGGGATACAGGAATCATAGTCACCCTAGGACAATTTTATTTTTACCTGAGACGTCTACAAAACTTATGACACAGGAACCATGAGATGAACCATCTAGAGGACATATGTGTGATTTTAGGATGGCAGACTGGCTGATTAATATGGCTATCTACTGTCTATTTGCATGCCTAATATATATATTAGATCCCAAAAAAACTTACTTTGTCTTTTGAATTTTATCTTTTGGTCTGATCTTAAGTCTAAGGGCAAACACAAGTCCTATGAAAAACCAGTTGAAAATCAGAACTTCACTTTTTGAGTGCTGCTCAGGGAGTTTTATCATAAGGAAGGTATTCTTGCTTTTCATTTTTTCTTTTTTTTTTTTTTCTTTTTTTTTGTCTACGTAGGTGGCAGAAAAGTAGAATCAGAATCTCACTGAAAAGTCCAACTGTGTTTATGAAACTCTATTTCATAAAGCCTGAGTTTTGCAGTTAACATTGCTACTAATTGCAAATTAATCAAAAAAGACTACTGTATTTGTCAGAGGGAGGGAAAGGGACAAACCAAACAAAAAAACCCTGAAGTGCAATTGTCATTAGTTGTCACTACCAAATATTGCTTATCTGGAGTTCCTCTACATGTCAGTGCACATTAACATTATGCAACAGAATATAAAATGCTGATATATATTTATGACCTAAGCAGTGAAAGTCTTGCATTCTCTGAGGCAAATTATCTTGGTGTACATTGGATCTATTGAACATAAAAATATTAAATTGTCTACAGACTCTTTTTATTACGTCTGCAGTAATTAATTAAGCACAGATGTCTCACCGGAAGATGAAATGGAATGTATTCAGGGAGGAAAGGAAGAGGATAAAGAATAATGAGTTCCTGAAATACAATACATCAAATGAAGAGAATAATGTAAATTAGGGCCTAATCACATTCTGCATTACACAGATGCTCTGGGAGAGTATGTGGACCTTCAAGGCAAGTTGTGCATCTAGTATTCAAATCTGTCCAATCCTGCTCTGCAGATGTTCCACAGCCTCTAAGGAGAGCACATTCAGCTGATTTGGGCAAATTTTATGTAGTATGAGGTACAACATGTGCAGGCTGGAAGCACTCAGGGTTTTTCACTTTTCTGAGTTGGTAAGGATTTCCCAGTGACTTCTGAGGAGGAAGACCTACAATGTTTTAAAGGAATATTTGGACATCCATTTCTTCTTATTGTGCTATCTTGTTTCTTTGACTGTTGAAAGCCATACAGTATGCCAGTGCTAATCAGACTGTACCTCTACCACCAACTGCATAGTGGGGATGCAGAACATGCAACCAGCTGATATTTGCTCTGCTCTGAAACTTCTTCACAATCCTATCTGTTGCAGAATCCATAACAGGAGAACTTAAATACAGAAAGAAGCTTTCTCATTTACCTTTAATTAATCATGGTTGAATTCCCAGTATTATACTGACAAATGGTTATTTTTTATGTCAGAGAAGTTATAGACTCAGCATGCTTCTAGTATTCTTAGGATTAAATGAAGTCTAGTGAAAGATTGTTAGTGAAATGAAGTTGGAGAAGGATTCCAAACCAATTATGACCTCCATCAGAGCATATAGTAGTTACAGAGATATTTCTTTCTGCCCTATGAGCACAGAGCTAGAAATGGTGGACACTGCATATTGTATCACTAAGGACTGATTAGGAGTCTAATTATGTACACTACAGCTTTATAATACTGATAAGAGTGCTTTTGATAGACTGCTACCAGAAACACAGTGAGCAGCTGTAAATAGAACACTAGTCATCACTTTCCATGTAGTTGGGGGTTTTAGTTTTAGTTTTAGTTTTGGAAAGAACCTTACTAGTTTGTGATTGCAATTTCTTGTGCATATTCATCAGAAAATGTAGGATTTTATTTAAATTTGTACTGTAGTTCTAAAGAAAGACTCATCCTTATGTACGTGATGTTTCAAATATGACTTAATATAAAGGTACAAAGAAACAATAGTAAAATGTTTCTTTTTAAGTGTTTTATAGATTTACAAAATCTGAATCAAAAAATACCAATTCATTTTGTGATTAGGCAAACATTTGAATATAATTATTTTAATGTTTCATCACCTTTTGTTCAAGGAAATTCTCTCATAGAAATAAGAAGTTTGAATATGTTAATTTCCCTCAAAATAGCAGCCGCAATGTCAGGGAAAATAAGAGATTCTACATGAACAGTACTGTTTGTTCCTGTAATTACTGCTTTTACTGGACCAACTCTCACATCACAGTCTAGCTGACTATTAGAGTTTGCTTAACTATCAGGCTTCCTCAGCCAAAGGCACAAAGCATTGAAAGTCTGTAACTGAAGTTATTGGTGGGAGTTTACTGATTATAATATGTATAAGAAACTAGTAGACCAACCATGGTCTTAAAAATAATGAAGCTGATATTATAAAGTGAATTCACAGTGGCAGTTTTGTACTTACTTTTTAGCTCCGCCATTGTTAAAATAAGTGGTATATGGTCTGCAAACCAAAAAGCAATATCAACATGCCATTCTTTGCAAACGGTTTATCCAAGACATACATTATGTTGGTGAACTTGAAAATATTAATTAACTTACAACATTTAGCATATGAAGAAATTTCATTTTTTAAAATCTCCTGCACTTCAAAAACATTACTGAAATGTGAAACAAGTAGATAATAAAAACTTTGTTATAAACAGAATTTTAAATGGAAACAAGAAGAGCCATATATGGGCAAAAAACAAATTACTACAGAGTATATTATTCTGTAAATAATAAATGAAAAATCTGTAAATTCCATGTTGCACTGAAAACAGTGGATTTATGGCAAGGTCTGGTCTATGTAAGGTGCATACAATATTTCAGAAAAATTAACTTGCTCTTAAAAATGTTGTCTGTGTTTCCAAGAAGTTGCTCAGCATGTAACTGAGAACAAAAATATATCATCTTGAAATTCGAACTGTTCGGAAACCAAAAATTCCTTCATTGGAAAATGAAATTTCACTACTCATTTTTGATCCAAGCAACATTTTGATTGAGAAAATAATCAGAATAATCTCAAAAAGGAGAATTATTTTGTAATTAATAAATGTAAATAGTTATTATTCTCTCCACTTTGATCTAAAAATAAAGGTATTAGGACTTTTAAATTTTAGCCACTATAGGTAGAAAAGGGTAAATAATGCACAAGAAAAACTGTTAGCTAATAAAGCTGTACTTTCTTATTAGATGAGAGAGGAGTGGAAGGAGCAAAAAGCAACTGACAAGAGAAAAGGAAAAGAAGTGGAAAAAATACTCCAGTACTCATGGCTGAAGTCATACTCAGTTCCATGACTTTGAAACAGGTAGTAACACACTAAGGACAGAGGTTGTCAGGGAGCTGTTCTTGGTCTCATGGCCTCACTCCACCGGCAGCACCGGCAGAGCGTGCGTGGTAGCGCGGCACCTCAGGCAAGACTGTGCTTCTATAACATTTCCTGTTTTATGATCCTGACTTCCCACCTCTAACAGAGCTTTTCCCCATCACCCTGACAGTTCACAGGTTTGTAACTTTAGAATGGAGCTGGAATTGCTTATGGGACAATTTTCTTCTGGACAGAGAACAAAGATTATAAAATGATTTTTTTTTCTTTTTGAATTACTGACAGAGGTGAGACCATAGAAAAATATTTACTTTTAATTATATTTCCTGGGAAAATGAGACAATAGTCTGTCTTTATGTGTCTAAGATATACTGTCATTATCAAGGAGTTTCAACCATATAGAGGTTAAAGGTCTTAAATAAAGGAAATTTCTACAAGTTGTGTAAAAAAAGGAAACTGTTTGAAGAAGATATATTGAAATGGATAATCCTTGGGGACAGAAAATTACAGGAATAATTTACGTCCCTTCTGAATCAGAGCAGCCAGTTATTACGAACATACTGGCAAGGGTTCAGCGTAATCCCCATTGTTACAAACACAACCAAACAAGTTGAATTATATTATAATGTTAAAAAACAAAGACAGATGAATTTGGTCAATAGTTACAGCTCAAATACAATCTCATTACTGCTCAGCAAGCTTTTGTGTTCTTTATTTTTATTAATCTGGATGAAAATTTTCTTTCTGTGGACATATATAAAAGCTCTTCATGTCTGTACTGTCTTATTGAAACATACATGTGTTTTTGTGATGCTCAGACTCTCATATCATTCAATACCTTGAGACTACAGTGTGGACACATCCCAGTGTTAAACAAGTCTGGAATAACTGAATTATGATATATAACTGTGTGCCACCTAATCCTATTTTGAGCTATGGGAGGAGAGTAAAGCAGGTGAGTAAAAAGCCACCAAGGACCTGTTGGACCCTTTCCCTTTTACTTGCATCAATAAATACATCATCTGCTTTATTGCATTGATACATTCAGTTCATAGTCAGCTTTGGTATACAATTTGCTGTAGTTGCCTCATGACATGAGGATGTTGCTGCTGTTGCCTTTTACAGAATCATGGGCAAATGGTTCCAGAGAACATATGAACAGCTGGACTCTGCCTGCTGTGGGGAGGGAGAGATGTATGGGGGGGGGGGGGGTGGAGAAAGGGGAAACTAGCTTATCTTCATTAGAGAAGCAGTGAGAGTAGTAATTCAGTGTTGCTTTTATGTGAATACTAGAAGAGTAATTATAGACAGCTGCTGAGATCTACATTAATGTCTTCAGATTTATATACTTTAAAGAGCAGATTCAGAGGAGCTAGAGGGGATAGAGTGACTCCATTTTCTTCATTGTTCTTTTGTTCCATTTTGCTAAAAAGGCCAGTTCACAGCTGTGCAATCACAGTCCTGATTTTAACCTTTCTGACTCTGGTAAGTTGTACAAATTGATATCACTCAGTTCAGATATCACATCAGTAACTTCAAAATCAAAGTAGCCAAATTAGCCCTACAGACAACCTCTCTCAATAAAAGAAAATACAGACAATATGGCTGGACAAGCCAATACGTAAAGTGGTTTGAAATGAAACTGTAACAAAATGAGCAACATTAATGAGTTGACATAAGATGATCTTTTATATTTTTGATGGATTCTGTTTTGTTGCTAAACTTTACATCAGTTTTTACATTTTCTCTTAACGTATGGAATTTCCATTAATTATTTTGATTGAGATTAAACTAAATTTATGAGAGAAAATTTTTTCATCAGAAATAACTATACTCTACATTTACAACAATTTGTTCCTAGTGGTTTTCAAAGTATTTTACAATCATTATGAAATATTGAGGTATGACATTGCTTTAAGTTTGAAACTTTGTTAACAGCAGCAGAATTTTTCAGCATACATAAATAATAAAAAGATCTGCTTCTCATAGGCCTTGATTTTATAAGTTCTACAATCCAATAAATATTATAGATAAAAATTCACACTGGCTTAACAGAGGTTAAAAGCTGGTCTACAGCTTGTCAAAGTTGTCCTATGAAACCAATACACTACCAGCTGCTGATTTCTGGATCTGGAAAGTAATGTTACAGGTATATAGTGCTGATTACATGAAAGCAATTGATTACAGATTACTTTTTAAGTACTTTATTCAATACAGCTGATACCAAGGTGGCTCCTATGATGTAGTACTATGATATTGCCCATAATCAAGACATGGTTAGACTGCCACTAAAAGTAAGAGAGAGTAATTAGGGTTGCATTTTCACTTGAGAAGTGCACAGGTAGCATCTTAGAATAGCATTAAGAAAAAAAAAATCACTTACTTGTCTCTGTTCTGTGGAATCTCCTGCAAGCAGCAGTCTGCCTTCCTCACCTCTACTATTCTGCTGCTTTAGAAGAATTGCTGTCATAAATTCAAGCAATTTAGGTACCCTTTTAGGCAAGCATATCTCATGTATTCATCCTTCATTTTTGTCTGTTCTAACTTGGACAGTCATTTTAGTTATTTTTATCTCTCAAGACTATCATTTGTCAATCCTGCAGGACTCTGTCTAGCCATATTGAAGACAGGAGATGTGTGATTTGACACAGTGCACCTTCTTTCCTGTGAAATGCTTTGGACCCTTACACAGCACTGGTTAGCAAATCATGGGTTCCTGAACCATCTCCACTGCTATTAACTCTTCCATAACCCTTTAATGTCAACTTTTTCCTCCCCAACATGCATTAGTAGATGTCTCTAAAAATGTGTGATCCCTGATCTGAGAAAAAATCTTTATGGGCAGATCTTGTTACAAAGAACAAAAGATGTCCAGATCTTAATTTGTGTGAATGGTCACAAAAAAGTTATGAGTAAAGATTTTCCTCAACAACTATTTGTTTTAATGAAATTTCTCACTGAAAAAGACAAGTCAGGCATCCAAAGGACCAATTCCATTGAATTTTGCCATGGTGACTTCAAAATGCTAGGTTTCTATCACCCAGACAGATTTTCTGCTAATGCAGAACATAAAGAGAAAAGATTACAATATACAATTTTTAAGACTAAAATGAACAGAAAAAACTATGTACCTTCCCTCTGCATAAGCTGGGTCTTTATTGTATACAGGTCAAGAGAAGAGCCTTAAGGTTTATTTTATATATATGCTTGAAGAAACTTTTTCTCTGATTCAGTTCAACAGCAGCAATTCAACAACATCTCAATATAACCTTTATTCTTTTTCCAGAATTTTATCAGAGCTGTTTGGGTTTTGTTTTGTTTCTTTTGTTTGTTTGTTTGTTTTGATTTGTTTGTTTGTTTCCCTCTAAAAGAATGAATAATCCCATGCTGGAATACCTATACAGACCAAAAAAATTCACCCTCACCCCCCTCCACATCTGGATGTACTTTTCTCTTCTGCATGTCCAGCACTCCAGGTGAGAACTTGCCTATACTCAGTATGTTCACTAGGAGTATAAAATAAATAGTGTGTAAATCTGCCTCATATCTGACTGAGCTGGTGAAAAATATATTATAGAGTGTATTGGGTAATAATATATTTATATTGCTAACTTTGAACTTACTGTAGAACATATTTCCAGAATATCTCAAGATAACTTTTCAAGATTATTCTTGCATTGAAAAGAAAAACAATTTAACTGCTTATATTTCACCTACCAATGAAGCAAAATGAAGTTCCTATTGATAATGGCAGTGAGCTTTAGAAAATAAGAAACACAGAAATAAAGATTAAATCTTTTTGAATATGGTGTTTCAGTAGTTCTGAAGTAAAGAAAGGGGAGGAATTTATTCTTACTTGTTAGATTGCTAAAAGGCTGTCTTTGTTTATATAAAGTACCTAATACAGTTTTTCAGTACAATAATAGCTTGCAATGTCTTCTTTCCCCAGTACTTCACAGATTTATTTTTTACCATTTGAATTATTTTAAAAAACATTTATTTAAAAAGATTCAGGAATTGTGCAACTAAATTCAACTTTGGCAAATGGTTAATGTGTCCTTTTTAACAAAGAAAGTACTTGAAATGAAGTTGTTACTGCAACTTACACAATGCAGAATAGTCTTTTTTTAATAGGCACGTTTGTTGTAATATATTTAGATGGACTAGATTTTCCTTCAGTGCATTAAAAAGCACACATAGTAATAGAAGTTGGCAAGATAGCATATTTTTCTTGATGTTAACTACAAATTGGTGGCAAATTCATGCACTAAAACTTTTTCTTGTGACTTTATCCTATATAGTATTATTTATATAATATATTTATATAATACTATATAAAGAAATGTCCTTGATTGTGTTATTTATTTCACATTTACATCCAAACATTAAGATATTAAGCAGATAATAATGTCTACATTATGCAGTACCTGATGGATTACAAGAAGCAAATTCTTTTGTGAAAATTACCTCAGAAAAGGGAATGAAATACTATGGACCTAAAGCAGAGGTTACTAATGATGTGGCTAAGGGTTAGTCCAGTGGCAGCCAACACGTCAGCCTGGAACATAAAGGTGATAACTTCTTCAAAGTGACACTTTTTTATGATCAGATTAGCGAGAGACGCCTCTGCCCAAATTATGGTGCAGATGAGACCATATGCAGAAATCAATAATAAGGATTATTTTAAAAGGTAAATGTGAGGTAGAGAGATAGAAACACATAGAAAATGAGAAGGGGGACATGGAGAGAGTGAGATCAAGCAGAAGATAGTAAACACCTGTGGCTCCACTGGCAGCCCATTGCTCCTTCTTCACCCTGGGCTTCTCAGTGGTGAGGGTGTCAGAGGTGTTCTTTTGGGGGTCCCATTTCTATACAGTCCTATGTTAGCTGGGGGTATGCAAAATGTGTAGAGCTAGTTATTTATAAAATCTTAGCTACCAGGCCAATCAGCTTACAGAGCTTTTTGACAAGAGAAGACAGAAATGCAATAGGTGGATTTTTTTCTCTCACCCACGTCTGTAAGTCTGGTATCTTTTCCTTCTGTAAGACAGTCATGTTTCTAGAGAATTGCTAACCCATGGCCTCCCCTCCCTCTAGACTTTGCACTCTGCAGCACAGACGTAGCATTGTTTTCCCAGGCCATGGCATGTGACTGCTGTGCTCTTTAAACTTTATTCAGCTGCTGCTCCTTTTCTTAAAGCAAAACCTGTCTTCACCCAGCTTTCAAGGCCATGTTTCCTCAGTGATCACTAATTGACTATCAGTGAATTTTTATTGATCTGGAGCTTCTGCTTTCAACCCATGCCCATATTTTCAAGGCCTTTATTTGTTATCCCAAGGTAAAATTGTGCATCATGAGAAAAGGCAGCAGATACTAAACTCGGGTTCACACGGTGAGGTCTCAGAAACGGCTGATAAGGTGAACAGGTCACAAGTAGGCCCTTGCACAAAAGATTCAGTTACCATGAACCCTCTGATATGTAAAAAAAAAAAATGGAAATTCTATTTTTACAAGAGCACTGGGCAAAAACCAAAAAAGCTTAGAAAATTATAATAGATTGGTGTTCTTAAGGTTTATGTTAAAAACAAGCTGGTGTTAAAAGCTGCTTAAAGTAATTCTGTTTTTCCAGATGCAAGTGGCTCCTGCTGTCTACACATATTCATATTTTCCAAATGCTATCTACTAATAGCAATGTGTGTGGCAGTTATTTAAGAAGCATAGTCTAAGTTCTTTGTTGGGACACATGATAGAATCAAAAGATCTTTGGATACTTAAATACACAGCTGTGATTCCAAGTATCTGTTCTGCAGTAATCCAACCCAGCAGCTTTTGCCCAGGGAATTCCCTGAACACTGGAAATTATTTTTGTGCCTAGAATTTCTCTTTGCAGCAATTAGAGATCTAGGTCCTGCACAAACCAGAAGAGTGTTTGAAGAGTAGTTAGACTCGCATGTTCAAAGGACAGATCCATTAGAAGTGTACACTTGCTGATGATTTGGTAGAGTCCTTTTTGAAATCACAAACCTTAACTACTGTATATATATTATCTTGAATCTATAATCTGTTCTGGAATAAACTGAACAACATAACCTGTTTCATATCTCAGTGCGTGGGTGGAAATGTGCCAGTTGTGTTTTAAATAATTTTTGATACATGCAGTATTAACATTTACAGGATCTCTTTACATACAGGGTTATATCATGTATTCTAGCCACAATCTGAAGTCACTGAACCTCTTATGATAAGGAGAATGACTATCCTATTTCTTATGGAAGAAGCTTTTTAGTTTCACCACAGTGCAATGCATTCAAGCAATAGACATTTGACATGAATCTGCCTAGCAAAAGGTGGCATATTATTAAAGGGGACTTTTATTTCCAGTATTAGCTTTGACCATAAACTGATAAGTAAGGATAGTTCATTATTCTCTGAATTATGTCAGAATTCTAAATTTTGCTATTTACAGGGAAAAAAATAAACAGGTAGAGAAAAGTATCAGCAGAACAAGAAAAAGCATTCCAGAAGCAAATGTCATACTGAATTGCGGTACAATAATAAAAGCACTTTGTAAAGTGTATCACCACAGGAACAAGGGAATAGCTTCCATGTTTGCAGTGTTTATGTATTTCTGCTTGCACCTAGTCTCCAGTAATATATTTCTCCAAAGCCTCAGTTTATATGCTCTTTTTCATCTGGTGACAAACTATATGCTTTCTCAGAGTCCTGTCTCACTTATGGAGATTTGACATCTGTAGGAGACCATATAATAGTAACCTGAATAGTTTGCTACAAAATATGTTCTTTTTCCATAAATGAAAAGAATGCATTTCTTTCAGCTTTAGTTTCCTAATTTCCATTTATTTCCTGCATTTACTTTCACAGATTACTGGTATTACTGATTAACACTTAAGGCTGAATAAATTCCACACACAACCTCAAAAATAAAAAATATTTCACATTTTAGATTCAAAGCAAACTTAGATTTCCCTCATTCTTGAGACTATTCCTTCATGTTGTCATTATGGGCAACTGATAAACTTTATAGAGAAACTCAAGACATGAAACAACAAATGATAACATTAAAATATTTCTCTTAATAGTTTAGCGAGAAGCTGCAGTAATGAAACCTGTCTTCCTAAAGACACATAACTCAGAACTGATTTCTTAGTCTTGTGCTTTAAAATATACTAAATGGTGAGTCTATTCAGAGCTTTCCCTTGTGGAGGGATGTCATGACCAGTTTACCTCCCTGTTCTGGGTTGTTCTGCAGTATAACTTCATATTATTTTTCTCCTCAAATGTGGCAACCTGTTTTAAAATAAAATTAAAATTATAATATAATATAATATAATATAATATAATATAATATAATATAATATAATATAATATTCTTGGAACTTCTTGTCCTCTGTCCCTTAGGACAAAAGGTATTTAACAAATTGATTAATCATACTATATTCCATCAGATCTGTGTCAGCATAGATTAAATTCAATGAATTTATTCCATTTTTGCATGGGCTAAGGGCTTATCTTGGTCCTCCATAATACACTGCATTCAATATTGTTCAAACACACCATTTGATAATAGAATCATAGAATCATTTTGGTTGGAAAAAGCCTCTAAGATTGGCACGGTGTCCATATTCTCAAGCTCGGCCAGCCCTGGCACCAATCCAATATGGGTGGGACTTGGCTGGTCAGGAGCGTCAGTGAGACGATGGCAGGAGGATGAAAGGAGGGCCTCTTGAGTGGTTTGGAACTCCAGCATGGAGTCCTCACCATGGGACATCTGCCTCAGGAGAGAGACAAAAACTGTTCACGGGGAGGAACTTTTAAAGAGGGGTGTAACATAGGGGAGGTTTCCACCAGGGACCAATAAGATATGACGGGGAAGCGGCTCATAACATAATAGTCATATGTGATAACCATACAGTGGATAGTAGGAGGTGACAGCCTGGATCCTGCCCAATCATTTGACGTCTCTCCTAGAATCTTCCAGAAGCAGGGAGAGACCCCTAAGTGATGGACAGGACCAGGGGGTTACATGACAGATGATGGACAGATAACTGTCTCTGGGGGGAAAACTTAGGAAGAACCAGAACCAATCACAGAACTGTAATTGGGGAGAAGGCAGGGAGAAACTTAAAGTAGGTAACAGAAAGGGTGCATGGAACAAACCGTCTTACAGAAGAACATTAACTTATGAATTAAAATTAAATTTAAAAATGCACCCCCACATCAGATCATCAAATCCGACTATTAACCCACCAGTGCCAAGCCCAACACTAAAACATGTCCCTAAGTACCACATCTACATATCTTTTAAATGCCTTCAGGCATGACTCCACCACTTCCCTGGGCAACCCTTCCAATGTTTGATGACCGTTTCAGTGAGGAAAGGGGTCATTAGATTTTTTCCTAACATCCAGTTTAAAGATTGCTTGAGGCCATTTCCTCTTGTCCTATCAACTGATATTTGAGAGAAGAGACCATAACCACCTCCCTGCTACCTCCTTTCAGGTAGTTGTCCAGAGGGATAAGGTCTTCCCTCAGCCTCCTATTCTAGGAGGCAAGACAACTCTTGTTCACTCGGACATTTTTCATAAATTTGTGCTCTAGACTTCATTGCCCTTCTTTGGATATATATACATGGTGAGCATTCAGAACAAAAGGCAGTGTTTTTACTAGAGTATAATCTGAAAAGCTAGTTACATGCTAAGCTATGCTGATGTAATGTTATACTTTCATAGAACAAATCAGCCTTTCCCTCCGTGTTATGCCTCTAACTTTACTGTGCCCTTTTAACAGTCATTTACGTTGTAAAACTGGAGCACAGTTCTCTTCCATGAGCTAGTTCAAACTAACACCTTTCTCCTCCCTCTCCCCTCGCAATGAACATCATTCTTCTGAGCTGATGAGTTAACCAGTAATGGTATAAAGAAGAGAAAGAAAATGTACTGTCAGAACTAGGGCAAGAGAAAGGAAGGAGGAGGAGTAGAAGGTAAGAGAGCATAGAGATCAAAACCGTTTCTTTGATAGGAGACTGACTCAACAGTCCTTGCCACTTCAGCCTCAAGCTGAAGGATAAAAATTAATCTGTAACTCTCTCCGTATTGTTCAATAAAGAAAAAAAATCTGATTACATTCCCATTTGGTGAATTTTCATTTACAGATGCACATTAAAATAACTGTTTACATCCTACACAAGCTGGTATCCAAAACTGACATGAAACACTCTCACAGATGAAACAGAAAACACTCGTATCTGTCACTGAACTGATCTGTGGACACTCTATTACCCACCAGCCATTGCTGTTTGAGGTATGACACCAAAGGTACTATTTGAAAATGACACAAGTATTTTTGGATTTGAGGTGTCTCCTTATTATAGATTGGGCTAAATTTCATATACAACTTAATGTCTCTGAATATACAGTCATTTTAATTAAGAATCATGAAATAAAATACATAATTATTCCTATTTTAAATATGCATACAATAAGTTCATGTTAAAAAATATGCTGCCATGCTCTAAGGCCTAGGATATTTTATAATGAAGGATGACAAAATCCTTCCCTCATAGGTACTGTTTTCTTTGTTCAAATTTTTAGGTGTTTGGTTGTTGTTGTCTTCTGCTGATGTAAATTATAGGTGATGAGGATTATCAGTTTTATGAAACACTTTCTATGCAAGGGGAGCCTAAGTAGATTCCATACATGAGGAAAAGAACTGGCTGAAAGGAAATATCACCAGGAAAATCATGACTGGATTGAGAGAAAGTATCATTTTTAAAACCAACCATGAATTAATGCAGACAGTTTAGATAAACAGAACAAGTATTACACTTGTTATATTCTTCTCTGGGAAAATGTTTGATAAAAAGTAAGACTGCATTGATATATTTCAGTTTTTGCTTAATACATAATCATTTATAGTTTTCAAATAAGAAAGCTGTTTTTTGGATTGCTAGAGAGGCAGACTGCAGCTATACCAAAAGCAACTAGAAATGCAGAATGAGAAATATCGTGTCTTCCTATAACCCAATCGCGTGATCACTCTTTTACTTAGAGTTTTTTGACTTGCCTAGCCAAAACAAATAGATTGATTTTTTTTTTCTTTCCTCAGGGGAAAAAAAAAATCCAGATCTTCCAAACAGTTTGCTTTGGGAGACATAAATATTTGCTATTTCAGTATTTATCACTTGTCACTGTCCCGCTGTTTTGTCCCTCTCATTTAGAGGTAATCTGGTAATTAGATGAAGGGGTAACATTTTGTATTTTCACAATGAGCCCATTACAGTTTGTAGAATCACAGAGCCATGGAATGGCTTGGGTTGGAAGGGACCTTAAAGATCATCTAGGTCCAAGTACCCAGACATGGACAGGGACACACTCCACTAGACCAAGTTGCTCAGAGCTCCATCTGACCTGGCCTGGAACATCTCTAGTGATGGGGCACTCACTTCACTGGGCAAGCTGTTCCAGTGCCTCACCACCCCCAAAAGTAATGAATTTTTGTCCCTAATATCTAATCTAAACCTACTCTCTTTCAATTTGAACCAATTCCCTCTTGTCCTGTCACTACATGCTCTTGCAAATAGTCTTGCCTCCTCTTTTCTGAAAGTTCCCTTCCGGTATGGAAAGCTCACACTTAGGTCATGCTTCTTTTTTCTAGGCTGAACTAACCCAATTCTCAGCCTTTCCTTACAGGAGTGGTGCTCCATCCTGTATATTCCTTAACAGTTTTTAAAGCATAATTTTACTGCACTAGTCCAGAGTATTTCAGTTGTAAAGCTGTTGAAATATCTCATATGATTTCATGAACCTGTGGTTTAGTGATCAATTGGTAAGCTCTTGATTAGCAGCTACTGAAGTTTTTAAAAGTCTATCACTTCCCAGAAGCCTTTGACTGGCTTTCCAGGTCCTTGAAGACAAATGAGAATCTCAAACTAATCAACAGCAATAAATCACTGGGCTTTCTGCTGATTAGGAATCATGTCTTCTACTTTTCAGGTTGGTTGTCAGCTAATATCCTTTTTAAACATCTAATGTCTCTCAAGGGGATTTCTATAAAGTTGTTGAAGGAAAAAAATTGGTCAGCTTGGGAAAAAAAGAAATTTATGGTAAGAAATCAGTAAAATAATTATATTTTATGCTTACAGATACCTATGCCCAAACAAGAATAATTTCACCTAGTTTGCTAATACTAATTAATTGAATTACAGCTACTAATTGAAATGAAAATTATTTATTTTACATTAAAATAGATTTCAAGCTTTTATGTGGCCAGACACTATGTAATCTACTGAAGCAAATGCAAGTTAAAGCCCCAGACATAACATAATATTTCAGTATTTAAATATGTATGAAAGATTAGGTGCAGCTTTTAGGGATTTCCTGGTATTACTCAAATTCCAGACAGGGTCTGACTGCTGAGTTTACTTTGTGCAATAAACCTATAGTATTGACAGGCAAACTGAAAATGCAATGTGTTTCAAAACAGGTGCTAATCTTTAGAAGAAGATATGAATAAGGCAGATATGCTTTGCTGTTAATGAATAATATATTAATAAATGATGTTTTTTCAAATGTCTATTATTTTAAATATATTAAGGAAATCTTTAGATGTAAAGGAACATATATAAAGAACAAGAATATAAATGATATACGTAATTTTTTATATATATTGAAAAGTATAAAAGGGACTGAGTTTTCTTACACTGTCTGTTTAGATCTGGTCTGCTCAGATGCTGAATCCTACATCATATAACGCAGCATAAACTGTGTCCTGTGACGACCTCTCCTCACTTCTTTCTGAAACAGAGTGTTATTCTTCTCTGGCTGGCTGTGCCTTTCATCTCAGAGGAGGAGGGGAACACAATATTCTAGAAGAAATGTGTAATTTGCAGGTTGAAAACATTTTTTATGAAAACAAGGCCACATAACATATTTTTAAAAATAATGAGGATGAAGATAAATAGGCAAAGGAAGCTCAGAATATCATAATGTTTTATTTTAACTGTTACATAGACATAGTTTAGCTATTACACAATTAAAACCTAAGAGCCACAATGTTATACATGACCCTATTCTCTTGATTTTTCACCCTACTTCTGCAGCTCACTTTATAACTTTCCTTAAATTAAAAGAATAAGAATGAAAAGACAAAGCAGTCAATAAACAGACAGACATACTGCAACATACTGTGAACATCATGAGGGAAATTATAAACTTACATAAGTGATTTTCTTCAATGCCAAAAATCTTCAGTCATTCTTTTAACTTTAAATCATCTTTAAGGATCTACATCAGATTCTTTCACATTAAGTTGCTCTACAATTAAAGATTTCACTGATTAAATTTTTTCTATAACTGCTTCGGAATATTTAATTTTATGGTGCATTTTATTTCATCACTTTGCTTTTCTGGGGTGAAATGGCAAAGATTTCATGGAACAGAACAAATTGGCACAAATTCTTAGGAAAAAAGAAGGTCTCGAACTCAGAAGTTTTATATTAAACTAGGTAACTACCTCATAATAATCTCATTGGCCCTTTATTTTTCTTCACTTTTTTTTTTATTATCACTATTATGATGATGATTACTTATGATGGGTATGTGTGCTGAGTTCAATATTTATTTTCAGGTCTCTCCTGACTGTTTTTCTTTCTAATTCCATGTGGGCATGGTCTCAGATATTTTTTTCCTCCATTCTGTCTCTTGCACAATTTTTTAATCTCTGTAAGGAAAACAGATTACCCTTCTTCGTCCTATTTCCATCAAACACTTTATATTTCCTTTTAATTGGTAAAGTTTCTTTAGGTTGGCAGCTATTTATATTGGGGTTTTTAAACTGAATGTGGCATTGTTACTGCATATTCTATCTCAGAGATATTATCTCAGAAATAATAACTTATAAACTATCTCCTGCTTTCATTTTCCCATTCCACTTATTGTTGATATTTTTATTCAGATTTTTTAGAGACCTGTATGATTTCAGAGGACACAATGAGGTAACCCTGAAATACACAAAATACACAAAATACACAAAAAGATCTAGAAATTCTGAATATTTTTTTGCCTTTAAACAGAATGCCTTTCTTTCACCTCAAATTGTTGAGTTACTAGCAAGCACTGGTCACAAAGAGGAAAGATTTCTCCACTGTCATAATAAAAATAAGATGTCATCAGAAGGCATCCGAAATTTCAGACTGGTTATACACAGTTCAATAAATCTGTTAATCCACATGTGGTTCCTTTACCTAATCAAGTATTTTTCTCTGAAAAACTTCTTTAGATATATCTTTTCTTTTCCTAAGGTGTTTGAGACATTTTATTTTATTTATCAAACTTCTCTTTGGCCTACTTATAGTTGTGTTTTTATGAAGTTATCTGGCTGGGGTGATGTTTTTGCAAGGAACATATAGCTTCTATCAGTATTCAGATACTTCATGTACATTGAGTAGTTGCTTCTTAATAATGAAAAGATTCTCTAAACGAAAAATTTATAATATATATTTATAGTTGAACTCCAATTTGCTTTTGATTGAAAATGTCAAAAATGTGTAAATCTGAGCTATCATTTAGATATAATTGAGATCTTTATTCATTTGAAAAAATAGTAATAGAAGTTCTAAAGTATCTGCATAAATACATATTAAGTTACACAATGATTAAAAAAAACAAGTATAATACAGAGTAGACAAAATATTGTAACTTTACTGGAAGGTTGTGATTTACAATAGTAAAGAAATCATATGGGAACCAGGAAGGTGTTCCTTTTCATCCCAGAATCTGAGAACTTGCAAGACAATGTGGAATTAAGAAAGTTTTTCCAGATATTATATACAGAATGTTATCAATCACAAATTTAAACTAGGTGTAGTTAGGGATTATGCATCAATTTCTTATACATACAGTTTCTTCTACCAAGTGTATTAAAAGAAAGCCATAACACACACAGACACACCAAGGTACACAGAAATGCTGTCCATAGTACATGACTTTTAAAATTTTTCACTGTCTTATTTTTCTTGTCCTTTAAAACCATGGTCATAAAGCAAAGTACTTAGAACGTTTCAAGAGAAAAAAAAAAAAGAAAACATGGACTTACTTAAAAAGAACCCCAACCCCCACCAAAAAAACCTCCAAACCAAACACTTCTACAATCTTACTCATTTAGTTTTGAGAAAGTCCACTTTAATCATGAGTGAATAACCCTGACAGTATTTCTGCCAGAAACAAAATGAGAGAAAATATATATTCACACTGCTATTCCGTTAACTATATGGCAAAGGAAAACCTAAAACACTGGATCTCCTTGTAAGACTGAGAAAAAGACTTTCATGTAAGCGCGCTACAGTACAAGCTGATGAACTATTATTAGACAAGAAATACCCATGATGCCTAAATGTACCTAATAAATGTACCTCTCATGCTACAGTGCTTATGTCCATAAATCAGATACAGTGAAGGAGTTTCATTCAAAGCAATTGAGTTTTATTACAACTAGAAATTTTGACACTATGGACAAGGAGACACTATTTTTTTTTATTTATAATGTATGCAAATTCAGTGAACTTGAAATATACTTTAAAGAAAATGGCAAGCGAAATAAAGCCTTCAAGAGATTGTCAGAGAGCCCTGTTCCACTATAACATGAATTGCAGGTATAGTATATTAGAAGGACTCTTAAGCACCTCAGTTATTTTCTGTCAGAAGGAGTTCTAGATGAGATGAAATTGCAAATACTGAGTCCTGTCTTATTACACCAGAAGTTAATAGCTACAGCTTCAAAGTCATATGCACAGTAATATGTCTCATCTATAAGGATTAAAATGGTTGGATAACTTAGGTGATGAGGTAAGCCTCTATCTGCCACAAAACGTGCACATCCACTTATAGTCATATCTTTGCAATTTCTGGAAGAAGGGAAGAGAAAAAGAGACTTGTCATTTCAGTGCAAATATTAAAGTTCACCTTGTGCAGAAGGGTAGTGCAAATGCTTTTCTGTTTCAATTCTCAAGATGGAGAAAAGAGAAGATCAAATGTTAAACAGTGAAATACAAACACCTACCATGGGAAATATTACCTTGCTGAATTCCTTCCCAAACAATTTGAATTTTACCTCATATACTGTTTTACAATTTTTTACTTTAGAGAATCCTTTCATTATTAAAGAGTAACTAATCAATGTATACAAAGTATCTGAATACTGATAGAAGCTATATGTTCCTTGCAAAAACATCCCCTCAGCCAGATAACTTCATAAAAACACATGCTAAGCTCCTTAACTCGGGAAAGATTATCCAAAACCCAAAGCTTTCTGAGCTTTATTCATCCCTAATTACAGTATGAAGATTCTATATCATCTTTAGACTGGTTCTGTAGAAAGTTTCATTTCAGTAATATAGTGAAAATGCAGGGAGTACTGAAGTTAATCCATAAGCATTTTTCCTAAAGAATAACATAATTAAGTAAATTAAAACAAGGACAATTAACCACTTCAATAATTTAATCTACTTATTAACAACTGTCTGAAATGTGAGCCATAGCAAATATCTTTATGCAAAGAAAATCAGTTGACAGTCCTTATGAAATCTTAGCAACCATGGAATGTGACGTATTTATATATATATATAAAATCATAGTAATTTATACATGTGCAATATAAATGAAAGTTCCTCTTCCCTGACCCCCCAGAAGAATCATGCAGTCTTGCCTCAGACTGCCATATCTTGCTATTAGTGCAGGTTTTGAACCATTTGCCATCTGCACTTCTGAGAGGTCTTTGTAGACAGAATGGTCAGTGATGTTCACACTACTCAGAAAGACAATATGGGTATCTTCACGCTTCTGGTTCTCAGATTAACTTCAACATAAGAAACATAAAAAAAAAGAAAAGTAAAAGAAGTATCTTGAGAAATTTGGATTCCAAATTTCTTCGTAGGCTCAGTAAATGTTTTCGAATTATACTCAAATCTCAAAGTTTGGAGGATTAACATATTGGTCGTTTTAATAAACCAAGTTTTGTAACATCCTCTTCCTTCTTTAGATGCAGGAGTCTAGGAGCATATAACTGGAACCTCCTGGAATACAGAGCTGAATTTGTTTTTTTATGTTATTCATTCAAACTCTAGTTTACAACTCCTTAATTATATACTCCCTCTTCCTCCACTCTAGTACCCTGTTCAATTGTGTTGTTTCTTATTGCTGAGGAGAGCAAGTAAGATCTTGGAAAAGGAATGAAAACATGTTTGGAGACACAGTATAATCCAATCTGCACATTCTCAGCAAATGGAGGAGCAAAGCCCAGTTATGTCTTCCTTATTTTTTGGACAGAAAGACAAATGAGACCATAGCAGACAGCAGAAAAAGCAAATGGAAAAGGAAGTGTAAAACTAAACTAGTAGAAAATGTCATTAAAATCAAGGAAATATGTTCATATGTTCAATAAGTTCACTGGTCTCTATAGCATTAAGCTTTTAATAAACTGAATATACAGCAACAAAAGCAATCTTCTTCCAATATCATTCAGAGAACTCTCTATAGAATAGGTTGGAATTTTCCTTCAAAATGTGGGGTTTTTTAAATGAAAATTTACTTTTAAACATGCATCTTTATTTTCCCTTTTTAATAACAAATTCTAAGAAAAAAATTAAAATATCTTGAAAAGTTGGGGTTTTTCTTAATTTAAATTTTTCACAATACTAGAAATTTCTACATTACAAAAAAAACTTTCAAAAAATAATAAAATCTAAATTCAAGGTAACTTTGAACTTGCCTGAATACTATCTTGCAAATGCCGCCTGTTTTTTTCGTTACTATTGAAGACTACTAAGAAAATTCCAGACACAGTTTTGTCCCCTAGTTTCACATTTTTGAAAAAGGCTTTTGATACTGTCTTAGTTATGAAGAGATGAGTTTCAGACTTTGGCCATGATTTTCAAAGATCCTGCACATATTCAATAAAAGCTCACAGAAAACTTTTGATTACAATATTTAAATCCAAAATTACAGTTTTAATTTGTTTTAAAAAAATAGGGATTAACTTTTATTTGGAAGTTTTTTTCATAATATTACAGAAACCACAAAAAAGTGGCTAAAAATATCACTTGAAGCTGCCGGTAGTTTGTTTATTTTATTTTCCTCTCCTTTATTCTCCTTCACCTCTCTATAATTGTTAATATATCCCTATCTACCTCGATCAATTTTAGATGAAAAATATGTGAAATGCTGTTTATTTGATCTTAGAATTCTTTATCCTGTGTTACTTTTGCCTCAGTTGCAGAAACATATTCCTTGCTTTGCTTTGCTCTCTAAGTTATGTCTTTCAGAGTTGGCTGCATGGGCTTCACTGACGTTTCTTTCACAGCAAGGTCATTGGCAATCTTTTGTAATAAGCTTTTTAAGGACGTTTCATATTCTAATATGACTTTTCTTTATCTAGCTGTTACCAGAACCTATGTCTTCACCTTCGTCAAAACTAATTACCCAATGCTTAAGAGAGGACTAAATAGCTTTGAGTGTGTAATTACTTGAAAGTACACTTTGTAATCGTTAAGTGTTTGTTTATGTGTGTGCTTTTGTGTATCATTTATTTATGTACTTGTATTTTCTCCTGAAGGTTAAAATGGTCTTGTTTTAGAGAGCTAAAGATTAATCACAATGTAAGATTTTAAATAAAGTTCTTAATGACATATCTAGTTTCCAGAGGGTTCTTCATTTGTAGAAATATGATTAAGAAAATACAAGTAGCTAAAACAGAGGACAAGTATTTCAGTTTACCTTTTTAAATAACAAAATATCATAAAGGCAATGATTATTTTGCAATTAATTAAAATTTAAATCAATATAATAAAATAATTAAACCAGTCTCATTTCATTATTAGAACAGGATAATAGTAATATTAACCAGATATCTAGAAAATGTGTTTTATGAAATTTAACTTTTGGTGTAAAACCAAATTAAAGAGTTTTACTGTTGATTTTCTCTTAGTCAAATACAGTTACCACCAGAAGAAGAAAGTTGTCTAATGCTTTACTGAAGGTATATGAATAAGTATTTTCCTCTATTCAACTCCTAATTTATTAAACAATATATAAGTATAAACAGTTTCAATAATTTCACACATTGTTTGATCCACTGATAAGCACTTGGTCTCAATTTATAATTCATAATTTATGTGAGTACAGAACAAGCTTTTCTGAAAGCATGTGAGTTGTTTGTTTGGGGGTTTTTTTAACCAACTATAAAACCTTTTTTTCTTTTTTTGCCAGGTAACTCAGAGAAGCAGATTATCAGATTATAATTTCCCACAAAGTTCTTAGTATCATAGCTAGTCATGGGCAAAAACGTTTGAATTATCCTCTGGAATTAGGTAATGCATTTCAGCAGCAGAACTAGCAGTTTTCTTTTGGGAATTATCTGATTTCAAGCAGCTTCATAAAACACCTAAATGCATGCATTCAGCAAAAGAGTGATTATTTCCTGGCCATTAGCCACATACATTCTGTTATGTGTCATGAATAAAATATGATTGTCAAATAAATATCCATCATGCTCCCTAACACTCACTCACTGAGACTTGCAGCAAGTAATAAGACTGCTCAGTATCTAAAGGATGAAAAGCCCAGTTAAAATGGAATGGAGAAGTTTGCATTTCATGGATGGATTTTAATGAAAATGCCTCCACTTGCTTTAGATTTCAGGTTCAAATCAACTAAATGTGCCCTGGCCAGATTTTGTTGCAATCAAAAATAGGGCAAAAACACTGTGATACAAAAAGCTTCTATTGCTTTTAGCCAATAGAAAATATTGTCTTTCTTTAAAAACCTATCTGTGATGGAGACATCTGTATATATATTTTTATGTATATGCTAATGGACACATATCCACACTGGTACTTACTATACTCAGGAAAAGTATTTTAAGCTGACTTTAAAGAATGTGCATCTAAGTGACAGCACAAATTTGAAGCCCATGTGAACTCTATAGCATTGCTCTCTGCCCAATTCCTCACCCAGATTGTCCACACAAAGTACTCACATATTAACTTAGTTGGTCTCATGCATATAATTTCTAAGTCATCAACTGCTCTGTAGAGTACTTTAATAAAGAAATAATGTAATAATAATAACGATAATATGTAATCTCAGTGCTTAATGCACTTTGTGCTTCTCCTAACATTCATGTCTTTTTTAAATTCCATGAGATGTTTTTCCCCCGCTCCATTACAACCCAAAGAAAAATACTTTTGGATCACAAAACAGCAACACACAATTAGGCTTGTGTCACTCTACAAAATACTGAGGAAAAACATTCTATTGCATTGTCTTCACACAGAGTCCTTAATATCAATTGTCTTTAAATGTACAGTTGGATTTGATGATCTTGAAGGTCTTTGCCAACCTAAGTGATTCTATAATTCTGTCATTCCATTTAGCTGTTGCTTTTTTAATCTAGAGATAATCATGCTCAGCTGGAGCTATTGCAATCAGCCAGAAAGGTGGAAATATATAAAATTTTTCATGTTTTGACTGACACTTTTTCAAGCGTATTAATTAATTTATCTGATCTAATAATAGTTTAGATATTTAAGGCTTCTTAGACAAGCAGAAGGGCTACAACTAATTTTAGTGAGAACTTAGTTTTCATTTAACAAGTCAAATTAATCTCTGAGAGTAACTCAATTGAAATTAACGAAGCTGCCAGTGAGAAGGTATCTCTCTGGTATACATCTGGTCATCCATAGTTGGCAGTTGATTTACAGAATAAAGTCTGGTTTACAGAGGAAAACAAAAAAATCCTTTACCAAAAAAACTATCCTGTGATCAACACTGCTGGCTTATACTATACTAAAAGGTCAGGTTTTTTTGTTAGGTCTTCATGGCGCAAAGTGAGGGTTCAGAAAGGTATCCTGCCTGTCTCAGGAGAAGCAAGCAAGCATATGAGTGAGAAAGCAGTGTGTTAGACAAAGAGAATATTGTAAAAACACAGAAATACTGCTACTTACAATCAGCAAATCTGGCATGGAACAGTACTGAGCAGGGTGAACATACCATTGATATATTAACATAATGAATTTCAATTTTTATCCTTAATGTATTCATGCTCAGATATACTCTGACTTGAATAGTTGAATCCAATTAATTTTAAGAGACAAAACTACATACTGACATAAGAACATGTAATTCCACTCTGTTTCAGTAGATCTGGACGTCTGCACTGATTTTAAAAGGAAAGCCTCTCTTCCTTCTTGGTTTCCTCTAAACTCTCTTGCAGATATAGGTGGTATTTTTAATTGTGAAATCTAATCTTAGAATGTACTGGTAAAACCAGTTTTGTCATTTCTATGCAAGGATGTAAGATGTCTGAATCTGCCTGCTGTATTACAATATGTGGAGTTCAATGGAGTTTTTAAAGATCAGTTCACAAAAGAAATATTGTGCAGGGGTGCTAAAATAATTCTACGTTTTCCATAGCATTCTTTGGAAGAAGTGAATTTTAAAAGATAAATTCAATCATGAAAACTGGTATAATTCTATACAAATGACAAATACATATGTAATGGTTCCCTCAATATTTTTTTCTTTTTAATAAGATGCACATGGATTTACAGTAGTTGTATTTGGGACTCCCTAACTACTAACTCTGTGCTATTGACATTAGCTTTTATTAACCGCAAATATTTCTTCAGAGGTTTTATTTATGGCCTCACTCTATGCCTGCCAATCCTAACAGATCTGTGTTACTCCAAAGTGTCTCAATCACTCAGTCACAAGTGCATATGCCCTAATGTATTTTATCTTTGTGAAGTGATGCTGCCTGACTCCACTTTTAAATGTATGCTAAGATTTACTGCATTAAAAATGCCCCTTTTAATTTGAGCTTGATTACATTCTAATTCTTACAGAATAAAATCAAAATGGAATCACCAGTTCTTCAGAATATGATCAATTAACAGAGTTAATCAAGTTAACATAGGTTTCCAAAATCACACCACATATGTGATTAAGCAATGCTGTACTTATCTTGCAAACATACAGTCTGATGCTAGGAAGAAAGAAAGGAGAATCCAGATCTCAGCAGTAAAGCTAAATATAATATATTAACTCATTGTTGGGAAACTTTCACCAAAAGCCAATTTTCTTAAAAGCAGCTAGGCAAAATTTTTATTTCAGGGCAAACCTCAATAAACATCTCAAGACTTTAGAGCAAAAATGAGCTAATTGGCTTCACTTCCGTACTTATAAAAAAGAGAATAACAATACCTTCTAGAGATAATGAAAATTTTTATAAGCACATCTGTTAGTATAAGTGCAGTACTTAATTACTAAAAAGCATCACAAGAATATACAAACAATTACACTCTATGCCTTCCACTCCTTTATGGCTCACACACACAGAGGTACACCTGATTCCATATAAACAAGCAATAATTTTAGTTTATTTCACTTCTGCATCTGAATGCTCATAATAAGTGAGTGTTGAGCAAAAATAGTAGCAAGAACATTTGAATTGTGTGGAAAGAATTTATCATTCACACAAAGTAGCCATATGACTTTGTTTTGATTTGTTGACTTGTTTTATGATCTGTCTCTTCTGCCAGTCAGATTAATTTAATGAAATAAATGGAGGAAGTAAAGCAAACACTCATGGATTATATTAAACCTTCACATGATGTTAAGAAGCTGTCCCAGTTATATTCATCAAAACACAGATTTTGACAGTACCAGAAAAGTCACCCTGTAGGAACTGTTCCTTATAAGTGCAGACCTATCACATTTTTTATACCATATGGCAAGTCAGTATTAAATCATAAGGGGAAACAGCTCTTAAAGAGTTTCTATCTCTATTTTCACCCCATTTAAGTTTATATTTCAGTAACTTTTTTGGTGGATTACTTCTCAGTCCTTCAGTCTGGTAGTTTAAATTCTTTTAATAAGTTATTTGAAAATTACTGCCTGGTCAGTAGAAACTTCAAAATGTCAAGCCTCCCACACCATCACCATCTAGATATACTTTAAAATATTCACTCTCATAGAAATAACTCATTTTCAAAAATGCTAGGATCTTTTGAGCTATAAAATTTTGTCAGGGCAAAAAAGTCAGAATCCTCTAAAAGGTTGCATCTGTGGTATAGTTTTATGCATAACATATTCACTGCAGAGGAGACAACACCTTGTTTCCTGTACGGTCATAGAATGAATCAAGCTCATTTTATTTTACACACTACTGAAGTTTCAATTATTTGCTATTTTGCTGAGCTACCCTAACTGCAATAGTAATCATCATCCTCACACTAATGTTGGTTCTATAATAACAGATTTATTCAGAAGGTCAAATGCACAATAAGTGATTTTAAAGGGGATGGAAGGAATTAGTTTTTACTTTAACTCATAAATTTTAGCATACTTAATATCTCAGGTTATTTTAGTATAGTTAATATCTCAGGTCATTTTAAGTCCTTTTGTTAATAACACCCCAAAATACCTGTTGTTATTATTATTTTGATAATATTTAAGTAATTAATTTATAAGACTTTTGTGATTACGTGAAAAAGATATCTTTCAAAAAAAGTAATTAGATATAGCCCTTTTTTTCAAATACTGTTATAATTTAGATAGAAAATTTCAAAATGCTAGTAAAATAATGCAGAGATGAGTATCACTAAAAAAACATGCTTTAAATATTTTTAATTTTTTTCATTAAAATGCTAATGCTTTTCATAACATTTTATTTGCACTTTTTTTTCCCCCTGTTGCAGTCTTTGGGCTATCTAGGAGCTAATACTATGTTTTTTCTCAAGAGTAAGTGAGACAGCTAATGTGTAGACTTCTTACAGACTGTCTTTTCTGTATTTTCCTGCACTGTTTCTCTTCTTGAATCTCCAGAACAATTTGTTGAAAGACAAAAATAATCCTTTGGTGCAGGTATGGCAGCCAAGCTGTTAACTTCCATATGTGAGTAGCACTAGACACCAGACTGATGCTCCTCCACCTTGCTCACCATTCTTCTCATCCCACAATTAGACAGCTGCTGGCTCCAGAGATAGAAGTACCCCAGACTGAATTATGATCACAACTGACATGAGAGATTAATTCCTTCATGCTGCAATGACTGAGTTTGCTGAGGCCGTCTTTGATGTTTGCCTAAACATTACCAATTCTGCAAAAGATGATGGAACCACTACTGGTTTTATTCATCCTGCTTTACTAAGGAAAAAAGCAATAAGGTTCAAATACGTACCAGTGACATGCATGCACAAAACAATTGCAAATTTGCTAAAATCACAATGATCCTGCTTCTCTTACTCCTGATTAGTCACAGGAAAAAATGAATTAGTGCACATCTAGAACTGAGCTCAGGTATCTGGGAGATCCTTTCTAAGGAATTAATTGGCTATTTCTTAGCTATCTGCCTAAGACATATTTTAGGAATAGTTTTCACTTTTTATACGTCCGTTTTAGGTCCTTCTCTAAGTGAAGATAAAGTTGCACAAAATTCAACCAAAATCTCTTCAGTATTTTTAAATTAACTACAAATTCTCTATTCATAATTATCACTAAGAGCTATCCAATTTCTGTATATATTTGCATGTTTGTTCTAAAATGCAAAAAAAATTTATATTAAAAAATGAAAATGACCTATAATCATGTAAAAATACAAAAATATTTTTTAGGAAAATCAAAATGCCCTGTAATCAACACCTATCTTCACAGTTTCATATTCATCACACTTAATCTCAGTGGAGTATTCATAATAAATAAATCATTATTGCTGGCTATACTGTGATCTATGTATGCCTAATATCTTGGTTTGTTTTTTATTTTTCCAAAATCAAGTAAAAGACAAAACTCACAAACTGGTAACTCCAAGTTCCCTTTTATTCTGTTTTTTGGTGGTTTTGTTTCTGTTGGGGGTTTTTTTTGTGGTTTTTTTTTTAATTATTATTTTTTGCCCCTATGACTTTATTCTCTTAGATTATTATGTGCAATATCACGTTTCACTGATATGAAGGAGTACGTGAAGCTTCTTTTCCATGTAATTTTCAGGAACTGTTTTAATTTATTATACAATCACTTTGTTTGCAATACTCATTCCCTAAAAGAACCCAATGCAACAAAAGAATCAATACTTCAAGACTGAAATCACATCAGTGTTGGTTGGTCATTTAGATTTTGTGAACTTTTATTAAGATACCCTTATGAGAGGGACCAATCTGAATTTTCTTTGTGCCCCAACACGTGTTCCACATGAGGTGAGCAATGTCTCCAGGGGCTGTCCCCGTGCTGGAGCCCTGTCCCCGGGGAGGATTCGCCCTCAGCCGGGCAGGGCAGAGAAACCTGCCGCCATCGGGCTAAGAGTGACCGGCCTTGCCGGCGGGGCCGATCCCTGTGCCCGGGACAAACATGCCCAGGAAATCGGGCTGTGGGAGGGGCTGCGGCACATAAAACCAGTGAACTGCACCGCCACAACCCGGGGTCGGTTTATTTGGGTTTCTTGCAGGGAGCAGGGGCTCGCCCAGAGGCTCAGCTCGGTCCCCTCCTTCCCCCCTGGCCTTTTAGTCCCTGCGGTCCTGCTCCTTCCCCGGCTGCCTTCCCTGTCCGCCCGTGTCCTGCCCCGCTCCGCCGCTTCCCCGAGG
>JBBMKD010000170.1:52050475-52081193 GCA_037834095.1 Argya squamiceps | reverse complement strand
AGGACTGAGGGACCCACGAACTCTTGCTGTTGCCTGGAGTAAGCAGCCTCAGCTGGTAAGCTGCTCCCAGGGAGAAACCTCAGTAAATATCCACAGCACTTACTATTTCTGTTATAGTACCAGTACTTTATTTCATCAACATCTAGTGAGAAACAGTCAGTATAATATATGCTTCTGTGGAAAAGGTTTTCCTGAAAAATGCTAAGCATTGATATTTGACTATTGCATTGCAGAATTTGCAATTAACATATATTGGCTCTTAGTCTTTTACTAGGAAGCATGACAATATATCCTCTGCTGCAGTTTGAGTTCTGTGTTTTTCTTATGCTAAAATACTTTATTTGAAATATTTTGTGTCATTTCTTCTTTAGCCACAGAGAAGTATTCTTAAAACAGAGGGGTTAAGACTGTTGATTGCTTCACTGCATTACAACTAGCTTGTTGGCATTAATCAGAGAGTACTATATGATTCATTAGCTGTGAAAGGCTTTAAATAATTGATTTGCAGCATGGGGGATTAACATGGAATCTCATTAACCAAGAAAGTTTGCTATAGTTTTCAGTTAAGTAGAACTTACGCTTTGGAAATTGCTTGATAGGGGAAAAAACTATAGCTGTCTCAACAGAAACTCAGTACTGCCAATATTACAAAACTTCCATCATATTATGTATCTTTTTAATAGTTGAATATACGTCTGATATTATAACAAACCTGTGATGCACATTGGACATATTGTTTGATTGAAATATCTGGTTGATGGTTTTAATTATATTTTTGTTTATATGATTTGCTAAAAATTATGTGGATTAGATGAAACTTGCTGTAGATTAACTATAAATATCAGAATTTTTTAATACCAGTGGGGAGTTCGTCTCATGGATTAAACTACTCTGAGGTCCTGGATATTTTACTAACAAATGAGAGCAGGAAGTGGGTTACCAAGTGAAGGCATTTTCAAAGACATGTTCCTCCATTACACATCTACGTCTTTCTCCTTAACAGCTGTTTTTTCAGTGTTGCAGATCAGTTTCCTAAGGAGAAGAAGCCCATTGCTTATATGCTCTTTCCATTCCAGGGATTTTTTCTTCTATTCAGTTCTAACATCAGTGACCTAGAAAAGAGTTAGTTGAATGGAATTTTCTATATCTTTACCTGACTTATATTAGAGATATTCTATAAGATAATTATTCTGATTCTCACACAGTTTCTTTTTTTTATAATTAAATAAATGTACTTAACAAAGCTGCTACTACTCTGCTAAAGCCTCCCTCTAGGGTGAAATAAAAGAACGAAAAAAGAATATATATATTTTTAATGATTAATGCTTTTACAATAATTTATCAAAAAGTGCTTTCAATTTTATCAACAGTGTCTATCAAACAAATAGGGTTCCATGTCAGATCAGTTTTGTCCAACCTTGCTTTTTATTTCTGATATCTGCCATTTTTCAATCCTTACAAAAAAGCATAATTATAAAATAATCTGTTCATAGAAGAACTCTTTTTCTCCAAGTACTTAATGACTGGTGCATGCACTGAAGCATAAGTGTTTCTATCTGTCCTAGACTTTTCACACATCAAGCACGTATGAGCCATCTCTACACATCTAAGCTTTTTGGTTACTAGTTATTACTGCATTATTAAATCATGTTTCTTCAGCTCTCCATGTCTGTCCTGGGTTGTAGTATAAGATATGCACAAAGTATTCTATCACCATCTTCATCAACTGTTGAAACCAATTGCTGAAGCAGTGTTCTTCCAGGTTCCCCCTCCCTCTTCTGTTAATGGGTCTTCTGTTAATGGCCTGCTGCATGACTCACAGGTAACTCCCTCTGGGAGTTATCTCTCTTTAATGGGCCATCAAGGACCCCCTGTATGACTCATTATCCCATTGTGAGTTGCTCTGCCCAGGGAGAGGAGCCAAGCATTCTCACTTGGATATAATCTGGGATTTGGGACAGTACAGGGGCCCTTACCCACTGGACTACCAGAGGATCAGAGCTACCAGACCTTTCTACGGCATCACTGCTTCCATCATCCCACTCAGGTTGTATTCTGACTCTGTCAGTAGTCTTTTGTATTATTGCATTAATTTTATTTTATCTTTTTTTTCTTCTTATTAAATTGTATTTCTGACTTGAAGCCTCTCACTTGTTTTGCTTTCAAACCACTACAATGTCCATGGCAAACTTTGCCTTCAATATTCTTTCCCTAATGAAACAACCTGTAATATTAGTGATTTTTTTTCTGGAAATAGAGCGGATCAAATTGTATAGACTTCTTTACACAGACATTTTTCAAATTCCGTACAAACATGCAATTCTACTGCACCACCTTTACATTTTACTATGCTCTTTACTCATTCTTTGAACCTTAACTCGGGAATATTTTTTTGGGTTTTTAGCTCACCTAAAACCAAGTGGTGGTCACCAATGGCCTTCCTCTTTTATTTATTTTTTCTTCCCTTAAATGATGGATATTTACTAGGAGGGGGAGAGAGCAGGGGGAAGAGTTTTGTATTTGCCCAGATGTATATTGATTTAATGGTTTGTTTGACTTCTTCATTTAGGTTTCGTTTCTCTGTCTTGTTTTGTAACCTAAACCATTCCTGCAACTTTCCTGTGCCAGCAGAATAGTAGAAGTTTGGTTTGTGTTACTCACAATCTACTAGCTATTGTCTAAAGCAAGAACACTGTTAGTCTTCAAAGCATTGTAAATTTTAAAATCTTTTCCTGATACCATTTTCTGCATGACTCAATGAAATTCTGGAGTTGTAAATGCCTGCCTACATCGGCATAAGAAACCAGAAATATTTTCGAAAATACCATTCAATTTCTTCGTTTCTAGTTTTTATATTTTCTCTGTTAATCTAACCGTATAATCTTAAATTTGGCACTAAGGTATATTATGAAATTCTTAGTGTAATTTTGTAGTGTCTGTTTGAATAAGCAACATATTAAACAGTTTGGATAGAAATGTTAGGTATGATTTTTTAAATTTTTTTGTATTTTATTTCAGTTCATATACAATTCCATCATAACTTTTATGGTGGGTTTTTTTATCATTTTAAGGGAGAATCACAGGTCCTCAATGGGCAGTTTTGATCCACTGCCCTCCAAATGTGTAACATTACTATTTTACAAGAGAGATGATTTAGAACAACGATCAGTAGGCTGGGAAAAATAAAATAAAAAACAATATTAAAAAAGACCCTAAACAGGAATGGTTATGAACATAAAATGATCTCACTTCACTGAGCAATCTCCAGTAGAGGTGAGGTTCCTTAGAACAGAGGAGTCAAGGATTTGACACAGCTGCCACATAATGTGTGTTTCTGTTGCCGTTAGTCTGACAGTTCTTGGAAGCAGAAGTTCCATTCTATATCTCAGAAAGGTCACTATTGAAAATTCAGGTACAAAAATTAAATAATCCACGAACATGTAGCAATGTGTCACTAGCTCATTTCTTTCTTTATGAACTTATAATTATAATTATAAATATTTATATTTATATATAATAATATATAAATAATTATCTTCAACAACTTGTTCCAAGTAAATTATTATGATTTTAACAATGCAGTGCTAGAGAACAGCTTGTGTTGTAGCTACATTTAAAGAGGATAAAATATAGAAAATTAAACATGTAGGACATTCTTGCGTCTGTACTGTCTGTTCCTGTCAGACAGAAAAGTAGACAAATAGAATGAATAAAATAAATCTAATTGTTTTCTGAAATGTTGTAGAGGTTTAAGAAATATTTCTCCCTACTAAACCAAAAAGATTCAATGCAACTAAACCTTTCCAATTTATTTAAAATGTATTACAGAATATATTTCTTTCTCTGCTCTATCACAGACTGAATCTTATTTAGATTCAGGTCAAAAAATCTTCCATTCTGTGAAAGCTGAGTAAGGATCAGAATAGCATTGGATGTTATACCTGTTTCCAATTAGGAGAAAACATATATAATGTTAACCTCCTAAACTAGGGTATACATTTGCTTCAATAAATAGGTTCAAAACTTGGTTTATTGGTTATTTTTTGGGCTTAATACTTTAATGTAGCCTTGAAATTAAAATATTATGTGCAGAGCAATAGTATAATTGTGCTGTTATGACATCCCATTGTGGCATATTATGATTCAATTTTTACTTTGTGATTATGATTCTCTTCCATCCCCTTATTTCTGACACATTTAATGTATTAAAAAAAAAGGAGGAAAAAAGGGCATTTGGAAGGGACATAGAGAGCACCCTTACCAGGAAGAAATTAAGGCATGGAAATGAAATCTGTGTTTTGGGGTTTTTTTTTCTTGTTTTGCTTTTGTAATATTCTGTCACGGGGAAAGTTATTGATTCTGCATTTGATGAAGTGGCTTTTAAACTTAATAATTCTTCTGTATCATTTATCTTTTCCTTAATATCAAGGCTACCTCAGACACTGAACATTCAATAAGTAAACCAAAAATGTTTATTTTGTCTTGGGGTAAGGAAGAAACATTATTAATGTTGATCCTTTGTTAATGTTCTGGAAGCCACCATTGCCCAAAACAATGTTGATGTTTTCTTCCCTCATAGGTTAAATTCTGTTATTTAAATTGTTTAATGATAACTAATGAAACTGTAGCCCTTATAGAAATATCACTAAATTAGTTATGAATTTCCCAAATGGTTGATGTGAAAGAAGAAACACCACACTCATTGATGTTACGTGGAATCATAAGAAATCAGTAATTTAAGGTAGCTATGGACTGATTTTCAGATGGAAAATTGATTAGCAAAATGCATACAAATTACATTTTGTTCCCAGCACAAACTCACAAACAGTGCTTTTGTCTAAAATATAACTACAATACTGAAAAGAGTTACTGTCATATTACATGGTCTCAGTGTTATGCTTACATGCAATCTCTACAGATATACCTGAATATTTAAGAGAAAGAAAAATTAAAGATTTTGTAAATGACATAAGTGTATTGTATAAGACTCCGGTTTTCAATAATAATAATGAAAATGTAAAAGAAGTAAAAAAGAAAAAAAGATAAATATTAAGGCTTTTGGAAGTATACATAATATTAAGGACATAATAAAGGACAATATAAAGGACAAACGCAAGGATTATAGATAATTTAAAATATGGCTATTCTTGCTTCCTAGAAACAGTACAACATCAATTTGATGCCAAGGCTCAGTCAGTAATTTCTAATTTGATTGTAGTGTTTGCCTTTAAAAAAAGAATAGATCTTTCTTGATCATATTCTTTCATTTCTCAGTCTCCTTTTTGTTGTTCAAGACTGTCAAGTCCAAATTTTCTCAAATATTTTTCTCTGTCTTCACCCAGTTTATGCAGTATATTTGAGCAATTTGAAAAACTGTGAAATAACAAGGAATGAAGCATCAAAACTTTGTTCAATGTAATCTCCTGTTCTGGCATCATACAACGTAGGAAATATTTCTGTAAATACTAGCAAAAGGCCATTAACTGTTCATTGGTCTGACCTGACTTTGGTGGCTGTGATAGCTTTTGTCCAGCAGACAAATAACGATTGCCTAATTTTTTTTTAGATAAACTATAGTTCATAGTAATGAAAAGAAAAATGTGTATACTGAACTTTTGATGATTCCTAAATAAAGACTCTTGTAGGAGGGTAGACACAATGATACCTGAGGCCCAGGCATGAAACCTTGGGAGTCAGGCAAAACTGGACTTACATGTATTTGTATTGTTGCCATCAAATTGATTTTCACCTAGAAGTGCCAACAACAGTGATAAGGAGAAAACAACAGAGTGATAAAACTCTTCATTATATGAGCATCACAGACTGCCTCCCTAGATCTCAGCTGGGAAACAATAGAATCCAGAGAAACTTAAATCTCGAAGTAGCATATTTCAGTTAGACTTTTAAGAGGTAAAGATCTTGCTTAAAACTGTAGTCACACAATAAAATAGGGAGGAACCAGACAATGAGAATAAGAACTAAAGGAAAACTATGTTAATATGAAATTTAATATTACTGTGGGGGGAAAGGAGAAAAATCCTGTGTCTAAATCTATATTTTACTTCAAAGTATATTAATAAATCTGTTAGGAGTGAAATTGCACTCATCAAACTTAAGCTGAGAGACAGTGAGAGATAGTGTTTAAAAGAAAAAAGATAGAAATCCTGAAATGAACACAAGTTTTCTACTGGAATGCATTTTTATTCTTTTTACATTATTTTTACATTTGTATTACAAATACAAAATGACTTATGCTTTTAAAATTATATTGAAATACATATATATTATGCCTATCTATAGATAGCTATGGATATAGATATAGATGATACAGATATATAGATAGATATTTTTTGAAAGTACCAATTTATACTTAGGTTGATTAATTGTCTATTGTCACTATTGTCCATTCTTCATAGTGTTTATCTACTCTTTCTGCATAAGAGGAACCTGGATTATTTACTTATCTCCAAATTGTTTGCAATTCTGATGTTTGATGGTCATTCAAGTTACTTTGAGGAGAATTAAATCTGAGTAGGGTGTATTTTTGTTATTGTCAATCATGTTCACTAACATTTTACTGGTGTTATTTTGTGTCATGGTAATTTTAAATCATTTCTTGTGTTAAGTAACAGACATAGGCATAGTGAAGGAGTTTAAATCATGTTTTGGTTGCCCAGCAATGTCAGAATTCACCAGATTCAGACTTCTGAAAACAGAGAAATGTCTCTCAAATTTAAACTACTTCAATGAAGCTCACACAACACACAAGTAGAGCTAGTTTTCACTGTCAGTTTTGTGAAGACATTGAATATACTGCAAAACTTTTCCCAGTATTTTCTTTTCTCATCTAAATAAAACTGATTGTTTCTCAGAGATCAGGTTTTATGATTGTCTTACCATTTGTAATATTGTCTGGGAATGATTTAGTTTGCCAGAAGACCAAGTGGCATTTTCTGCAAATTAGGAGTGTGCTCAAACTGCTGGCATAACTGCGGATTTTAGTTAGATTACATTATGTAAACTATGCATGACATAGAAACGTTTTTGTTAGTTCTTGGAATGACAGATGAATTAAACTGTCCTTTCTGCTCTATATAAATACTTACCATATCAGAATCTGATGGGAGCCATATTACAGAAACATATTGAGATGATAAATATATTATAGAATATAACACCAGTTGGCATAAAGATGCAAACTGCACTCCTGAAGTCTTAGTGTTCCTTACTTCAGAGATTTGGGATCTTTAGGATTTCTTCTTATTCTTCAATTATTTGTGCAGTTTTCTCTTTCTAGATAGAAAGAGAAGCAGAAGCCAGCAAGACTCAACTTGCCAAGTCCCTGCAGACCACAGTTGAAAACTGCAGTTACTGGTGCATCAGTCGTTCTAAAGTCTCATGCAGAGCAGCCAGTGCGAAGTCCGCAATGCCTATATTACATCCCAGACTTTCTTGGCTTGTGTTTCTTCATGAGTTTCTGCTTTTGTTGTTGCTGATTGAACTGTTGGGTGTCCAAATACCATAATTCCAAAGGAAGCCTAAACAGAAGCGCAACAGTCTCAGGAGCAAACAGGAAACATAATGTCTAAGGTGTGAATGTTTTAAATTTTGTGATGATGGATTTGGGTGTTTGATTGTTTAAGCACTGCAAGGACTACAGGGATAAATGATTAGAATATAATCCTCAGTTGGAATGATTTGAATAATACTGTCACAATCACAGCCACTTGGTGACTTTTTATGTTTGACTCCAAGAACCAGACCCATGGTGTCTTTTTCTTTTTTATTGCAGATGGAATTTAGTCATCCAATGCAGAGAAAGGAGAGGAAAAACAATAGTTTTAAATTAATCACAAACTTTTTACTACAGTGTCTGAGAGACCATTGTAATCTGCTCAAACAGACCTCAACTGGGATTTAGCAATCAAATTCTGTCTGCTGCGTTAATAATAACAAAAGAATTAGTAGTGTTTCTATTTAGTGAAGTATTCATTGCCACCCCCTTTCTTTAATAGGTTTAATCTGTTTTTTATTCATTCACTGATATTTTCAAATGCATTACTACAAAACTAAATAAAACAATTGATTAGTAATGTTTGGACAGATGTGTGAATAGATAAATGGACATGTTTTAATGGTATTTTTTGCTTACACAAGAAAGAAATTTCACACAAGGCAGTAAATTTTTAAAATATAGATAATTATCTCAATTACTATTATTATTTTGAAGGAAGGCTGTCTCAGATATGTCTTTAGATCATTACAATCTTCTGTGTCAAATGTATTTGACTTTTTTATTCAGTCTACATTATTTTGTCTCTAACTTTATGAATCCTTACAGAATAATAAAATGATCACTGACCTAAGAAAGTTCTCATAAAAAAAGATCCTACAAATTTTTATTGTAACATCTTATTGTATAAACTTAGACAATCGCTGAGGAATATAAATTCAGGGTTTTTTGCTTAGTTCCTGTGTCTCTAATCTACATTTCTCTTTTATAATCTTTATCAGAGTATCTATATAATTATACATTTTGTGCCTAGGCAATACCTAGTCCTTATTTTTGTTTTTATGAAACTCAGTAAACAGTCATTTAGTCATTTATTCATTGTAATACTTGTTTGTGTGGACAATCACATTTGTAAATGCTCTCATGTGAATAAGACTGACATCTGGATTTTCCAACCCAGCATGAGTTTTGATAGCCCTGACAATAATATTGTATTCTGCCTATTGCAACTATTAATTTGCACTTGGAGCATCCTAATAATTTTCACTGTTCTGCTTTAACTAATGATTAATTGAACAATAAAGTTAAACTTTAATGAAGTAAAAACCCCTCAAAGAATAAATAGAGCTTGGGAGGATAACAAGCAGAATTTGTATCAACACAGATTTAGTTCTATAAAACCATAAACAGGGCAATCAAGATCTTATTATATTCACTTTAGAATTATTATAATTGCCATTGAAACATGAGAGACAATGCATATTGGCAATGCAGATTTAGGAATTTCCTCTTAGGAATACCAGAGGATTGATTTAAAGCATATAGTTATGTATAAGCCTAATTTTTTCAGATACTGCAGTTTAGATGGTAATAAACTACTTAAAGAACCTCAGAAAATAAGAAAGTTAGTGTTTAGAATAAAACCATAACAAGTTTCAAAACTTACATTGTATACACTAATAAAAATATCCTGGTTTCAGATGGGACAAAGTTCATTGTCTTCTGACTAGCTGGTACAGGGCCACGTTTTCGATTCAATATGAGAATGATGTAGATAACACACTGATGGTTTAGCTGTTGCTAAGCTGTGCTCAGTGTCTGCCAGTGAGGAGGTGCACAAAAAGCTGGGAGGGAGCGTGGCCAAGACAGGTGACCTGAAATGACCAAAGGGGAATTCCATAACACAGAATATAGTCCCCATATACAAACTGAGGGAGTTCTCTGGAAGGGGGACCAATCACTCCTGGTCTGGACATCACTCTGTGGATAGTGAACAATTGCACTGTGCATCACTTGTTTCTCTTGTGTTCTGTTAGTAGTAACTTTTTTTTTTTTTCCAGTTAGTAAATTGCTCTTATCTCAATCCACAAGGTTTACCTTTTATTTCTGATTCTCCTCCTCAGTGACAGGGAGGAAGTGAGCTGCTGCATAATACTTCATTGCTACCTCAGGTTAAAAAACGATAAAAAATAAATTCAATTTATCTTGATTAAAGAAAGCAATAGTAAAAAAATTAAACTTGGATGTATGATATATTTTGAACTTCATTCTTCCTAACTGATGTACCTAATTTCAAGAAAAAGTGTGCTCATTGGGCATTAAAAAAATTATTGTTCCTTAATCTATCAGCTAATCATATCCATTCCCATCTGAAATAAGTAATCTCTTCAGGAAATAAAAACATACAATTACCAGGTCTTACTTGTTTTTTTTTCTAAAATTGTTCCTATGGAAAATGCAAACATTTTTTTTTCTTTCAAAATTTCCAAATCCTAAAATCTGCTCACCTCTAAATAATTGGGGAAACAATAGAATTTCTTTCCAGACCTCAAACTGGTAAGAACCTAGTTCAGTAATTCCAGTTCTATATGTAGTTGCACACCAAAAAACTTTATCATAGGACACTTTTACTTACTTCTTTATGGCCCCACAGGACTTTGAAGCCCTTGCTAATGTTGAATTAACTTCCTCAAATTTAAGCTCAAATGTTGAATAGTCTGAGAATCTTCTAATAGCTTCCTGCAGAGTTTGAACTTGCATATATTATAAGAGGATGAATTTAAAAAAATGAATAAAAATGATTTTTGTAGATCCATCACATTCTCCTGACTGCAGCTCTTGTCCTGCAGACATTGCTATTAACAAATTTGTGAGAGCTAGGTGTTAAAAGCAAACTATCATCAGTATTTCTCTGCATCATTAAACATAAAGAACATTAACTAAGAAAATCAGTGTAGAGTCCAATTAATTAAAAGAGAAGGAACAGCAGGAAAGCAAAAGAGTTTTCAGATGTGCTCAATAGCCTCGTCTCAAGCATTTGTTTATGCACCCCAAAAAGCAAAGCTTTTCTATAATCCATAATGCAAATATTTAATGAAATAGGACTATTAATTAGATACATCTGTCTTTTGAAATTTTTCTTCTGATAGTTTATTTAGGCATTAATATCCTCCATTCACTTTAGAAGATTATATCAGTGGGAAAAAAAATCCATTGAGCAAAAATCCACAATAAGACATCATTCAGAAATACGTCCAGACAGATCCAGGAATTTTTTTTGTGGTTGTGCTCTATAGTGGTGTATTTAAACTTGTTTACATGTTACATATTGAAGAAAATTTAATGGAGTTTTTAGCATATAATTGAAACGTGTGTGAAATTTTTAATTAAAGTCAACTCAACTTCAGAGCTATTTTTTTACATAATCATTGAACTTTGTGTTTCATTTCATCTGTCTAAAGGAACAATCTAAGTTCTAGCTCATTAGATTTAAATGTAACCTTTCCATCCAACCCAAAGAAAATAAAATACTTATCTTTGAGAACTTATCTTTGAGAAATGCCTATTTCTCCTCATGAGTGATGCAGATAAAAAGATGAAGTTAAACTATTTGAGTTTTCATCATCAAAAATTGAATGAGATCAAACAACTTCCAGTGGCTTTATTAGCATACACTGAGATATGAATTTAAAAAGCATCTTAGTAGATGAATGTTGAGAAAGAATAGTGTTAAGTGAAAAAAGAAAGAAAAATTGTTAACGCAAACTATGAAGATATGACTATCACAATTATTGACAAGCTGTAAACAATAAAGATATTTACTAATATAAAATATAGGCTGTTCAAGTTAAAAACTCAGTAAAATTATTGTTAAGTCAGTTGAATAGTTTTGTGATTTAGACATGAAGAGTGAGGACAAAATTTTGTGCATTTTCGTAGGTTTATGGCAAGATTACAATCGCCATGGTAACACTTCTCATATTAAAAATGTAGAATAATAGATTTTGACTAGTTACTCATCTGCATCTTAATTTTCTGAGACAAAAAAATATACTGTTTCTATTTATTAATGATTACAGGATCACGTTTTTGTCTTTATTAATAATTAATTAATTAATATAGTTTGCATACATATATGGGACCTTGAAGATTAAAATCTTACAAATGGTAACTGAAGTGCACTATAAAACAATGGAAATAAACAAAGTCCTAATAGCTTTCTCTGTTATCCAAACACTCCTGATCTTTAAACTCCATTAGTGAGCATGTGGTCTTTTGGGGGTTTTTTTGCCAACAACTAACAATATTTACAAACAAATCATGCCTACTGTTCATCTATTCTAGTCTGAACAATTTATTTCTGTGGAGTACTGCTGCATTAACTTCAGAGGAAATCACTCACTGAGCCTAGTAAACAAGGCCATCAGAATATTCCTATTTACCACTTCATGAATTCATATTTAATTACCAGTGTAATGCCGGTTGTATTCTCATGACTGAGGCATCATATGACTCCTGCTTGTCCTGCTGGCTCTGTTCCTTTCCTTGCCTTTGTTTTGGGATTGAAATTTGGTCATTCAAATGACTGAAACATCATCTTGCTTCCAGCTGGTTGCTGCTTATGCAATGACAGTTATCCCCATAGTTATCCTAGTTATTCCATACTGTATGACATGCTTCTGTTCACTGATAATAGCATTCACATTTTATTTATTTAAATTCTTTTCTATATAATTTGTACAAAAAAATGAAGCTCTGTTGTTGTCATGCAGAAATAAAGATCAAAACAGTAATATTGTTTGAAAATCCATTTTATAAATTAGCAGCATTAAATAAAAAGCTTGAATATGCTTCCAGATTTCATGTAAGTTATAGACTATTGCTTTTTAGAATTCACATCATTGTTTCCTGACATTAAGATGTTTCCCTTATATCTGAATCTAAACTAAGCAATGGAACTTTGCCAAAGTCCATTACTTAGTCATGGTCATGCTTAGGCATGGTCATGGAACCATGAGAATGGTTTGGACTGGAAAAGACCTTAAAGATCATCTAGTTCCATGATTCTGACAGGGGCAGGACCCCTTTCACTAGACCAGATTGCTTAGAGCTTCATCCAATGTGGCCTTGAACTCCTCCGGGGTTGGGGCAGCTGCTTTCCCTGAGCCACCTGTTCCAGTGCCTCGGCACCCTCACGGTAAAAAGTTTTTTCTAATATCTAATCTAAACCTACCCTCTTTCAGTTTGAACTCATTCCCTTTGGAGGACTGGCTCGCTGGCCGTGGCCATGCAGGGGGGGTGGTGCTGAGCTGGGGCAGTCTGACCTTGGCAGCTGGTGTGTGTGAAAGCTAGGGAGAAGAGCAAGATAAGAAGTTAGAGGAATGTAAATCAAAGCGCGGTCCCATGGGACCTGCCGGCCCCGATGGAGCTGCCTGGCCCCCCAGGCTTCCAGGGTGCTCCTGGTGTTGGTGGGGGCTTGGGGGGGGGAGTGGGCTAACACTTGGGTAGGGCTAATATCACTGTGTAGCCAATAATAAGCTTGCTTTTGGAATATGCATGAACTTACTTTTGTACTCTATATAAGTGTGAACGCAGCCTGCAATAAACGAGACGTGTCTATCAATCATATTGGTTATCTCATGATCTCCCGCCGATTGCAACAATTCCCCCTTGTCTTGGTACTATATGCTCTTGTAAAAAGTCTTTCCCCATCTCTCCTGAAAGTTCCCTTCAGGTTTTGGAAGGCTGCATTTAAGTCACCCTGAAGCCTTTTCTTTTCCATGGTGAATAATCCAAATTCTTTTTAGCTTTTCATCATAGAAGTACACCATCCCTCTGATCAACTTGGTGGCCTTCCTCTGGACTTGCTTCCATGGTCCATGTCCTTCCTGTGCTGGATGCGGTATTTCAGGTGGTTTCTCCTGAAAGCAGAGTAGAGGGGGCTTTGGAATAACTTCTTGTTCCATGACCTTCCCAGTCACAGGGCTAAGGTTGACAGGTCAGTAGTTCTCAGGATAGTCCTTTCTTCCCTTTTTAAAAATAGATAATATCTTTCCTTTTTTAGTGTTCACCTGGCACTTCCTTTGACTGCCACCACTTTTCAGATATCATGGAGAATGGCTTGGCAATTACATCAGCCAATTCCATCAGGAGTCGGATGCCTCTCGTGGGGTCTGATAGACCTGTGTAGATTCAGGTTCCTCAGGTGGTTGTGAACCTGATCTTACAGTGGGAAGCACTTTGCTTTCTCAGACCCCATACTGCTGTCCATCCACTCAAGACGTGTGAGAAGAGTTGTTGCCTTAGAAGACTGAGGCAAAAATGTTACTGAGTACACCAGGCATCTCCTCATATGTGTTTCATCATTGTTTACTGGAGGGCGTACACTTCCTTTTACCTTCCTTTTACCTTCCTTTTCCCTTCCTTTTCTAGTTTACATACCTGTAGAAGCCCTTCTTTTTATTCTTTGTATCCCTTGCCAAGTTCAGTTCCAGCTTTTGTTTGGCCTTCCTCATCTCATCCCTACACAACCCAACTGCTTCTCTAGATTCTTCCCAGGCTACCTGTTCTTGTCTCCTTTTTCTGTGCATTTGCTTCTTTCACTTTAGTTTGACCAACAGGTCCCTGTTCAGCCTTGCCATTTTCTTGCCTTCCTTGCCCAATGTCTTGCTTGGGGATCGCCAGGTCTTACACTCCTTGGACTTTCTTAGAGAAATGCCAGCTCTGTTACACACACCCTTGTCTTCAAGAGCAGTCTCCCCGGGCATCCCACTGACATCCCCTGAAGAGCTGAAATTCTGCCTTCCAAAATTCTGGAGCCTAACTTGATTCCCTACCTGACTCATATCCCTCAGAACTGCATGCTCCAGGTTTACATGGTCCCTGCATCCCAGGCTGCCTCCAATCTTGATATCCCCAATTAGCACACTTATGTTGGTAACCAACAGATCCAGCAGCATTTTCCCTCTGGTAGGGCTATTATTACTTGGCTCACAAAGTTATCCTCCGTGCATTCTAGGAGTCTCCTCTAGGATTGCCTGCAGCTCACCTACCATAATCATGGCTCTACAGTGAATTTATAACAACTGCTTCTTTTCCTCATATGTGGGGATAGCTGTTAAGGTTCTTATTTACCTGAGGTCTAGAATAACGAATGCCCAGGGCCAGTGCTTGTCAAAAGGCGATAAAAGTCTGCTTTTCTTTCTCTAAGTTCTGTGTGTTTTCTGTCCTCAAAATAAGTAACATTTAAAATTTTTCCATTTCCTCAAAAAATAAACAAAGTAGAATTTGCAAATCTCAAATTTCAGATGATCATTTTGTCAATGATCTTACATATTCATAGCCACACATTTCCTTTGACATCAGCATTTACAGCTGTCTCATTGATAATGTAATGGTTCCTAATTATAATCTTCTTGATAGTTTTTATATCCTACTTGACTTCTGAGTAGTCACTGCCGTAAGTAATGTGAAATATTCTGGTCACACATCCTCCTTTTTGTGAGAAAATTTCACCAAATTATTTTCATCTTATATTTCATTGTAAATAGTTGAATTTTCTTTCTACACATATATCAAATATTCCTTTAATATGATTTTAAAACAATTTTAAACTTGGTCTTTGCAATAAATCTAGTCTCATACTGATTTGCAGTAATTTAAAATCTTTTTTTTTTACTAGTTTCCTAAACTTTCTAGCTCCATGTTACTGAATTTTTTGCACTGTATAGTAAGATTTAGTAGCTATTATAGCATGGGATAAGAGTCAAAGACCCAGGGGGATTCCTTTCTGTATCCCTTTCTTTCAGTATTACAGAGAAGCACAGAGAGCCCAGTTTTTATTGTAATGAGCCCTATAAAGGACTCAAGGTAAAGATGAGCTCAAACAAATGATTAATAATCATAGATGAAGTTAGATACAGTGTGGAAGGTAAATCAAAACATAAAGATAGGCATAGATTTCAATGATTAGAACTATAAATAGAAGCCACATTCTTTCAGATGTTGATAAATTGAAAATCTGGCTTTTGAAGGAAGAGGTAGAGATCATGAATTGATAGCTGTTATTGTCCTGTGAGTTGAATAGAGGAAAGAAACATCAAATTAACTACATATACTTTATTGATTATAAATTAACTGTTAACTTGCTTAGAGGACATAAATATGACATTGATAATTGGTCATGTAAGTAAAGATAATTAATCATATAAGTAGTTCATGTGTCTGAAGTAACAGTACTGCTTATATTAAGAATGAATAAGCAACCATTTCCAAAAATATATATGAAAGATTCCTTTTCTGTATCAGGAATTAACTTTTTTCTTTATAGAATTGTAAGCTATCTTGGACAAAACACATGCTTATTCAAATGAGAACATGATCCCTCAATATCTGCTGTTTCCCTGTCTTGTAGTTCTAGTAGGAAACTAAGTATTTTTATTCTTTTTCAATTAATAAACCACATTTTATACATATGCCTACCAATCTCCCTGTGATTGGTTCATAACAAGAGCCGTCCTCACGTACGTGTCATTCTTGGAGTGTGTTTCTAACACTGTTTTCAGTGGTTGACTACAAGACAAGTTACTGGCTGTGTATGAACAAAGGAATGAGTATAGATAAATGGTGACAACTGTGGTGTCCCAGATCACTAACTGATCACAACATGAAGTGCCGAAGGGATTTAGGATATCAAAATTATTTCTGTCGTAAATCCTAACACATATCAGACACAACATAAGAGGATTCACCAGAGAATGAATACATTCATGACTTACTCTGGTTGATGTCAGATTAATTTTTCTTTTTTTTCCCTAACTTGTGGTAGGGCCAGGTCTGATTGTAGGTGATTGATTGACATATCAATCAGTTCAAGGAACAAATCAATTTGAAAATAGCTTTTTTTAAGTGAAACATCAAATAAATTATTATTTAGGATAGAAATCCCCCACAAGGAGATGATTTTCACTGGTTTAGAAAGGGTGAAGAAGGACCAACAACATTGCTGGATCCACATGATATTGGGCTTGACCTCTCCCCTCTCGCTCTTCCCCCGCACCTCTCTCTCCCTCTCCTCTTTAATCTATCTCTCTGCCTCACATTTACAGTAAATAAAATCTATGTTGTTGATTTTCACGTATGGTCTTACTTGCACCTTGATTCAGGCAGATGTATCTCTCACTAATAGGATGATAACCATTTGTAACTCAGTTTTGGTTAGACATTTTTTCTGATGTTCTTTTTCTGCATTCACGTGTGTAGAGTTGAAAAATACTTAGAAAAAATCCTATATAGTTTGCACTTCTCCATGAAATTTCCATTCTCATTGCAAGTGTCAAATAAAATACAAAACTAAATGTCTGGTTTTTATTCTGAGAAAAAAAAGGATAGATGAATAATATTATAAAGTTCAATACATCAAATAAAATTGTTATTAATATTGGAAATTTGGAACATTTTGTAAAAAATCAAATCTTTTTCATGACGTTGTAATAATATCTAGGAAACTGTGGGTTGGAAACAGTCATAGCAGTAAAATAGTAGCAGTAGTTCTTTATAATGAAGAACAAGGAAAAATATTTCTGTCATAGCAGAACCAGTATTACTGAGGTAAGTGTTGGTAGAAACATTCAAGTAAAAGAAATAAAAGCCTAACTAATTAAAACGTGTGAAAAAATACTTTAAAATAGGAAACAGATGGTATGAAGGAAGAAGGAAATCAGAAGGAAGAAAAATTAAGAGATGAGTAAGGCTGAAAAAATATAAACACTTGTAGTCGTCCTCATCTTTTTCAATTTTATGAAGGTGACTGCTGTTTTTAAACCATCACAAATTCACAATCCAACAGGGCACAAATGTGTAGACAATGGGTTAAAAATAACTCACTTCTCCATATGATTCAACCATACACCTACAGTGTTAACGTTGTAAGATGGATGTCTGAAAGTAAGAAGGGAAGTGGGTGGTGAGAAAATAGAAAAGGAAGAGCTGATGCTGAGCAAGATCAGGATGCATGATTCTTGGTAAAAGTAGTATCAGTGGGAAAAGTGAAGTTTGCTGGAGGGAGATTTTAATAGTTTCTTGTGGAGCTAAAGAAAATTGACAGATTAGCACAGCTGAAAACTTATGTGGAGCTATCTAGCCTGACATGCTTTATATGTTCTAATATACACACAAATATTTTTGTTGTGAAATATATTACTGCCTCAAATATTCTTTGCTGAAATATTTCCAGGTTATTTGTCAGAGCTGTGTAATCATTTTGGCAAATAGCAGAGCTCAGTCTCTAATGATGACAGCAATCTGTCATCATTAGGATTTCACAGTGTGGAAGAATATACTTTACAATCTGTTTTTCTCAATCACTACACATTCTCTCTTTTATTCTACGGAACTTTCTTTGGCACCATCCATTCGCAGTTAAAAACTGTGTCAAAAAAAAAAAAATGTTCCTGTTAAAAAGTTAATTGCAACTGTTCAAAAGCAGACAAAAAATGAAAAAAATTACCAAAAATGAAACCTCTGTCCATTCACATGCCTTTGTACTTGAAATTAACTGTTTTCAAACAGAAGATTTATTGAAAAACTAATGATTGTTTATGAAAGTCATTAGGATATCCTATCTGCAGCTGAAGCAATCTCATTGGCAGCACTGTTACTCTGCTATATATATATATATGGATTTTCTCCTGTTTTGACTGTTTCTTTGGATCACTTACTTAGAGATATTTATGGAATTCCAAAAGCTAGAGGGAGAATGAATGACATAAGATCTGTTTTATGAGTATTGTCGTCAAAATTCTTCTGCAAGTTTTGCGAGAGAAGAAATAAAATAAAAAGTATATGTTAATGAAAATTAAAATCTGATTTATTCTCTTCTAAAGTGTGGTAGTTTCTGCACATGATTCTCTTACCTTTGTACGTTTTTTTTAATGAGGGAGAACCTCATTGCAGTCTTCAACACTCTCATGAGGGGAAGTGGAAGGGAAGGCACTGATCTCTTCTCTCTCAAGATCAGTGACAGGACTGGAGGGAATGGGCTGAAGCTGAGTCAGGGGAGGTTTAGGTTGGATACCAGGAAAAGGTTTTTCACTCAAAGAGTGGCTGAACACTGGGACAGGCTCCCCAGGGCAGTGGTCACAGCACCAGCCTGACCACAGCGTTCAAGAAGCATTTGGACAATGCTCTCAGGGCCAGGGTGTGATCTTTGGGGTGTCCTGTGCAGGCACAGGAGTGGGATTCAATCCTGATCCTGAGCTGGGTCCCTTCCAACCCAGCATATTCTATGATCCTACGTCTGTTCCTATTAATGCTATATTTAAGCAGGTAGGTGTTGGATCTGAAATGTGTAGTGACACTTATACGGATGGTAGGATTTTTCAGTCTTTGTTCTATTTTATTTTAATGGATTATACAAAATACTTGTCTTCATATTTGCAATGAAACTTCTGGAAATATTAAGATGGATTAACTCTGTCATAACAAGCAGGAAGAACTTTATCACAGTACTTGTTAGTAAGCTTGGGGAGATACTAATCCAAAATGCAACCTTGTATTAATATAGATTTTAAGATTTTTAATATTCTCTGTGTCAGCAAGTTGGCAAGCACAGGATCATCTCCTTCTCACAATTTTCTTTTCAAGCTTACAGTGCAAATCTTACACAGTGGAATATTTTCCCATCAAAATACTTCCAAGCAGTGGACAAGATTTGAATTGAGCTTGAAAGGCTAAAATATATATATAAGCATATCTTTATATTTACATACCTTTGCAAAAGTTATGGTTTCAGTATTCTTAAAAGGTATTTTGTCTTTCAGAAGCAAGCTCTAAATGCTCTAGGGAGCACCTTTTCCACAAGGAGTATGCATGTTCTTTAACATGATTAGAATTTTCCTGTAAAATGAGATTTTTTTTGGCTAATCAGCTCACTTCCTCATAAACCAAATCCTCAGGAAGAAACAAATTTTAACCCAGGTAAAGGTTCCAGTCACAATTCTCAAATCTTGCTTCAAAAAACATATTGATACACTAACTTGTTTATATTTCATCTAAAGTAATCTGCTTTTTAAAGCAAGGTATTTATTATATTTTCTTGTAGGAAAAAATAAAGACACTGGTTTTTGTTCAACTCTCTTCTTTATGTTCTTACTTAGTGAAGTTCTATCAACAAATGAATCATTCATTCTACATTCCAAGAATCCCTATTTAGTCAGCATGAAAGGCCATCTTCATTAAGGAAAAAAAAGTGTTTAATGAAAGAAAAGGTTTTCATTAATTAGTAGACTTCCAGCAAGTTTATTTTCTCTGTACCTAAAAATATCCATCTCATAATTTACCTTCCAAAACCCTGGTCTAACTATCTAGTTAACTAGCTTACAGACTACTTTCCACAAATTAGTGAACTATTTGACTAGTCATACTGAAAGGGGAAGGTATAAAACAGTGGGTTAGGGTGCTCGTTAAGGGAGAAAAGTCCTGTGATTAGTCACTGTTATCAACATTATTTATAAAATATGGAAATAATTCAGGCAACACTTTTAGCATGGAGATAAGAGAAGCTTTAATCCAAAAAGACCCCTCCTGTAGTCTGAAAATTTATCTATGGAATAAGATAAATACCTAATGGCAAGAAAAAGGAAGTGATTTTTCATCTCTTAACATCATGAAAAGGAACCTAAATTGCCTGTAAGTGGGAGATATGATGGCCAACAATGATTGGAGGCATCTGTCTTCAGGCTATATACTAATGATTCTGTTACTCTGAGAAAACATGCAAATTCTTATTTCATGCAACATGTTCTCATCTGCCATATTAAGTAGCCATATGTACATTTCTGGTGCTTGATTCAAAGCACCTAGAGACTTAAATCTCTGGTTACAGTTAGTGTTTAGTGCAGCCTTCAGAGGTGTGTGATTATGGGTGGGGTTGACCCTGGCTGTATGCCAGTTGCCCACCAAAGCTGCTCTATCACTTCCCTTCCCAGATGGACGTGGGAGAGAAAATATAATGAAAGGCTTGTGGGTTGAGGTAAGAACAGGGAGAGATCACTCCCTGGTTACCATCATGGGCAAAATAAATTCAGCTCGGGAAAATGACTTCAATTTATTAAGGATAAAATTGAATAAGGATAATGTTAAAAACTAAATCTTAAACCTTCTGCACTGCCCCTCCCTTCTTCCTAGGCTCAACTTCACTCCAAATTTGCCTACCTGTTCCCCTGCAGAGGCTCAGGGAGGTGAAATTGCAGTCAGATCATATTGTTTCTGCCATTCTTGGATCCCTGCTCTCCTCCCTGGTCCAGTGTGAGATTCTTGCCATGAGGTTCAGTCCTTCAGAAACAAGCTGCTCCACCTTGAGTCCCCTGCAGGGTCACAAATCCTGCCAGCAAACCTGCTCCAGTGTGGGCATCCCAATGGGTCACAGCCTCTTTTGGGCACCCAGTTGCTCCTCTGTGGGGTCCTCCATGGCTTTAGTTGGACCTTTGCTCTGTGATGAACCTATTTTGGGAGGTTGGGGGGACAGCCTGTCCCACTGTGATCTTCACCATGGCCTGTAGGGCAGTCTCTTCTCCGACACCTGCAGCACCTCCTTCCTCCTCCTCCTCCTCCTTCTTTCACTGACCTTGGTGTCTGCAGGTCTGTTTCACATATTCACAATCCACTCTCCAGCATAAATAATGCATTTTTTCCCCTCTTAAGATTGTTATACCAGTGGCACTACCTCCATCAGTGATGGGCTCTGCCTAGGCCAGCTGTAGGTCTATCCTGGATTTGTCTGGCACTGGGTCTGCTGTTCATGGGACAAGAGTCTGGCATTTTTGCAGAAAACAGACCCCTGTAGCCACCCTCCACACACCATTACCAAAATCTTGCCATGCAAACCCTACACAAACTATTTTATCCCAATCTGTAAAAAACAAAACCAAACAAACAAAACCAAAAACAAACAAAAAACTCATAACCAAAAAACTAAAAACCAAAAAACTCCAAACCAAAACCAACATCAAAAAAACCAACACAAAAAAACCCCAAAAAACCCCACAAAAAACCAAAAAAAACCAACAAAAAAAACCAAAACCAAAACCAAAAAAAAAAACCACCAAAAACCAAAACAAAACAACACAACCAACCAAAAAAAAACCCAAACCAAGGAAAAAAACTAAAAAGGAAAAAAAAATTTTAAATAATTGGTAAAATTAGATTGCTTAGGGATTGCAGGCATGTTATTTTATGCATTCAGTTATTTTATCTTCAAAATCAGGTGTTCTGAGATTTATTGATGGAATGCCTCATCAGTTGTGATTTGACCTAGGAGTGAGCAAAATGTCAGACTGGACAACGCCCAGAACCATAAGGAACACAACCACAAGAATCTAAAATCAGATAGTCAAGTTTTTAAGTTTAAGCATATCTTAATTCAGAACTTCTCTTTGGACTGCAGTATTCTATTTAGTTGTTGAAGTTCTGATAACAGCCTGATACCAGCAGTACCTGGGAGTCCAGTAGTGCCATCAGAGAGTGGACAGCCAGCAAAGTGCCTTGACTTGTTGACCAGAGGGACTATATTGAAATAACTATAATCTACTCCCGATGCAAAAGATTACACAAGTATTTGTGGCCTAATTATACTACACACCAGTCATATAATAGAAATCCAAGAGGCATCATAAGGTGCTCAGAAAATGGGATTTAAATGAGTGACAAATGCTCTCACATTTGTCAGATGGGGACAGGGAGGACTGAGAGCATGAGTGAATAAGTTAGTAGCTACAGGTGGTTGCCACTGAGAATTAATTTCCCTCTTCATTAAGCTCCTTATATACAGAGCCAAGGGAACTAAGATGGTGTGATCCTCAGTGAAGCAGGAAATTGAGTAATCCTAGTCAGTCTTCTTCTAAATAAAACTTTCTATTGGGAACTGGCTGCATAAGTAAAGTGACTAGTTCACTCTCCTCTTGCCTCAGCCTTTTTCTGCTTAATACCCTTGAAAATAGATGTTAATATCTTGTAAACAAAATTTTTAAAAAGTAAAGAGGATTATGATAATATAGCATCAATTAAGGATGCCAAAAGCCCCCACAAAATGGCTCAATTAAAAAGTGTTCAGGCTAGGGTCACAGATATCTTACTGTTCAAGGTAATATTTAAGGGCACTATCAGAAAGACATTCTGGCAATAATACACTTGTAAGAGGACATTTTTCTACAGGGGAAAGTACTCATGAAGAATAGTTTTCAGGAAAGAGATGGAATTTATGGTGGGTACAAGTTTAGTCTGCTATTACATTGCTACAGTATTAGCATGTTACAGCATTCCTTTATGTCTGGCAAATATTGCTTAGCTTTTAACTGAAATTTTTCTCCAAAGTTTGTAAATATTTTTAAAAGGACAAGATGTTCAGCTAATAGCACAGATGAAGGCTATCAAAATAAAAGTTGCCCCTTCAAAAAAGAGAATCAAAACCAGTGATTCTAGGTACTGAGAAAATCTTATGGTCATAGAGTACTTTACACTAAAAGATGTGGAAGTGCACTGTTTAAAAAAAAATCCAAACCTTTATGAAATGGCCAGTTTCTGATTGATATCAGTTCACTCAATTACCCAGAAAGCTAAGAAAATTCCTCAAAGTGTGTCAAGAATCCTGAGAATTAGCTACCAAAGATTTGTGTTCTTAATGACAATCTGAACCACTGGACAGCAAACTTCAGCTGATATTACTATTGATTTTGGTGTTCCAGAGACCTGGTAGGGACTTTTGGAGCACTTTGGGGATGGGTCAGCATAAATCTGCAGTGAAACATACTTAACCATCTGGTCTTCCTTCTGGAAATCTCTTCCCTCGGCCTGGCATGGGCTGAATAAATATCATCATTTATAATAATTTCCATAATGATTTAGAATGTTGACAGTGATTACTCATTATATTTCCCTCTATATGACCCAGCTAGCACAACCATCAAACAGCACATACACTTCCACTTCTCTATTTTAATTTTTCTCCTATATAACATCCCTGTAATTGGCAGCAATCAGTTCTGGATTTAATTATTTAATATTTTTAGGGTGCTAACTACCTACTCTGGTCAACATGCTCCAGATTTAAAATATATATATATATATATAGCAGAACTTCAGTACAAGTTATAAACAGAGTCCAACTATGTAAACCAAAAAAGTTCCCATTTGTCACTCTGTTGATACAACTTCAGCTGCAGACCTAAGTAAAAGTATTTTTAAAAATTCTGTAATATGTGCCCGTCCTCAAAAAACACTACAATATCACCAAACAAAAGCAACAAAGAACCCTTTTACAATCTCTATTTTCTTCTCAATGGCTTGTCATAATGTTGTGAAGCAAAAAAAATCTATGACTTTTTTTTGCTTGTTTTTTTTGCAAGGTAAACTAAAAACTCCTGTCAGTAGACTGAGCTTAGCCCCTTAACTGAAGAAAACAGATGTCTGTGTTATGGTTTAGGAATGGTATTCTCCAATACAGTGCTCTCACTGAATCAATGTGCTGCTTGCTCACTCCCTCCTCTTCCTCTGTCCCTCTCCCTGGAGAGGAGAAATGGGAGACACAAAAGGCAAAGATCACAGGGTGAGATAGAACAATTTGCTGGAAAGGGCAACAAGACAAGAAAACAAACAGTAACAGCAACAATACTAATGACACAGGGTACAAGAAAGAGGCAAATAATTCACACACAAGCAACAATACCCAAGGCTCCATATGCCACCCTCCTAGAGATGGGAAGGGACTCCCTTTCCCTGGTCCAGGCTATGGTGTGAGATGGTTTGAGAGCTACTGTAAAAATTAACCCTCTTCTAGCCAGAACCAAGATGTGTTAAAAAGAATTTCACAGCTGGCTTTTCCTGATATCAAAAGAAAAAAAAATGCTAAATTATATGTTTCTGGGCAAGATTTTAAGATGTTTTGTAACGTTTCATATTTAAGAAATTGAAATTATCTTATTGACCGAACTCACCAATACCCTTTGCTTATTGTACTTCTACAGCAAAATTAACAGTAATTATTCTAATGTTAAATATTTACAAAAACAACATAGTGTCTTCCTAATAACCTCTTACCTTGTAGATATTTGAATGTTGGTCACATGTTACTAAAACAGGTAAAAGAAATCTCCTTAACACCAGTGTAGCATTAAGAAGAGTCATTCTCATTCTGTGCTGGATTCACGGGGAATATTTTCAAGCCTGTTGTGCATACCAAGTACAGAAAAGATCATGTTTATGTACTATATTTTATATACATATTCCTGGAAAACACATACATATGGTAATAATTTTCCCCAAATCATTAACATATTTTCCCTCCCACTGATGAATGCAACCCCTCTCCTGGGTGTCCCTCAGGTGGTCCTTGATTGTCAACCCCAAAGTTTTACCTGACAACTTGATGAACTCAGTGTTACTTCCCAAATGTGGAAGTGAACTGACATTACTAGACTGGTTCATTAATTTTTGCATCCTCTTCTTGGTTGATGTTTAACATAGTTTTGCAGAATGAGTATTGTGAGCTTCCATTGGCTCCTGGTTTATCAGAATAAACATTGTATCTTTCCATCAGCTGAACAAAATAGTTCATCTGGCAACAAAAAAAGTTGTTTTCCTTGGCAAAGTGGAGATTCTGAGCACTGTGTAGGAGTAGTTTTTGTAAATTCCCAAACTTCATGATCAAGATTGCAGTATTATGATAGTCACCTAACATGGTAGTCACCATTTCTTGCCTAGACATAAAGAACAGATGAAATATATTAAAATTAGAAAAGCCTCTATATTCAATATAATTCAATTCAAATACCAATTACTATTTCTTATTATACTTGACTTTTTAAAAAAATATTTTTAATTTTAAGAAATTGTTTTTCTTTGCTTAATTATGTAATAATATGATATAATATGATATAATATAATATAATGCAGGAAATTATCCACAATTTGCAGAAAAATAGGAAATCCTGTAAGAAAGTCCCCTTAGTAGTAAAAGTTAAATCTAGGTCATATGATTTTGGTTTTTTAATTGCTGCATACAAGTTTAATAACATCAAGATGCACATCTAGATGCACACATGCATATATGCATACACGTAGGCATGCACATGTATATATATATTTAGATACTGGACAGTTTAATTTTTCAGAAAAAATCCTGTTTATTTTGTTGACTGTTAATCTCAAAAATATGTAAAACATTTTCCCTTCCTTTTCTCATCCAGAAACTGTAAACATTTACAAGGAATTTTATTATCTCATAGGATAAGTTTTGGACTAGACTTCCTGACTCTGAATTCATCAACACAAATCAAATGTTGTTATTACTTTCCAATAAATACCCTCTCTTTATGTGGTAAGTGCAAAATAAACAGTTTATGCTATGCATGTGATTCAAATAATGTTGACAAATAGAGTTTTATTTTTACTGTATGACCAAGAGATTCCCATATTTTTGATCTCTCCTCAATGGAAACCTATATGTCTGACTACATAAATTGAAATCAATGGAAAGATTTTCAGATATCTCACTTTATACTAAAACCAGTATTTTGAATCCACTGCGAATAAAAGCATATAATATTAGCAATGGAAATAGGAAAAAACCATGTACTTGAGTATAGTAAAACATGGAGAAAAGGTATTTGTGCCTTCAAAAGTGACTAAAAACTGTCTCACTTAGCAGTATTCAAATGGCTTTCTCTTCTGATAGTAGTTACTGATGTTAGGTTTGATACATTTCTTAATTAGAGCTTCTTTGAAACCAGGATCCTGGATGACCTGTAAGCAGTACAGATACTTTTAAGCACAGGTTTTACTTAGATAACTTTGAAAGTAGGCTCACATGACATTATAATTCATCATTGGTGTAGGCAAGTTAAGATTTGCTTTTTATGTAAGTGCTTCACTGAAGAATCCAAATATAAAGTTGGAGATCATTCATTTATTTATTTTTCTCAGATTTTATAAATATATTCACTAAATAAGTGATCCTTTGGATGTAAAGAATATTTAGGTGATAGCAAAAATATCTGTACTTTATTCACTATGACATCAATTTAATATGCAGACTAACAGTTCTTGAATTCATGTGTTCTGGAATATTATGATATCTCATTAGAATGACCTAAATTCATTTAGACATCACTTCCTCCCCAAAAACTGGTTTGAAAAGTGAAAATCTAGTTTAAATCTATATATCAAATGACTGAGGATAACTCTGGAGGAAGAAAGAAGTACTCGTTAGATGATATCTGCTGGCACGAATGTAGGAGGAAACAGTTTCATATGATGTATTTAACTATTCAAAAACTGAAATAAATTCAGGTTTTGAATCTGGAATTTTTTGCTGCTAATCTGTGTAATAAAATATTCCAGTTTTAGACAGGCACTCTCACATATCTTTCTGGCTTGCAGCAACTAACTTCTCAACTGTCTTACTGCTTACAAAACTAATGCTCTTATCCAAGATCATATTCATGGTTTCATAATTCTCTTCAAGACACTTCCAGAATAAAAAATAATATAACCTAGGTGTCTCATTTTTACTCAAACCCACAGAAACCATTACATGTTTTAATAAGAGCAGACTTGAGTGGAGAGTTAAAGAAAGAAAGAAAGAAAGAAAGAAAGAAAGAAAGAAAGAAAGAAAGAAAGAAAGAATAAAGTATTTTAAATCAAATGTAAGGTTCTGCTCATGCTGACCTTCAAGAATTAGAATTTACTTACATAGCCAGGGTGACACATTCACAGTATTATGGAATAGTCCGTAGAAAACTAATCTTATTTGTGTAGTTTAAAACATGAACAAACTGGCACATTCTCAACTAAACTGACATGATTGATTGCCACACGGTTTAGAACTTGAGTACATCCCAAGCTATGCTTAATTTAATATCATTCCAATTTATGGGTTTTGAGGAAGACAAACAGGAGTCTTCTTTTTTCTTTATATAAGAAAGCAGAAAGAAACTCAGCATAACAGAGACATACAGATAGAAAACAAAGTGTTCAAAAAGGATGAATAAATGTTGCAGATCTAGAGAGGGGAGACCTTGCTGAAATTAACCAGTGATATGAACTAGGGCAAAAAACCAGGAAGATGTTCCTGTATATTACAGGTAATTTATTATGAGTCATAGCTTAAAAAACTAAAATATTAACCTTGTCTTCTGCTAGGCTGTTGACTATATTTAAATTTCTCAATTTAAAATCAAAAAACTCAACAAAATTAAAAATGAAAACACTGCAAAAGCTTGTTTGCCGTTTTAGTGGGAAGGGAGTATTGTTCTTGATCTATCACCATTCATATTTCTGGCCAACCATGTAGATTTGAAAGTTCCTACACAGTCTCTAATAAAAATACCTCATAATTCTCTACTTAAGGTTCATTTAAGTGCCATGTAGCAAATATCACAAATGAAAATTGAATCTTTTCCTATTTTTCAGATCAAAGTGGTTAGGAAATTTTGTATATTTAGTCTTTTTTTAATTGCATAAATGCACAATTTCATCATAATGACAAGATTTTTAATTCTGCATGTGCAACATCTGATATTCCACCACAGATATTTTCTTAATCTTTGTAGGTGAACTCTTCATGGCTTGAGAGAAATGTCAGGCTGACCGTTCTTTTTCAGGTCCTTCAGATGCTATGAATAACTTGGCAGTCTAAAATCACAAGTTATACTTTTATATCCAGACAATATTTGATCAACTGAAAATTCTCTGCTAGTGAAGCAGAAGTCTTTAACATATATATATATATATATGTATGTATGTATTATGGTACAGATCTCTTATATAAAAAAATAGAACTTCTTGTAGCAATGCTTTTCTAATGCAGAAAATTCGAGTAAATAATGTAAGAAAGTATCATCATGCTTTTATCACTGGTAAGAACCCAATATCACTGGTAAAAGTAGCATAATAACAAAAAAAGGCCATAAACAGTAGGATATATATCACTATAGGTGACAATAGCTTTTCTTGTGTCTCTAAGACACTCTTGTGGACTACACAACTAAATTGTTAAGAATTCCAGAATATGTAAAATTGTGTATCCAAGCATCTGTAGATCATTTGAATCTGTTAGTAGTTGGAAGATCATAATTTCCAGTGCTAATTCTTTGGCATGGCATTTGAAGGAAAAGAAGGTAAACTACCACCTTGTGAGGGAAAATCGGAAATATATGAACTGAAAAATAGACCCAAATATTTTGACAAAAAGAAAGACATTTCAGAGGAATGATCAATTGCCACATTAATGGTTTCTCTTATTGTTTCTTATATATGGGAAAAAATTAGCATCCTTTTATCCATGCAATTATGCAAATTACATAATTGTATTGTATTTTGAAGTTCAACATCTGAATGTAAAAATACGATAAGACAGATGTGAATAAATGGTGTTTGAAAAGTTCTGATAAGTGCTTTATATGATTTTAGCTGCATGCTGTAAATGGTATGAAGGGAAAAAAAAAGATAATTAAACTGTGAATAGTAATAAATAAGAGTACTTACATCGGATTATGTTGTGACTAAATATACCATAAATCTGTTGCTTACATTGATTGAGCCATGAATGTCTGTTATCATAAATGAGCCCATAAAAAATACTTCACACATTAAGAGTAAATTACTCACTGATTAAACAGTTGCCACACTTTAGGCACCATTTCCTTCACTTAATTCAAATATTTCACAAATACAAATCTGCCATCAGTCTTAGAAGACAAAATGACTTCTTACACTGAGTTAGCTGTGCAAAGAGTTTGCCATGGTGAATAATTTAGCTTGGATCTCAGTGAAAAATATGCATAAGTAGGAACATTGCTCTTTCTCCTATCAAAACTCAACTGTTTGTGCTTACAGAAGGCATAGTATTTAATTAAAAATACATGGTAGCCTCTGAAAATGAAACAAATAGTTTAAGAACAATTCTTGTGCTTAAAGTTTTTAATGGCATTCAGCAAAGAATCAGCAGTGAGTGATACCTGAAAATAGAATCACAGAACAGTTTGCATTGGAAAGACTTCTGAAGGCCATTTAGTCAAAGGCCGTGGCCAGAGAGAATTAAATAAGAGTGGTCAATGGTGGCCAATGCCTTCCCCAGTCAAGGTATGAATACCTCAAGGATGGAGGGCTTTATACCTTCATACCTTTTTGAGATTCTCTTTTATTATTTGACCAGTCTTGATAATGAGCCCCTCAAGATTTAAGCCCTTCAAGATTTGAATCAAACTTTACAATTTTTTTTAGATGTTAATAAGTAGCTATAGCTGGACAGTTATTATTAGGCAATTACATTGCAAACATTTCATGCTTGACTGATCTTTTTTTTAAGGAAAAGAGAAGACAATCCCAAGATAAATAGGCTGTCTGGACAATAGTCACCAGGAGTGAAGTCAGAAGAACTGAGCAGTACTTGGTGGAAAAGTAGTTCTTGCAATGGGCAATAGCAACCACTGACTCATTGACCACCTACTCAAAATGGACCCTGTGAGTCCATTAATTTGTTTTGTGAGTTGCATAGATCTCCTTCTGAATCCATATGTCCATATATGAAAAAAGATCTGGAAAAATTATAGACAGTGTTATAGGTAGTTATTAGGTATTTTAATTTTAAATTCTGAAATTTCCATTGTGCTTTTCTTAAAATATATCAAGCAGATCTATATCGTAATAAATCATCAGCACAAATATTTTTAAAATGTTGTTTGGTTAGTTGAAAAACGAGTGTTCTTGACAAATAATGCATGAACATTTTATCTCAGAAGACTTATCAAAATAAGACATGACAGTCTTGTAAAAGTAATTAAAAAAGAAGTCAGAAAATTTTATTACACTATGAAAAGGAATTTGCTAATGGTTCTAAAACTGTCTTGCTAACATACAGCTATCAATTACTGAACTCACTACAAGCCAACATAATATATTTTGAAATTTACAGTTTGCTGCATTTAGTTTGCAGAGTAAATTGGTAAGAAAAATATTTTGTGACATTAGCTATCCAAGTACTCAGGAAATTTTAATCTAGTTTTAATCTGTGGGACTAAGGCTGCTGACAAAACTAAGGAATGTATTCAGAAAAAAAATATAAATGTGAACAATTTCAATATTTTCTGCTTGAATCTCATTGAGTCCTCTTATTAGTCCTTAATTTCTAGAATCTTTGCTGAAAATAAAGAA
>JBBMKD010000170.1:52018718-52050276 GCA_037834095.1 Argya squamiceps | reverse complement strand
TCTCTTTCTTTCTGTCTTTCCTTTTTTCCTTCTTTCCTTCTTTCCTTCTGTCTTTTTCCCTTTCTCTCTTTCCCTCACTCCCTCTCTGTTCTATGTTACGATGTAAAATGTTCCCAAAGTGTGTATTCTATCACCATCCTCATGAGCTGTGTAAAGCAGGTGGGGCAGTGTTTCCCTTGCCCCCTCCCTCTGGGCTACCTTCTGTTAATAGCCCATCAATGCCTTGCCCATGACTCCCTCCAGGAGTTCTCTCTGTGTAACGGGCCGTCAAGGACCCACTGCATGACCCATAGAACGGTATCTGTCCATTGTGAGATGCTCCACCCAGGGGGAGGAGTCAAGCATTCCCTTCTGGATGTAATCTGGGATTTGGGATAGCACAGTGGGCTTTTACCCACTTCCCAGTGGACAAGAACTATCAGACCTTTCTATGGGATCACTGCTTCAACAAGACCCCTTCATCTGGACTGCTACCACCACCCTAAATAACAGGGTGTCAGGTTGTATTCTGACTCTGTCAGGGGTCTCTTGTATTATTGCTTTTTATTTATTTTATGTTACCTTTTTTTTCTCTCTCTCTCTGTCCCTCTTTTTCCTCTCTCCATATTAAATAAAATATGTCAAGTTTTTTGGCTCCAACATCTAACCTGGTTTGGTTTTAATCATGTTTCTTTGGGTATATTTCCAACCTTTAAATAAAACAGTCTGATCTGTTTTATTCACAGAGCCTTAGTTTCATTTGACCTTCTGTGTTTAACAAGTTCATTACCAGCCCATATCAAATTTTGGTGCTCTACTCTCTCACATTTGTTTAATTCAATTAGAATTGAAACAATTTTAAACATTCCACAACTTCCTTGCACCTTGATCTGACTGCAGCCATTTTATCAGATATTTCTACTTACAAACACACAAAAAAGTGAGCTCATTGAACCTTTTGCTGTATATTTTAGGCCTGCTATAATTTTCAGCACTGTGAACTATCTTGTCCTACTTCTGCCATTTAGAGAAGTGAACAACAAACTGTGGTCTTAAAGGAGATTTTTTTGGAGCATTTAAGTTGCTGGAGAAGAGAAGACAGTGTGAAAATTATTTGGATTGAATTCAAGAAAGTACTTTTTAAAAATAAAAAGAACCTTCTGATCCAATTAGTAGTTTTTATTTATAAATGTGTTATTATATTTTAGGTCTGTACTCTGGAGTAAATATTATCAACACAGCTGGACTGAGTTAATCAGTCCATTTCACCTCAACTGATGATGTGACCCTATCATATTAGATATCTATTTGTTCTCCCCTATTTATAAAGTATTTTGAAATCACTAAATGACGTTCACATCAGACTGGCAGAATTCCTGTGGCTGATTTTTAGATTAGATTTTTTCTTAACTACCAGATTTAATTCTCTCAATTTCAGAAATTGATTATGTTCCTAAGAAGAAAGCAGACTGAGGAACTGATACCTCAGTTATTGAGAAAGCAAGGTTGATATCCTTCCTTCAGTATGTTTGTAGTTTAACTAAATGGGCTTGAAATAGTCTCCTACATTTAATTTTCACTGAAATTTAATACCCATCTATTCTGATACACTGTGAAAGCAAACTCCTATGACAGAAGACTACATGGTGACTTCTGGGTTCTCAAAGAAGTTTCAGGCAGAAAAATCTAAATTTCCAAGTCTAGGATGCATACAGTAGATTATGCTAGATTACTGTCAGTGAACAACAAAGCTGATGTCAGGTAAATATAGCACTAAGAACGAGCTGGATTAAAATTTTCCCCTTAGGCATCTTGGATCCAGTGCCTTCTCCTGTCTGACAAGATAATGCATTAAAGAAGTGAAAGTATTACATTTTTATGACTAAATGCAACTAAAACTAATTTCTTTGATAACTGTCCAGTTGCATATATTCCTGATATGCATATGCATAACTCCCCAAAGTTAATAGAATTATGTTTTTGGCAAAATGCATAAGGCACCATTTATCTTGGGGATCTCCCCATTACCAGTGTGACAGCTTTATAGTTCTGTTGGGAAATGAAGTATAACATCAGGTTACTAAGCAACTCCACAGCTTTTTAAAAGTACTTCTTGGAACTCACTTGTTTCTCTTAATTGATTCGGTCCACATCATTTTGAGCGTAAATGGGACATCATGTTTAGAAATATGCTGCATAACTACTTTTAGCTAACATGTCTTGCTACCTCTGCATATCTAAATCAAGCTGTGGCATATAAATGTCATATTGAAAGCAAATTTTATCTTCTTCCTGAGTTGCATTGACATTTAATATATATAAATTATTTTGACAGTTCAAACTCGTCTCTGAAGTTGTCTGCCGACTGTCAGAAAATAACATAAAAGGCTAAGTAGCAATTTCATTGTTCAAGTTTTACATGGAATAAAGTTTTAATTAGTCAAGCTGACTAATAGGAAATATATCGCTGTACATTGTAATCATGTTGATGTTTTCTTGAGTCACTAAACCTTTGAGCAAGATACCATCTCACATCATCTCTGAATATTAGTGAAAAATGTACTGGCATATCACAGCCTATTAAGACTAAACTGGGCTTTATAATTCCTGACTTTTTTCCCCATTTTGGTGGACGTAAATAACAAATAATGAAGCACTATATAGAAAGATTGATTTTGGGGTTCTTTCCTCAACTTAACTTATGTTTTTCTTTATATACTTCCTTATTTTTCAAAAATTTTAATAATTTTGAAATGAATAAATATATTATTGGAAAAAAAAAAAGAAATACAGGCTGAGGATCAACTACCAACGTGATGTCTCCTGTATTTTAAACCTTCCTTTTCCTATATTGTTTGCCATTTTGTTGATTGGATCCCTGTTTTGCCTTCACCTCCCAATCTGTCACTTCCTGAAAGATTTATTTATTTATTTTAAATTTTGATTTTTATTAATTTATGTGGGAGACAGCTTTCCTGAAACTGTGACTGGGGAAAAAAAATCATTGTCTTGACCATCACTTAGACCTGCACTCTTTTTATTGTGCTCTATCAATTGTTATTTTGTTGAAGGCTTAAATGTAAGATGAGCCTTTACTGATTTGTTTCAGTAACTAACATTTTTCAAGATTAAAGGTTTAAGTGATGAGTTAAAACATAGAGCATATTTTAAAACTACAGAAATTACTTCCTTCCCCTCTCAATGAAAGGCTCATTACACTTACAGGAAATGTTTTTTGTTTACTGCAATTTATACGAGTTCCTGTCTTGTGGAAGTCATACACGTATCCTATATAAATGTATGTATGCACCAGATTTTGAGATAACCCCTGTAATGGGATAGACCTTTTTGCATGTCCCTCATATGTACAATTTATTGGTCTATTTTTAGGTTACTGCCAATTTGAGTCCCAGTGTTGTAGTATTCTGGTTTAGCATGAGTCCAGTTTCAATGCTTTGCTGAGGAAGACTACTTCACAATGCCTCTGCTGCTCCTCGGACCAAATACTTGATCACTAGTCAGGGAACATCCCATTTTGTGGCCTGTGAAGCAACTGACTATTTTAGAAATAGTGATGCCAGAATTGTGAGAGAATAGGAAGAAGGGATCATGTAAGCAAATTTCAGTGTGTGACACTCAGGGACATAGAATGCTTTCTTTCTTCCCTGCATCTTTTTACCTCTCATTAGAAACCCTCCCCTCTATTTCTTTCTTTCAAATTTTTCTTATCACTGTCTTGCACTTTCTTGTCTGCTGGGAGAGGGGGTGTTGTTAATTATTGTTCTTTGTGTATTATTATCATGCATGCATGAAATGATAATCCAGGTAATGATTTATCAAGTACATATAAAATCTGGGTAGATGGAAATGGAAGATATGGCAGAAGAAGATGAGAAATTGTCCTATAGAGATACTCCAAAAACACCCCAGTGTTTAGGTGAGCTTTGTGTCTTCAACTGCATTGGACCCAGGAATATTTATCTGTATCTATATAATCTGTATCTATACCCTATATATATCTATATCTGTCTATATTTAGTGCTAATAGATCTGTTACTATACTTCCTGTTGCAACACACATTACTGCTCTGTTAGCTCAATTATTACCATCAGTTCTGAATCTGCTTTCCTGTTTCTCCAACAAACCATACTATACTATGATACTATCTGTGTCATGCAAATCCATATTTAATTCAGCCAGAACTAAAAATCTGAATTGCCAAATCAAATTATTTGTGAATCTGTGCTCATGAAAATTTCTAATGAACACCAGATTTATAGAACTGAATTGGTTATAACCAGAAATTAAACCCAGCTGCACCAAGTCATTCTGTCTTCTAAGAACCAACTGGAATGCAAGAGGGTTTATTTTGCTGCCAAATTTCTATACCCTTAGTGCAACAAGGGAAGGTTTAAGATCTGGTCTACTACAGGACAGAAAGAGACCAAGGACCTGACACTGCCATTTTGCTTCTGTGGCACCATGAAAAATTATGGATCTTAGTTTTTATGAATATTTTTCTTACTTACTTCTCAATATGCAATACTACAAAACTAATAGCTATATAGTAACCATATAGTTAGCACCAATGGCAGCAGCCTTTAGTGATTTTCAGTCATTAAGGTTTCAGTGTTCAGAATTAAAAATTGTTTCATGAGAGATGTTAAAGCCAAAGTGAGTTTGTCTTGTTTCTTCTCTAATTCCCCTTGTTTATATCTAAAGCTTGTATGCCATTGTCTTTGATCCCCAAAGGGGGAGTGGGAGGTGATGTCTCATCTGCTCTCAATACTGCTTATCTTGTTTTTCTTTTCTCTTGGTAGTCATTCAACAAGTCATTCTTCTTGCATATTCATTTGGATGTACCTGCCTATTTGCAGTTCTTTGGGCTTATCTTGTTCTTAGTATGACAACTTCTGTTTACTTTGGAGCCTGCTGTAAAAAATTACACCTCTCTGACATTTTGGTGGTCACATTGGTCACTTTTCACATAGTAAATATATGTCTAGCTATAAAATCAGTGTTACAAGATGTTTATATGTTGTTTCACTATTTCAATACATTTAAATTCAAGATCAAGGCAAGCTAATATTAATGATATCCTTATTAGGACCTTTAGGGTCTACAGTTGTCAGAAGCCTCTGCTTTGGCTACAGGTAAGTTACTGGCAGAGGAATTATGCTAGCCAGAAGATAATTTCCATTTCTCTTAACATGAGTCCTTTTTAGAAAAGAATGCTAATTGAAGTCATTTTACCAGTCAACTCAGGGACATCTTCTGAACATATTTTACAATGATACAGGAGGACCTTACATCCCAGTATTAGTAATGGCAATGTATTATTTCAGAAAACCTGCAATTTTTTGTGCAAATATCTCCAAGAAAACTATCTTTCCACTGGAAGAAAAAAATTATTTTCATCCTATCAGGTACACTGAATTCTTGGATGTTAGCAATATTTCTGTTTCATTAGTACTTGCCTAATCCAGACAGGTGGAAACAGTAGAAAATCAACTTTAAAACATGGCATTATTTCATCTGGAGTACATAAACCATAAAACTATTTTAACAGCAAAGAACTGATAGAATTACTTGCTTAGCCTTTAATAGATACTAAATCTATAGCATGCAGAGACAATATAGCATGAAATTTCATTCCATTTTGCTTAAACATCTGTAATAAAAAGAGGTCAACACCTCTCTTATAGTTAAATTTGACTGGTGATCTCTTGGTTTATATTCAGAGAAATTCAGTAGTAATATTTTGCTGGACATAGAAAAGGTGTGACTTTGGCTTATTACAACTGATAAATATTTCAGGTATCTATCTTTTGATATTCCAGTTTCTTTACAGGATTTACCAGAACTTTGTGTTTACAAGTTTCCAGATGAGCCTTAGGATTGTTCATGTTTTCCTGAGCATCACAGCTTAAGTCAATGAAGACTTCACAGTCACTATTCTAGTTAAACACCTTCACACAGGAGCTTTCTGAGTTTATCAGAAACTCTTGACCATCAAAAATTCTTGACACAAAGAGACATGATAAGGATTACGTGCAGCTGGGGGAGAGAGAACAGAAGCAATGCAAGAGGAAAAACCTTTGAAGATCTGGATAATTGCCTGGTGAAGCTGCCACTTTATACACTTCTCCATTATCCCAGAGGAGAGAATTGTATGGCATAATTTCCTTCCAAACCAAGAGAAAAATCAGGCTCCAAAATGTTTCAAGGAAAAAACAAGTCTCCAAATCAAGAGAAACAAGGCCTTGAAACTGAGTCGTTGCAATAACCTTCCTGGATAGTAGCAGTGTGCCTGTCCTCCACTTGGCTCTTGGAGTCCATCCAGGGTTATCTTTATACATTTTAACACACCTTGCTTACATGCTCTTTCTTCTCACCAGTTCACAGTCATTCAATTTTCTGCTTTTCTTTGTTATCACTAAACCCATTTCACCACATTCACAAGGCTGCCTTCACTGTATTATGCTGTGTCTGCACTCTTCCATACGGGTTTTTATTCTAGAGCAGCAGACAATTGAGTCTGATTCTACTATGATGTGATTCCTATAAACAAAAGCTTAATTAACACCAGACAGTGCTTATTTAGCCACTACACAATTTCAACCACAGCTGAAACAAGTGGAAATAAGCTTAATACAAGGCAATCATAGCACTGTCAAGTAAATATAAAATCAGTGGGTTTTTACTAGCAATGGAAAAATGTTCTGGTCTAAAATGGTGCATTGAGTTTGCATAGCCAGGTTTTGTCAGCTGGGGGACTACAGGGGTGGTTTCTATGAGACACTGCCCAGAGTGTCTTCACCCATGTCTGGCAGTGTGAAAGACAGCTGGCTCCAGGATGGACATGCTGCTGACCAAGGCTGTGACAACATATTTAAGAAAAAAAAAAAAAGTTACTGCACAGATGTAATTGTGACCAGAGAAATGCAGAGTGAGAACATGTGAGAGGAACAACTCTGCAGACACTGAGACCAGAGGAGAAGGAGGGGAAGGAGGTGTTTCAGGCACCAGAGCCAGTAGTGCAGACCGTGGTGAGGCAGCTGTGCCTCTGCAGCACATGGAGATCCATGGGAAGGCAGAGATCCACCTGCAACCCATGGAGGAGGCTCACTGGAGCAGGTGGATGCCTGAGTGCTATTGTGAAGTCCGTGATGAGTAAGCTCCTGGCAGGGACTTGCCCACTTGCGTGGAGAGAGGAGCCCACGTTGGAGCAGTCTGTCCCTGATAGACATCACCCCATGGAGTTGCAGAAGTTCATGAGGTATGTTGCCTGTGTGATGGACTAATGTTGAAGAAGTTCATGGAGAATTGTCTTCATATGGGAGGGACCCCACGTTGGAGAAAGGGAAATGCAGTGGCAGTGGCAGGAACAATGTGTGATGAAATGGCCATAACCCCCATTCCCTCTCTCTCTGCCCCACTGAGGGGAGGAGGTATTGCTGGGAAGGAGGGATGAAGGGAGGGAAGGTGCTTTTAGGATCTTATCTTACTTTTTTCGTTATCCTATTCTGATTTTGCTAGTAATGGATTCAGTTAATATCCCTAATTCTATCTTGTTCTGCCTGTGATGATTTGCTGAGTGATCTCTCTCCATCCTCATCTCAGCTCATGAACCCTCTTATATTTTCTCTCCCTTTCCCACCGCAGAGTGAAAGGGAACAGTGGAGAGACTTTGGTGGGTGCCTGGAATCCAGCTAACATCAACCCACTACAAATGGGCATTCTGTTTAAAGACTACAGAAACAGACTTCTCCAGCCAATGGAGGAGACCAAATCAGGGCAAATATCCCCACAGCAGCACCTGGAGAGCCCCATGTCAGTGTTGTGCCTTGAAAAACCTTTGATTCATGGAGAGAGCCCCACACAGGAGGGTTTTCTGGCAGGGACAGCAGGGCATGGAGGACAGACAGTGGAACATGTTTATTGTTAAGGACTGCAGCCCATGGGAAGAAGTCACTTTGGAACAAGCAGAAAGTGTAAAGAGGAAGGAGTGGCACTGACAATTCCCCTCATTCTCAACCTTCCATGAGCTGTTGGTAGGCTGGGAAGCAGGGAGGACTGAGGGGAAAGTGTTTAAGTTTAGGTCTTTGTTTTTCACTATCCTACTCCATTTAATTGACAATAAATTAAATAATTCTGTCTCAAGTTGAGTCTGTTTTGCCTATGACAGTAATTGGTGAGTGATCTCTATGTCTTATCTCAACCTGTGAGCTTTTTCATCTAATTTTCTCCTCCTGTCCTGCTGAGGAGAAGTGAAAGTGTGGGTATCCAGCAGCTGGCAAGTGTCAAACTTCCGCAAATATTAAGCATTATTCAGCAAGTCAGTATGAAAGAGAAAAAATAACATGAAAATGTTATTTTTTAGATTTCTATAGCATTTGTACTATCTGTAAGATATTCTAAAATTATATTATCTTATAAAAAATTATATTATAGATAATTATATTATCTAAAAGGTAATGTGTTAGAAAATATTTATTAAGGACAGGTGACAGTCTGTTTTATTTCATTTAAAAGCACAAATTTTTAGGGTACAATAATCTTATTTTCCCTGCCTGGATATATTATATATGTGTTTTAAAATAAACAAATTTCAAATTGTAAACAATTGAGAAATTTTTCTTAGATTTTCTTTTTGTAGAAAATATTATTCTAAGACTAAAATTGCCATGATCTAATTCAGTTTTCCAAATCTTTTGACATTTCAATGGCCATGAACCCAGAAGATTCTTTTCTTTCCGTTTCTCTTTTGTAATGATAAGTAACTGTCATCGAACTAGAGACAAAGTGAAAAAGATAAAAAAAGAGATCCTAGCAATTTTCAGGCTATATGAGATATTATTGTCATCTTCACTAGAAACTTTGACAAGAAAAATCACATCAGTCTTCCAAACACCTGAAGAGCAAGATGAAAGTGGTCTTTTTACTTCCATTTAGCATGAGTTTGTGGGTAGTATTTTTTTCTTGTTTTGTTTTGGCTTTACTTTTCTTTTAAGATGATATTTTTTCCCACTTCAAAGTCTTAAATATGTTCTGGATAGAATCAGACAGAGGAATACTTGCTTTTTGAACAATGAATTTTATTTTTTCCTGATGTTCACTGACATTTATAACCCTTACTAAAACCTAAAGCACATATGTGGCACTTCTCTGTCCTAGTGTAGATAAGGTTTTTAAGGCTATCACAAAGAAAACTGTACTTGTTTTGCGTTATTGCTTGAAGTTGTAGGGAAAAGCCTGTCATTAAAAAAAAAATAGTTTATCAAATTTTGACCTTTCTTTTATTTCTAGACTTTTGTACACATTGCAAAGCCTTTGTATTATTTTATCCTAAACCCGATATAATACATTTGCAAGTGCTAGTCCAGGAGTTTATTTCTATAGGTTCAGGTTCCTTTTTCCACTTATTTTTTTTCCTCTAAACAATATTTTTCCAAGTTTATAGTATCTTGCCCTCTGTCTTTTCATCCTTTAGCCAGTTTGGTTTTTTTTTTAATTAATATGCCAGATTCTCTCCTCTTCAATGATTTTGAACCTCACACAACCTCTGATATTAAAAAGCTTCCTGAGAAGCCATTAACTATGATGTCTACACTGCAATTCCTTCCTCTACTTTGGCAGTTGTAACTTCATAGAACTAAGAAATTAGTAAGGCATAACCTTCCTATTCCAACCCTCATTTAATCAAGCTGTGCTTTTCTAAGCATTTTCCAGTGTGGTGGTTTAAAATAGTTCCTAATAGTTTCCTGCAAATTGAAGTTAAACTATTTGGTCCTTAATTTCCTGCTATGTCCCAAAGCTTTTTCTTAAATTAGGGTATTCTATTGGCTTCTCTGATTTCTGTTCCCATTCCCAATAGCAGCTCTTGGGAGAGAACTGCTTCTGGAGTCTTGATCAATGTTCAGAGTTTTGCATACTTAGTAAATTCAAAGTTCTATTTGTCCTTTTCTTAATATATTATATTAATCTCCTGTTATATTGATTTCTCTGCAAGTAAAACAAATTTCAAGGCTAACTCTTCTGCAGACACCCCTAAGATTTCTATGTTTTGTTTTTATGTTGTTCCCTTAATTTGCATTTGCAATATATCAGATTTCCTTATTCATTTTGAAATTTATTATATTTAAAAAATAGCTTTAAACTAATTATAATGAAATTGCTTGTCAGAATATACTCTGATGTTTTTTTTCTCTTTTCATACATTTTATTATTATTCATAAGACTTTTCTAACCTTTCTCTCTAAATGAAAAGCTTAATATCAAGTCTCCTGTTTCTTTGTTAATTACCTGTCTTACAAGTACTGAACTCACTCTTTATTTGATGCTATAAATAAATGACCTAATCTATTTCATTCTTAGATTTAAATTTCTAATATAAAAATTAGACCGTTTCATTGTTATAAGGAAGAAAAAAAGTGTTTCTGCTATACAATGCTACCACTGACAGCCATGTGACTGAAGTTTGAATACCACACATATGTACTCACCACACCCATCCATCCACACATGAACACATTATATATAAATATCTGTATCTGTATCTTTTGTACTTTACATCTAAGATCCCAAAAAAGCATATGATGAGACTTTTTATTGTGCATCCTAAAAAGTCTAAACAAAATAGAATTTTTTAGTATAAACAAGGTAGATTCTTATATAAACAAATATTTCTTCTTTTGCAATCTTCCCTCCATTTTCTTATGTTATAATTCATGCCAAAAACTGTTCCAGATGTTTTTAGGCCTAACTCTCCAACATTTTTCCACACAGCAAAGTAAAATGCTTCTAGATGCAAAATTAAGTTTTTTCTCTGAATTCCTGGCTTCAGTGAATTACCAGAAAAAGTGTTACTAGGCTTTTTGTGAGACTAAACTATGGTCTGTAAACCTTTCCAAACAGTCAATACTCAGAAAGGGAAACTAGAAGGACTTCCCATCTCATGATTGTGAACTTATCTTGGAAAAAGTTATTGCTAATCAGAAAAAGAAAAACAAAAAATGGAAAAGAGGGCACCTCTTGCATAAAAACTATTTAAACATCAGAAGACAAGGAAGCAGTTCAAGAAAGTGTAAGAAACTAAGTGGTGATCTTAGTGTGAGCATCTCTTTTGTTTATTGTTATTATTTCTTCTTATCCATGCTGTTTCTTTTAGCTACAAAAAGTAGTATGTAAGAAGGTCATTACAATAAATTTTCAGCTTTGTCTGCTTTGGACATGCAAACACATATATCATGGTTTAAAAACACATTTATTTTATACAGAGGCTATAGCATGTCACAAATCACTTCTAGCTTATTGGCGAACATCTACTCAGTCATACTATAATCCAGTGTCTTTTAATTTAGAATAGAATAAATAAATATGAAAAACATGAAGATGTGCAGGAAAACAGGTGTCCCTTGATGGGAGGTTTGAAGAGTCATCCAGGAACCCTAAGGCATTATCTGCTTCTAAGTGGTGCATTATTGCCCATGGCAAGTGACTTTTTTTGTTGGTTTGTTTTTTATATCTGATGTCTTAATTAATGCTAATGAGATATGTGCTTTATTTACTGGTAAAGAATTATTAATAATAATTATTATTAATAAGTAGGTTCTACACTTTATTTAAGAAATCTCTAATGGATCAGAGGAAAATCTCAGAAAACCTTCAGATATATAGAGAAAACTAGGGAAATCAAACTGAAAAGAGGTTGGACTATGAAGGCATGGATCTCATAGCCATCAGTCTTCTTGTATTCAGAAACAGACCATACACCTTAAACCTCCAGAAATAATACCTAATTGAATGTTTCTGTTTATTACCTTCAACTGATTTTTTATGAAGTTTGATATGACAATGTTACTCTTAAGTTTTATTTAACTCTCTACTTGGGTATCGGGTCAACAGATACTCAGGCATTCCAAATCCTTGTGTTTGCATAAGCATAATTAAATTTTTCTGTGTATGTTTTGCCAGAAGATGTGCCATGCAAATGTCTTAAAGCCTTCAAACTTATTTTACATACCCAGTCACACCGTAGCACATGCACAATACACAGGCACTTCCAAGATGTGCCAGGCTGTTGCTCTGTTCAACAGGAGTTTTGTTATTTTTCACAGAATAAAAGAATTCAACACAGACAAGAGTAGAATGCTGTTATGTAGTGAGATGTGAATCCTCATTCAGTTTTAGATAGCATTTTTCATTTGTTCTTATTTTGTTTAATATAAATATTTTTTTTCCTTCTATAATTGCAATAATAGAGTGAAAACCTTTGCAAATTCAGATTTTGTGTCCACCCTTTTTAGAAAGTGAGCTACTGGTAGGAACAAAACTCTTCCTTTGCTTTTTCTTACTGTTGATTTCCTTTCCCTTTATGACAGTTGATAAAGAATGCATCTGGATATGTGATCTTTTGTGTTCTAAATCTAAGGAAAACTTAAAAACCAGATCTTCCCTATCCTGGTGACAGCTTTGAAAATTTAAAGAGAAGGTGTTTAATTCAGAATTTAAGTTTTATAAAAACTCAATGGGTCTTACCGACTTACTGTGAAAAGAATGTTTATAGGAACCTTCCCTTGGAAGAAAATTCTAGGATTTAGGTCAATGTGTATGGAGAAGTTTTCAAGGATCTTACTTCTTTTTTTAATCACACAAGACGTAAGTGATATTTTTTGCAGGTTCACTGTAAGTGTCTTGTCAATTAAAGTGTTTTTGTTTGTTTTTGTTTCAAATTACCCATCTTAGGTTTCTACTTATTTGGAGTGCATTTAATACATCATTTGGGACCCAGGTTCCTCAAAGTAGGTCTTTCAATGGATATGATCTTAAATGTGCTCATTGCAAGAATTTTTTTAGAATCTAAGTATTAGCATTAAGACACATCTTCATTAGTAGAATAAACGAATGTTTTCTTTTCCTTTTTACATATTTCCAAATAATCATTCAACAACGAACCTTATGATCAAATTCCTTACAAAGGAAGGGTGTTCGACAAACACTCAGTAATTTAAAAACCAAAGAACAATCAAAACAACAATTCTCTTCCATATTAATTTCCTAAGCTATTTGATAATATCAGGGTTTGCATACACACCTTGCTATTAAGCTAGCATGATCACTGTTCATGCAATATTCACTGACATTTTGAGTACAAATACCAAGATTATTATCTTTTAATATTAAACATTATATGAGTGTTTAAAGTGCCTGTGAAGCATATTCATATTAAATATTATTGCTGACATTTGAAAAAGGTCAAAAGGGATGGCCTTATGCAAAAAAACATATTAGCAGCAAGACAGAATTATTACAATTATTAACAATAATAATTTGATTAGGAAAATATTAAGTTTGAGAATGTTCTTGTCCTTTTGCAAGTTAACACAACTACCCATTTAAATTTGGTCAAAATTGCAATCTCTTGGACACACTAATATCAACACCAGGCTTTTCTGTCAGTTCCATTGAGTATACTCTTCCTAGCCAGCCACATATTGAATATATAAAGCCACAGAATGGAGGATATCACTTTTTCCCTTACACAGCAGATATAATTACTAAGCTCCCTATGCATCTAGCAGAGGTGAGTAGGTGAAGCCAAGAAAGATGTTTGTTTACTAAACTCTGCAGCAGAAAAAGCTAACATTCTATAACTAATCTAATTCTGTGTTTGAACAGAGGACTGGATCCTCTGCAGTCATCAGCCTTTTTCCCTAGACAGTCAAACTCTTGTCTGTAATCTGAAACTTTGTTTTGCTTAGAAACTTTATTAGCACTAAACTCATTTTAAATTAAGGTAATAAAAGAACTGGAGAGGAAACTCCAGATACATTAGCTGCAGCTGTTTTCCTTCTTCTTCTCCTCCGAATTTTTCCAAGACAGACAAGCATTTATCTTAATTTTCTGACTCAATTTCTTCTCATCAAGGATTGGTTTTTATTTAGTTGTGCATGTTCTGTTTCTGTATATTTTAAGACTACATAATTCTCTCTTATTTGGAGTTTCATATCCTGGTTATAAGTCAAAGTACAGTATAGTTTTATAGTTTCTAATCTGGAGATAGATGTAGGTCGTTTGGCTTTGAGACACAGAAAATAGTAAATAAAATCTACAAACATAAATCAGAAGCCAAGTAACTTGCCTTTTCTCTATGCCCACATACAAATTATTAAGTGAACTACTCTAACCAGCTGATTCGACAGATCTATCAGTAGCCTCTCCTGATCTAAAAAAGGTATATTTTACATCTGCTTTTTCTTCCACTGAGTAGAATTCTGATTTCATGTCTGATATCGCATATATGGCACTTTAAATTGTCATTCATCATGATATCAATGTCCATAGCATGATCTAATAGGGTAGTTCAAGAATTAACAGTAGACATGTCACTAATGATCATTTATCAATGATCTAGATTGAAAATTTAAGTATCTTTGATAATAAAATTTGTTGAGGAGAAAGACTGAGGGAAAGAAAATAAGAGGGCAGAATACTGCTATCATAATCTTAATATCTTGGCTAAATGGATTGAATAAAAAATAAAAGCATATGAGAACTGAGAAGGAAGGTTATATCTGTAAGCTGCACTGGGAAATTTTAGGGAATGGTAATGTAGATGGTAATGTAAGAGGGTATTAATTCTGAAATTCCATAAGTACTGTGTAATATAGAAGAACTGCTTGCATTGATTACATCTGATATCTAAAACCAGATGGAAGTAGAAAAGTTCTCTGTGTGTTTGTACAACATTGTTATGGCCACTGCTGTGCTATCTACTTACAAAGAGGGAGGGAAGGGGACAGAAATATTTGAAACCTTTCCTGAGCACTTAAGACAAAAAATGGCTGGGACCTGAATCTTTATCAGCATGATTTTGTTAATGAAGGTCATGTATGCAAGAGGTCTTGTATGCTAATGAGAAGAGGAAAATATGTACATCTCCTGGACAACTTGTAAAAAGGTCAAGTGTTAATAGAAAAACGTTAAGATTGCAGTATCCGAAAGGAAATTTTTAATCATTCATTCTTTTCCCAGGTATTCCAAAGATGTAACAAACAGATAACTTGTGGTAAGAAGTAGTAATTTCATATTTCTGTGGAGTTCATCTGCTTAACCTCTTATTTTCTTGAGATGCTGAGGATGGCTGAAGTAATATTGACATGCAGCAGCCAAAATCATGGGACAGAACCAAAAATTAGATTTAAAGTTTAAGGAACCACAGTATCTAACTGAAATATGTGAACTCTTATATGTACACATATAGAGAAATATGAGAACATTTTCTCATTCTCTGAGTGTAGAACCTCCAGTGCCTGGGACTTTGCAATATTTGAACTGTATAAAATATTCCTTTCTTCATGAAATGTATTAACAATGTTATTATCTATGCAGCTACATTTTTAAAGAAATTGTAGGAATTTAGTATGTTGGTGATATCTTCATTGTTTTGTTTGCTTTTAGTCTGAAGGCCTCAAAATTACCAGAGGTAAGGAGGAAGGAGACAGCCAAATCAACTTATTTTTGCCTTCTTAGGAAACAAACTTTGAAAATTCTCATGTATGTTAACTGTAAATCCCATTGCCAAGTATTTTTGGCCACTGTGAGTAACTATATGTGATCTTCTGTGATATCTGCTGCTGCCTATTACTATTTTCAATGTTATTTTCATAAGAATTATTTTCAATCCCTTCTAAATGGAATAAGATATGCATACATTTTTCAGAGGGCATTTTTTAAAATAAAAAATTATGAAGAGATAAGTAGGTCTCTGTCTAAGGAAGGGGCTTTTTTTTTTAAGATTTATTTCCTTCATCTTAGATAGAGGACTGGAGAAGCCTTCTTCAGAATTGTAAGTCAAAGCTGCAGAGCAGCAGAAAGCTCACTAAATTGATTGGAAATTCAATAATATTATACACTATCCAAAGCAATTTTTTGTATGGTTAGTAAAACACAAGCACAAGGACAAAAATTGTTAACCACCTGTGAATTTATTAGGAAGAACTGGAGAAATGTCGCTAATAATAGAGAGAGACTGCTTCAGGTAAGCAGGTTGTGACACCTGCAATTAAAGCATAAACAAGTAAAAATGCTACAAAATATGAAATTGTTCTAAATTTCCACAGCAGACATAGCAGAAACTTCTTAATTGATTGTCAGGCACACCACAGCAAAACCAGCAATCCTCAGTAAACGTGAAAATCTCTTTTCATTCTTTTTCTAAATGATTTTAATAAGACTTTCCAGGCAGCACTTTTTTATATAATTAATCAAGATTTTGAAACGTTCCAGTCACTTTTCCTTCAGTCTTCTGCCATAGAGGAATTCACCTGAGGCATTTTATAATCATCAAGAAATGTGCTATTGTATCTTAGGATGAATTAGGAAATGGACAGGAATAATTTAACTAGCTCATGAGATGACAAAAATTGTGAGAACGAAGTTCACACAGCAGAAATTCTTGTCAGGAGCCCTCCATTCAGAGCATGTTTTCATCCATTAGAATTCCACATTACAGGCTGGGTTCTTTATTCATAACAAAGTGAGTAAGAAACTTTTTGCAAACTTATAAGCTTAATTAAATTATAATTAAAGGGAGTTCAAAGTTGGACTGTGTTAAGAATTTTTTGATGTAACTTTTTTCTGATAGATGTTAGTTCAATAAAAGCAAAATAGTTTTCATGAAGTATGTGTTTTCTATTTCTTCTTTCAAAATGATCAGAAAATAAGCTCAAAAGTTTTCATTCTCTTTGAAAATATGTAACTCAATAAATACATGTTTGGGTTCAAATATTTAATAGTATTTATCTCTTACATAACATGTACCTCTCACATAGCATTTACCTTACAGTCAACAAGGCTTACTTTAAAATGAAAAAAATAAAAATAGCTTTGACTGAATCTAAATTTGTGTATGGTTTTGCCTTATACTTACAAAATCTCAAGATGCATACTTTCTGTTTTTCTTTTCTTAAATTGATTTTTTTTCTAAGGAGATGAAAATCTTTGTCAAGAAGTTCTAATCACAATGATAACATAGTGGCTTAAATAAATGGATGATGGTACTACAGAAAAGTAAAGAAAGCCGCATTCTAAAGTGTGAAAAAAGTTGTAGTCCCTTTAGAATTCAGGCAGTAGGGAAGTACTGATATTCTTACCAATGTCTCATCTTCAGTGAAACTCATTTTTTAGCGTGACAAAGAAAAATCTTAATTTGTTTAATTCATAATAAACATAGTTTGAAAGCTATCAGTACCTCTCACTTTTCTTTGAGGGATTGCAGTATCTAACCTATCAGCATGTACTTGGTTTTCATGACTGTAAATGCAAACTTTCACACAAAATAATTTGAAAGTGATTATCAAAAGTTTAACAGATAGAACTGACACCATTATCTTTCCAAGTGCTTTTCTCAACCAGTGATATGTACTTTCTTTCCACACTTTATGTGGGTAATATCTACCAGGTTAGAACACAAAGCAGGGATGGTATTTTGAGATTTTTATTCCTTCTGCCTCACTTCACCTGGAATCCACATAAAAGAAAAAAGCAAGAAAAATCTTTAGATGTCAACTGGGAAAAAAAGACTATTGGAAAAGAGAATAAGATGGAAATCAGAAATCCTTCTCAGCATCCTTCTCTGAAAATAATCCCCAAAATATATCCTAGATTTGAAACAGGCAGTGAGTCATTTTCTTTTTGTACCAAAAGTATGTTGCAAGATTTGTTTCAGGAGGGTTTACATAGATTGTTTTTGTATCATTATATCAGTTTATATATACAAGTTCTTGTTTTTTCCCAAGTTTTCAATCTTTATCTTGCATCTTTAGCTACCAGAATCAGTAAAAGTGGACAATTTATCTCTGCACATCTCATCCTTATGAAGAAGAGGATATTTTTGGGAAGGCAATGTATTAAATTACTTATTTAAAAAATCTTAGGTTTTTAAATTTTTCATTAAAAAAACCTGAAAACCTCTTAAACATCTCATGAAATTAGTGTTTGACTGCATAAACAAGTTTATTTTTTCAATGATTTTCCTTGGGAAATTTTAAGTACAGTTGTATTATGTGAAACAATCTTTGCACTGAAAAAGCACTAAAGCACAGTCTGTCTAGTTTCATCAAGGACTGTTCATGGTTATAGTTTTACTAATATGCTGATATGTACAATTCCTTTACCTTGTGATCTTTTTGACCCTTTCTATTATAAAAATGTGCATTTTTGAACGGTTTCAAGTTCATTTACTTTATTTGCCTGTCAGCTTTGTTCAGCATTAATCAATTTGCTTTAAGTGATGTGCTAGATGTTTTTTCCTTAACTAGAAATTGTTAAAGGAAATAAGGGCTTTCATGGGAAACAAAAAATACTTGCATAGTATAATGGATTTCTTTATATTTAATGAATGAATACTGTCAACTCGTGCCAAGTCAGTGAAAATTTACAGCCTGGTAAAAGACAAAATACCTGGCTGTCCATTTTGCCTATCTCTGTGTTACATGAGAAACAAGACAATAGTAAGTAGTGTCTTTCACTCACATTTATATTTAAATAATTTATTACTGAAGTTGGACTAATATTAGATATATCCATTTACTGCAATTTCAGGAATCAGAGACTTGGAGCGCCTTTCCTGTCAAGACAGGATGAGAGTTGGAGTTTTTCAGCCTAGAGAAGAGAATGTTCTGGAGAAACTCTATAGCAGGGGCCTAAAAAAATGCTAGAGAGGGACTTTTTACAAGGGCATACAGTGACAGAACAAGGGACAATGGCTTCAAACTGAAATGGAGTAGGTTTATATTAGCTATTAGGAAAAAATTCTTTACTGTGAGGTTGGTGAGGCACTGGAACAGGTTGCCCAGAGAAATTGTGAATGTTCCATCCCTGGAAGTGTTCAAGGCAAGGGTCAATAGGACTTTGAGCAACCTGGTCTAGTGGGAGGTGTCCCTGCCCATGGCATAGGGGCTGGAACTTGATGATTTTATGGTCCCTTTGAACTCAAACCACTACATGAGTTAATGAAATGTATTTCTAGGTAAGCTCCTACATCTCTTCACTAAGTGAGGCAGTCCTAAATTAGCTCCAGAGAACACTCAGTCAATATTATATAATCAGCATTTTTGTTGATTGAATTGTATACAGAATCATATATCAGAAGCTAATGTGCATTAACTTAAATATACATAAATATTGGCTTAATATCTCTCCATAAACTATACAAACAACTACCTAGTTACATCAAATACAGTTTATGAGGTCTCTGGCCATGGTTCAAATAGGTACTTTCTTGAAGTCTGCTGTGTGCAGACTTCAGTGTTTTGAGGTAACTTCCCTGTCAGAGCATCCAGGAATGACTGCACCACCTGACCTGGAGTCCCTTTGCAGGGACTTGTCTTTTGTGCTGCACTAAAAGAAATTTACAGAACATGTAGCTGTTTCTTAGTAAAAAAGCTAAGAAGTAAAACCATTTCATAATTTTTTTCCTGAATATTTTTCTAGATGATATTATATGTATATTTTTAAATTTGAAATAGTAAAAGTATTTATGTCCAGTTTTATGTGATCAGATAGATCTTTCACTCAAGAATTTTACATTAGAGGAATTCTCCAAGACATTTTCTTCAGCAAATTATATTTCTCTAGATTTTTAGTGGTTTTTATGATGCTGACTATAGGTTTAAGTTACTTTACAAAAATGAGTTTTAAACTGAAAGAAAAGAAAAACCTCAAGAAAAACATACTTTCCCAGATGGAAAAACTTCAGAACTTCTACCATAAGTAATTTTTCTCTTTAGTCTATGCTGAAGTGGATAGCAAGTGCAGCAACTAGACCTGAAGTGTATTTTTATTTGTAATGTAAATTACAAATTTACATTACAAATAAATGTGTCGTGTTTGCAGTAAGGCTTTGGATTGGGTTACAATGCACTAGCAACTCAGCCTCTTGAGTGTCCATATTGAGTGTCCAGGTGTTTTTAGGTTCTTCTTCATTCACCTGAAAGAATGTGCCCAACTTATCTACTGTAATTTAATGGGTTTTGTTTTTTGTAACAGAAGTTCAACTGATTTCATTCAATGAAAAATGGCTCAATTTTATTTCTTTAAAATTTCTTGCTTAGGAACAGGTATTAATCTTAGATCTCTTGAAAATGAGAGACTCTTATCTCATTTACAGAGCAAACTTGTATTTTGTCTGTCTTAAGAGCAAGGACAGAGATGTCACAGGTTTTCAGATAGAACAAGTAAAATAAAACATTCAGGCTGGAAAGTGCCTGAAGTCAAAAAGGAGTTTCTAGGAAGGGACCATCAAAGTATGTGTATACTTAAAACACTGTAACCCTTGCCTGAAAAAAAAATTGGTTTTACTTTCCAAGGTCTGAGAGATATGAGATGCTGATTCCAAAACTAAGTGGACATATTTTCTAAGTGGTTTGGGGAAAATCAAGAATTAGTGTTATACATGATTTTTTGTCATGATTTTTTTGTCACACCATCAAAAGGTTAATAAGTCAATTGCAAGAAGAAAGTTTTATGAGAACATGATGATTCAAATGCTTTTCATTATGATCTCAGACGAAACAGCACTCTGCAATAATAATGAAAGTTAAGCACCACCAAAATCAGTAGTATCAACCATGTTCCTGATTTTTAACAGATGTATGTATTTTTGTTGCTTTTTAAATCATAGTGAGAAATACATCCTTTTCTATTCTTTGCTATATAAGTCCTGCAGAAATCATGACCAAGTTAAGTTAATAAGCTGCAAGATCTCTTGCCATTACATTTTGAGTTATGTGATCAGCTGTAGTTTATTAAATTACTACAGCTGGAAAATACTACTACTACTACAGCTGAAATTGCTACAGTTTGACTTTTAACAGTAGTGCAGTACTACACAAACTCAGTACACACTTGTATATATCCAAACATACATAAGCTATTCAGGTAATTCTATCACATGTTTTATTCCTAATTTTTTGATGAGTGTTTTTAGAAGAAATACATCAATTTCCCTGTTCCTTGTTAAAAATAGGGGGTTTTCCCTTAATGAATAAGAAATAAAAAACACTCTCTCAAAATTTAAAATACAAAAATATGAAATCAGATCAGACAGAGGATGAAGCCCACTTATTTAAAAAGAAGTTTTTCTAGATAAACCAAATCAGCTTATGTATACAATACACAAGAACTCTTATTTTCTCCTATGAGTGGAAATGAGAAAGTTCTGATAGCATCTTGTTTATCAGATTTTATTTGTGGAGAGCTATGTTTTTTATTGAATATCTTATGAATAGGAATATTTGCATATTCACACTTAATGTCAAATCCCTGTGATTCTTACTACTTTTGGCAATCCTAAGGATTACTGTCAATTGAATCAAGCTTCATACTTTCATACTTTCATACTTTCATACTTCATACTTCATGTCTCATTCTTCCACATCAAAACTCTCACTTCCTTTCTTCATAATCAAGATCATAATCTGAAAGGCACAACTAGCTGTGTTGTTCTCAAAAACAAAGAAAGAGAAAAAGAGCACACCAGTAGTGAATTTTGGAAGTGACCTTTTGACCTAAATAGTAGTATACTCCCAGCCACCAACAATCAGATCTCTGATTCAACTTTTCTTTTTCTATGACAGCTAGGCAGGATTTCTGGTCATTGTTTTCTTTCTTCTTTTTAATTGATTCATGATTAGGGTATCAGGGAGCAGGGCTAGAGGCAGGACTGAACACAGGTTCTCCTGCAGTATCAATGGGATCAGCCAGAATGGAGTTCTGGGCCCGTGGGCAGGGTGGAGAGGCTGGGCAGACACAGTCAGGACTAGTGATGTCCTCAGGACCCTGAAAGGCAAGAGCACCACTGTCACCTATTTTCTCTGGATATTCTTATGTGTCTTATATGGATACTAATTTCCTAAATATCTGTTATTTGCCCCCACCAAAAACAAAATACTAATTTAGGTGTAATGGCCTAGGGCTCCCTCAGTCAGTACCTGATGTGATCTTCAGAACAGCAAAGACTATTTACATTTCACAGTGTTGTACACTCCTTATGGTGAAGCATTTAATCACTGTATCCTTATTTTTAAAATCACAGTTCACTTTATTAGAAAGCTACATTGTATTAAGCAATAATATAGTAATTATATTGTATTAATTATAGATATTGTGTTATGCTACATTATATGTGCCACCACGTGATTATATTTTGTCAGAGTGGTTTAATTGTATATAAGTCTCTTTCTTTAAAAAGCATGATTCTCTGTAAATAAAGAAATAGAAAAAAATGTTTTTCTGTGTACATTGATGTAGACAATACTAATTCCAGTTTCTTTGCTTAACCTTTCAAACTTTTTTGCATCAAATGGAATCACACTGCAGTTCACTGTACTTTAGAGTAGAATGGTGTAACTGAATATATAAATTCAGATATCAGGGAACCAGAAATTGCTGTAATGGGAGTACTTAGAAGACAAATTGAGGTCGTTATAAAGTATTTTTAATATAAAAAAATACAGAACCAGAGAAAAAACCCAGACTTTACTCCTTAACAGCATTCTTCATGTAAAGGTTAGTTCTTGCAAAATGTTAATACAGAAAACTATTAGTTTTTTGCTATTTATATCCTAAACTGGCTATAAGTGTACACATCATGGTGCTACTACTGTAGAGTTATTGACCACAGCTGTGGTTCCTTATGGCCTTACTCATTTGGGTTGAAATGATCACATTTGTAAGCTCCATGTGAGAAGCTGGACCCGAAGCAAGTTTTTCTTCTTACCACATCTTGCCTGTTTGTTTTTGACATTTTTATGTTATTTACTCTCTTCACACCTTTTTTGCAGCTCATCTGCTCCCAGCACTGCTTATTGGGGTTTTTGGGCATTCATCTTCCTTATATACTTTTCAGGATGTCCAGTTTTCTGCAGTTCCTTATGCTTTTCTTGTTCTTGCCTAGGTACTTTTTTATGCTTGTATGTCTCCTATGTACTACACATCTTACCTCTCTCTTGTTGGTCACATTGATCACATATTCACAGAAAAAGCTTACACATTGTGTCTGCCATACTATCACAGTATTACAAAATGCTTACACGTGTTCATTGCTGACATTACTTCAGCATGCTCATATTTGAGTTTTAGGAAAGCTAATATTAATTATTTAGTGATTAACACACTTTGATATAGAGGCATCAAAGGCCTCCACTGACTAGAATGGTTTAATGTCATAAGTTACTTAAAATGCAATGTATACCTATTTCTGGGAGGAATAGTGCAGGCAAGCAAACACTACTAACTTTGTGATCTTACAAAAGGTGCAGTTACAAGCATGACATCAATGAAGGGAATGCAGAAATAGATTAGGAATGGATGAAGCATAGAAGGTAGGATCAATGTTGATAAAAGTCTTGGAGAAATAATTATTTTTTTCTGTGAGTAATCTCTTCCAATCTGAAAAAAAAGTAATTTTTTTCTTGTTTGCTGTTAGACATCTAAAGAAGTTTCATCCAAATTACTAAACATGTAGTGATTCCTTGCAAAAGTGTAAGTAAAGTTCTACTGTGACATCTATCATGTGTGTGTGAATATTTCTTCTTTTAATAAAATCTGCAAAAGCAGAAAGAAAAATAAAAATCATAAGTTGGAAGTGCAGCAACAATGGGGAAATTCAGTGATAAAAAGCCAGAATCCTCAACTCTTTATTTCTTTAAAGAGAGGTGGTTTAGAATAACAAAGAGAAGAGTCTTGACTTTATTCCAAATAGTTTCCTGAGAAGACAAAAATAGAGTCTGGTACAGCTTAGTCCACACTATCTTTCATATTATAACAAGTCATAGCCATGATTCCAATCAATGAGATCTTGGTTAAGATTAAAAACATAAAAAGTTTTATACCATAGTTATAGTTTCTGAAAATTTCTACATTTCTGAAAAGCAAATTAACCAGGTAAATTTGAAACTTTGCCTTGAATTTTATTTTAGAAAAAGTTAATTACTCCAATAAATAAATAATACAAGGCTTTCAAAAGCATATTGTGACTGAAATGAAAACATGGAAATACGAAAGATGTCAAATTAAATACAATTACATCATGGAAAGCCTTTATCTCCCTCAGCTGGGCTCTGGACAAGTTGAAGTTTAGGCTTCTAAAATCTGAAAGCTTTGTCTTAGTATGAACTACCAAAGTGCTCAGCTGATCTCAAACTCTACAATATCATGATTGTTGCAGCTAGGGCTACTAACTTAACATTTTTCTTTAAGCTGTGATAAAATAATTTCTTATGCTTACAGTAATTTGTTTAAGCAGGCACAAGGGAGAAAGGGACTATTTGCAGACGTACAAAAAATGTAGATGCTATGATATACAGTGTATAGCTATTAAATAAATGGCTGTAAAGGCACATCATGGTTCACATTTTAAAGGTTATTGTGTTTATTGCCTTTCAAATATCTTATACTTTCTATTGCATTCATATAAACTAACATACTATTTCATGTTAATATTTAAAACCAGCAAATACCCTATTTAGATACCACTTACAGTAAAAACCTCTATTTGATATATCAGATAGCAATTACAAAAAAAGGTCACTTATTTGAACCTGCCCTTACAATAAGGGGGTTCCTTATTGTCTTCTTGTTTTCTGTCTTGGAATTTTCTTCTTCAGACAGTGTGTCATCTTCTTTTATTGACAAGTTTGAACGCCTTTGTTCTAACCTATAAGATCAGGGGAAATTTAAAATCATGCAGTTATGCTTTGAAATATTTTTAATTATCAATGGTAGCATTTCTGATCCTAATATTGTTGTAGTTTGAGGACCAGTGGCCAGGAACATCCAAAGGTTCTAATAGCTGTGTGTCATACCACTGGAAAAAGATGTGGAGCTTATTTCTTGCATAGAATATTAACCCCAAAATGGACCATTACATGTTTTTTGCAATACTTGTGCAGTATGACCCTGATATATTTTAATAAATATGTAATAATATTTCTGTGGATACATAAACACATTTACATATATATATATGTTTTTTTATATATATGTACATGCACACAGACATAAATATTTAATTGGAACTAAGAGACCCAATAGAAATTATAAAATTTCAAATATTGAAACCTATTCAAATATTTAATGTTCTCATACAATCTTATTTAGTAAGGATATAAATATGTTTATAGTATTATTTAAATGTTTCAAAGATTAGTTGCACTCTTTTTCCTAATTAGTTTAATAAGTTGTGATTTCACAACAAAATAGCTAATATGTGGCCAAATTGTTTTGCATGATTATTATGCAATGAAAAATATAAGTAAAATTAAACCCTTTATTAATATTTCATAGTACACCTCTTTGGGATACCTTCTTTTTGCATTGTATGTCAAAACCATCATAGATTTGCGACATTCTGATTTGTGACATTTTCATACATAATATATTCATTTAAGCATATGAATATATCAATTCCTTGAAACCCAAAAACTACCCATTGAAAGTAAATATCACTTTTCCTGTTTATGTTAATGCATTGCTTTAAACACTTCAGTAAACTCCATAACGATGGATTTAGTCTTAGCAATGAACATCATGATCCCCAAATCACGTGGTAAAACAGTTTAGAATAGTGATAAAGGATTTTTAAATTTTTTTTTTTTAATGTAGAATACACACAGACTCTAGCCTGTTGAAGATTCTTTGTGTCTGGTTGAGATGCAGTATGCACAGCCCAGTACTATGACACCTGCTGTGACTCTGCATTATGTTTGAAAATAATAGGTTCTTCAAGAGGAGCGGATGCCTTCTAGTATAGTAATTGATTTCAAGCATCATACAGCAGCTGCTTTTGTGCACTCACGAATAACTTTATTTTAGGATTGTTGCTTTTTTAATAGCTTTATGTTTTTTATAGCAGCTCCCATTATTCTTTAGTGACATTATTGCAGAGGCTTCTGCTAACAGTAGGGGAGGAGCTATAAAAGTGAAAAGATGGAGCCATTTTTTTTAGTGAACGTGTCCTATTCAGCTTGTTAAATTTGACATCTCATTTCCTGTATAGACATAGATACCTGCCATTAGCTAAACTCCAATGGAGGGACAGCAGTTGCTTAAATGGCAGAAAACTGCTTCTGCAATTTTCATTATGGACAGCATAAAATGCAATACATAATTAAAATCTAAAAGACATGTATATTAAGGAAGAATGTACGTCTTCAGTCATAGCACTTACTGAGCACTCAGGAACCAAGAAAGAAGGTCAGCACTTCTGTGAACTGCCTAAGCACTGCTTGATCTCATTTTCTTTCACATTATCCTGAGAAACCTCAAATTTGTATTTAATATCCTCAGGGACTTAAAATGAGTATGGCAGAGACACTTATATATACATCATATTATTGAGTTCAAAACTTTCCTATATCACAATATGGAATTTTCTGAAATGTTTTATGAACTCATTGCAACATTATCTAACCATCGCATTATAATTAAAGCATATATTCTCATGAGGAAAAGAATATACTTTTAATCATAATTTCACACCTTTTACGGCTTTAGTTTTTAAATGTTTCTAGCATCTTTATTTGTCTAACAGCTCTTTAGCAGCCATCCTGATATTGGAATTTACCCAATGTGAATGAGGACACTCCATTTTGTGTCTCTTGTGACTAAGTAGTATTTCACAAGGTTAAAAGAGAATTAACCAATACAAAAAAAGAGAACAAAATAAATTACCAAAAAAATCCACAAACAATTAAACACACCAAGAACAGAAACCTGGAAACAAAATAAACCCAAAACAAATTAAAAAAAGCAACCAAAAAATCAAAAACACTTCCTTCAAGAACAAGCAGTCATGATGAGCAGGGGTTAAATTCTCAATTTGCTGAGACAAACATACACTGATATCCCATCCTCTTAGAAATTAAAGTCTTTTATTTATTGTGGCAACAATTTCACATGGGTCATTTCACATAACGAAAAGAACAACTAGACCTTTGAATAGGAAGGAAATAGGAGGCAACTAGAGTTTTACCACATACTATTCTTTTAAAGCAAGCCCAGGGCATTATTGCTTTATTTATGAGAAGTTCTATTGGGTGAGGAACATCAAAAGAGGAAGAGTTGTGTTTCCTAAGCAAGGGAGATTATTACACTCACAATGACTCCTACAGTTTATGCTCTCACATCAGTGGAACAGCCATAGCTAGAGGGTAGAAGCTGCCTCACACCTTCTTCCCTTATCCAAACTCCACTGGGAAAATCCTGCAATCTGATCAGGTTTGGGTATTATTACATCCCAAGCTGAATAGCCCAGGGCAGGACTGAAGCACTTGTAGCCAAATTCAAAAAAGGAGCTTAAGGTGCTATGAAAATTTGATACAGAAATTTCACCTTCTTACAATGTCTAAGGGCATGCAGAATACCCAGTTTTCCCCTGGAGATGGAAGTCTGAAAGATCTATGTTTTGAATTGAGGCACTATTTTCCAAAATTTCATTTGAATGCATTTGTTGTCTGTCTGTTGTCCTTCATAGATCTGGAGCTTTACTTTCTGATCATGATGTACAGAATATCTAAAACCTCTCCCCCTTAGTATCTGGGCCATTCAGGAAAAACAAGTAGGAAGAAATTCACAGAACACCCTTCTGCTCTTCCTCACCTTGAAACTAGACAAACCTTTAATAAATGTAAAGACAAAAGCCTAGCTGTATTATAAAGAAGAAAATAAATCTTTTTGGTGAGCTATAAAGCATCCTGCAAGATAATAGAACATAAAAATACATAATTGGAGAATAGGTTTTAAAAATATTTATACTTTTCTGCCCATATTCTGAGTCTGCTTGATATGAGCAAATTTTTTGTAGGAAGCTAAATAGCTGCTTTTGCATGGTCAAGCCAATAGGTCATTTCTCTTAATATTGTGTGAATTGCTCATGTCCTGCTTGTAGATGTAGATAAAATGTTCACAGCAGTACACTAACCCAGATATATCTTTCATGCTTCAACTAGTATGGATTCAGCCAACTTAGAAAGCTCAAAGAATCTTGTCGCTCTGTAGTGACATGGTAAGAGATGAAAATTAAAGCACATAATTTATTTTACCAGCCTTACTTGTGCTGATATATTCCACTCTTGACAAGCTGATTGAATAATAATTTGAACAAGCCAGAACTGTAACATTTCTAGCAGTTGAACATCAGATGTGTTGGTATGCTAATCCAGTTTTATGCTGGATTTCTTAGCGGGAGGTTAAAAAATGCCATTGTCTTTTATTTTCATTCCCAAATTATCTGTTACATTGTCAAAGGTAGTGGGTGAGAACACATAAAATGAAATACTTTCATGTGCTTAGAGCAAAAAACAAAACAAAACAAAAAAGCTCCCAGCACTTGAGTTATCTCCCTTTTATGTCCATTGGGACTTGTCAGGACTCCAGGGTCCAGAATTCTGGGACAGTCAGGTCTTTTTTGGGAAAACTAAGTAATTTAAGTAGTCTTTAGAACCAAAAGTTCATCATTCCTAACCTACCAGGGCTGGTTGGAAGTATGGCATGTGTCTCCTCCTTCTTGTGAAGTTGTACAGTCACAACAACTTTGTCCTGAGGTGGCTTTAAAAGGTTAATGACTGTGAAAAGATTTTGTAACTACAGACCCTGAATTGATATTCAGTGAAATTAATATTTTTCTAAGTTTCATGATTGGCAGACAGCTGAGACACAAAATATTTTAATATATGGTATTTTATTTAAAATATATTACAACTAAGAAAAACTGTATATATAGAAGCAGTGTCACTCAATGAAATGTCAATACTTATCTAGTATTACATATTTGCATGTTTCACAGCTGAAATTTGGAAACCTTGCATTTTGATCAGCTCTCCTCAGAATATTATAATCTACTTTCATTTCTGCAAAAAAATCTCATATATGACATTCAGAAAGCCATTGATTTTTGTTCTTAATTTACAAGAGGGAGGAATCAGCTTCTATTTTTCCTTTGTCTTAAATTTACATTACAGAAGCTGTGCATGAGGTTTTTTGCATATCTGCACAATAGGCACTAGAGTATAACAGATCCTTAATCTCAGCTGGAACATCTAAACTTTAATATGATAAAACAGTGAAAATGACATTTTCATTCAATGAATTCTTTTCAAAGCACAGGACTTTAAAAAAAAAACAAACAAAAACCAAAACCAGAAGGCATTGATGAAGCAGATAGAGTCAGGGAGATTTAAGACTGAAAGACAGTTGTTACGAGCAGTTCTGTATTGGATGTTTCCTATCTCTTACATCTGTGTTTATTAGTGGTTTAAAAAATGAACTTCTAATGAGAATGTTATTTACCTAAAAATAATTTCTTCCTTATTAGCTGAGGTCTGCCATCTAGTCCTCCATGACAGCTTCAAGAACAATTGGCAAATTTTGGCTTTGCAAGAACATTTAATAGCAGTGGCTTCCAAACAAATAGAATTTCTATCAAAAGCTGTTGCTGCTGTATGTGTTTGAATGTTCAGTGATGTACTTTCGCTAGACTAAGCAAACAACAAAAATTATTCACAACTTTGCCTAATCTGTAATAAGAAATTTTAAAGGCTGAGTAAGAAATTGTTATTGTTCAATTTTGTCTACTGAAAATTTGGTGAGTTAGAGATATGCATACAAAACAATGCAAAGGAATCTGGCTAGAGAGAATTTCTTAATTTGTTCAGGATTTTTTGAGCCTCTTAATTTATTTGAGCAACTTTTTTGTGATGTCTTGAGACTCAATTTTGCAAGACACATAATCTCATTGTCATAGGTATTTTTAGATGCTTAAATTATGCAAAATCTGACAGGATGATATTTCTAATGACTCAAAGATTGCATTGATGTTGTCAATAGTAAACAACACCTACTGAAGAATTACTAAATCTGTGAACTGTATAGAGAAAAATAAAATAATTTTGTTGGGAAAACCTCAGTACACTTCTAAATTACAATAGACTAGAGGCCTAAAAACTTAAACTGAGCAAATTATATTTCCTATGTTATACCATTGTATCTAAGTTATTATTGCGCAAGTATCATAAGAGTGTATAAGATCAATACTGAATACAATTGACTTCAATAAGACCAAAGCTAGACCTATTGAATCCTTTTGAAAATCCCATTCTGTAGGTCTGAGGTCTCCTTTTTTTTATTTTTTAAAAATTTCTGTTGTCATCTTGCTTTTCAAGATGCAAAAGAGCTGTATAAAGAAATTTCACAGAATTATTTAGTGCATTTCAAATACAGAAAAAAACCCTCACAAATTTTTTTTCAACTATCGCCTATCCTTTATTGGATATTTTGCTTGGTTTGAAGTCAGTGAGTTTTCTTTTTATGGTGATGGAAATAGGAGAAAGTCATTAGCTAGCTCGAGTGAAAATCAAGAATGATCAGGAATAGAATGGCTGAATTTTGAAATAAGCATGATATTTCCAAGAGTCTACCTCAGCAATAATGGAAATGGCAAGACATTGATTTTTGTTTTTTCATTCTTCATTTGCTAAGCTGAAGAAAAACTTATTTCATTACCACAAAGTCAAAACTGCAAAATATAAACAAATGAAACCTAAAGCAAACTGACAAAGAAGGAAGCTGAAAATTTTCACAGCTTTTTAAATAATTTTTATTTTTCTTCTGACTAACCTGATAAGGAGATTAATTTTGAAAGGTTTGAACTATCAATTTTTATTTGCACAGAAATAAAAATTTCTGTCTTCATTAACTATCAGCCATGATTGGAAGTTTACTTGTTCCTGGAATTAAAATTCAAAATAATCCACATTAAATGAACTCAAAAAATAACATGATAATGCAATACCATATACTTGTTGTATGCCACAGCAACATCACTTATTGAAGACAGACATTTCTGTGTATCAGAGTTTAAAATTATTCCCTCTCCAAATGGGAAACTCATGGAATCCATTAAGTCTGGAAGTTAAAATTTAGGAATGCAGGCATAGCAAAATCAAAGGGTTGGTCTAGATGTCAAAGTCATGCTCCTAGGGTGTGCTGCTCTTTAATGACCTTCCTGGGAAACTGGTGTGCTTCTGACTTGTGCTCCAGACCCTTCATCAGATTCATCACCCTTCTTTGGCCCCACTCCAGCACCTCAATAACTTTATTGTAGTGATCCAATACCCAGAACTGGATCCAGTACTCGAGGTGCAGCACAGTGTTTGAGGTGCAATGAATGCTGAATATGCCGTCCATGATTCCATATGGTACGGAACAACCCTTTGATCACTGAGGATCTGTGATCCTCACACTGTTCCAGCTGTGTCACCTCCCAAATTCTTGCGGACTCCCAGCCCCTTCACTGATGTGTGAGAGGCAGAAAAGGCCTTGAATCTTTGTCAGCACTGTGCAAAAATAACAAAAATATCCCTGTGTTATCAGCATTGTTTGCATCACTAATCAAAACCACAGCCCTGTATTAGTGTCCTGGTTTAGGGCAAAATTTGGTAGAAAACCTCCAAATGGTGTTCCTCCGGAAAGCAAATCCAAACAGCCCCTCCCCCCAGCCGGTCCAGGGAAAGAACT
>JBBMKD010000170.1:51991687-52018618 GCA_037834095.1 Argya squamiceps | reverse complement strand
AAAACAGTCCAGGAAAGCTTCTTTGCTTCAGCAAAGACTAACAAAAAGGAAAGAAAGCAAACTCTCTCCCCGGCTGCAGTCCGTGCATCTGATGGAAAAAAAAACAGTCCCAAGGACAAGAGAAGACCCCGAGGAGTGAACACTGTTCTCAAAACAAACTGCGCGCTTCTTCTTTCCCTGCTCACTCTTAGAACCAGTCTTAAAGGTACAGAACACAGAACAGACAATTTGGGGATAGGTATCAGAGTCACCCCAGGACAATTAGCTACTATGAAGAAATTTGACTCTATGCCATAAAAAAGTACCACACATTAAAACGCTATTTAAGAGCCAAAAGGTACGACACCTGGCACTAAATTCGTCTCAGATATACATTCTTCAAATGAGCAGCAAATAACAAAACCATATCATCCTAAACTAAATAAATGCTGTGCTTGCATCTATCTGTTAACACTTGCAGGGACAAGATTAAATTTCTATATTTCTTCCCTCTCATGAACATATTTTTTCAGAAACAATTACTTTGTCTTCTCATTCTCCAATTTCAGACACTGACAGAAGAAAATGTTATCTGTATTACTGCTGTCAGTGAGTGGCCCTACGTTTTCCAGTTGCCCATTTGCAGTTCGTATTTCTTGATTGTGCTTAACATGTAATATATATGCCTTAGGAAGACCAGATTCAGATTGTGTTGTAGGTCTCTTGGCCCACTCTGGAATCTACATTTGATTTTTTTTTTCACAGACAATATGGCTATTACATGAGTTTGAAGGAATTATCAACTTCAGTTCACACTCATTCTTCCAAAATAGTGGGAGTGACCATGGGTTTTCTCATGTAAGATCACCTAGGTCTTTCATGTGTAGTTACCCCTGTTATGGACTACTACCTCTAAAAGACTTGAGACTTGGATTGAGTAATTGTTAAAAAGCAGAAATATTGCATTGTTACAAAATTTGAGGGGTTTTTTTCAGGCACTGATAAGATTTTCCCCTTCATTGCTGGCCAAATGGCCTGAAGTCAACTTTACATTTTTAGTATATTTTCCACTGCACAATGCCATCAAATACATAACACAATACTGGCTATATTCATTCTAGAACTGTAAGACTGAAATGCACTAACTTAGTGCTTGAGCACCTCTAATAAATTATTTAAATAACCATTGGTGGTCAGTACAAGTTTTATCATATTTTTCCATCTTCAGTTATGTCTGCATTCTTCAGTGGACCAAGGCACTAAACTGCCACTAACCTAAGCCAATTGATTAACAGAACAAAATGTCACCCTCAAATTAATAAGGCTTGGCTGCAGCACCTCATGGATGTGGCTGTATTACTTGTCAAATCATTTGTGTATCTTTTCATTGTGTTATGAAAACAGCATAGACCCAACATGTGTATTGGCTGACCTCCTCCTAAGACACTGCTGTGCTTGCCACAGCAGCTGGTACTCAGATAAGGAGGAGATGGGTAATTAACTGAAGATATTCTATGTTCCTAGCCCCAAAATGCCACCGTGGGATGCTTTCTGTGTAGCTGTATTCCAGAATTAATTTGTGTCAAATCATTACCCTTGGGTAGGCTCCAGTGCATCCCCTATATGTGTATATGTGAGCATAGCTGTTGTTATCAATATTTGTATTGACTGCAGTGTCAGGGTATTAGGATGATATCTTTGTAGAACAGCAGCAATTGTGACACATAGCAAAATATATGTGAGGTAAGTTATTCCTTTAATGTTATTCTCCTTTTTCTCTCCACATTTTTGTCTACAGATTAAATGTGTAAAGCCGCAAGTAATCCTTGACAAAAAAAAAAAAAAAAAAAAAAAAAAAGTGTTTACTGCAATATATAGCAAACTGAGCTCAGGAAGTCCAATTCATTAATTTTTTAGGAACTTCCAGTTAAAAAAGGAATTAATGAATTTACTTTGAGCTCTGACCTGAAGCCCCCCTAAAGCCCCCTAGCTCTCTTATTGCCTCTAAATCTCAAAGCTATTACATGCAAATTTTACAACAACCATGGTGTCTCTCAACGATGTGCAACCCCCAAAATAGGCACTTTTTAAAGAATAAAAGGCTGTCCACTTACAGTGCTTCTGAATTGTAAAAATAAATACTTAGGGAAAGTAACGCAAGGAGAAAAAAAAAACCAAAGAATTTCCAGGGTCACAAGTGAAAAAAAAAAAAGAACTAGTTTAAAGGACATTTTTGCCTACTTTGCTGGGCTCAGCAGAAAGTGAATGCCTTCTACAAAAAATTAGATTTTACTAAATGCAAGGAGGCACATTGGATTAATCTGTACATCAATGAAAGGAGGAACTGATTCAAACTAGGAGCTTTCAAGTTAGGTGCCCTGCTGTCACTGAAATGTTCACTTACAATTTCCAGATTATTTTATATTAGTATAATGCTACAGTTCCTCATTACCTTCACAGATGTTGGCAATAGACAAAGTAACTTACTTGCCCTTTACGTAAAAGTAGCAAAAAATTTAACATCCTAAGAGTAGAGATATAGCCTAGTACTGTATGTGCTGTGCAGTGTGCAGGCTAAGTCAGGCTACATTAATATCTGTATTCTAGAAGACAATAATACTCTTAGTTTGTAATGTGCATTTGGCAAATGGAGTATAAACTTGCAACCCAATTTAACAAAATACTAAAGGAGCCTACTAACAGCATCAGGCTAATTATTTTAAATTATTTTGTTGCTCCTTGTTCAGTACTAACATTATTCATAATGAATTATTTGATTTTTATGTGATGTGCATGGAATTGCATGGGGACCCCAGCACAATTTAGTGCTCATTTTTGTCCATAATTTTAGCAGAGAGGCTTTTTAAAAAATAATGTTGCTTCAAATAATATTCTTCCTTACATGCTGTAAGAGTCTATTCATTCTGCAACTACAAGGGTAGCTTTCATCAGCCTGCTTCAAGGAAATATATTTAGGCTGACAAATTTTTGCATTGTCCAGTCACTTATGTGCTCTAGGGTAATTTTTCTTCTGGCTCACTCTCTTCTACTGGAATTTTTTCAATCTGAATTAAATATTTACTGAGCCAAACAGTGTAAGATTGAACCCTAGTTGTCTACACATTACCTGTACTTATTCTTGGCATTTTCCTTATCTGTTTATTCTATTTTGCTTTCTTTGTTCCAACCTTTGCAGCATATACACAATGAGGTCTGTGACTGATCCAATGCCTGGGCACAGCCTTTCCAGTCACATCAGTGGATATTGCAGAACATCCTTGTTAAATATGTCTAATATTTTTCCCAAGATACTTGTCATTCTGGAAAGTAGTATGGGCTAGATATGAGAAATTCTGGCAAGCAAGAATATAATAAAAATAAGGCATTTTTTCATCTATAGCAGATGCTCTCTAAAGTGTTCTATACAATATTGCTTGCTCTGCTTAAAATAACCCATAGATCTAGTCAAATTCATTATGCTCAGCAGTATTTATAGTGAAATGGGTTTTTTTCCCATTCAGAAATTAAAGTTTAATTTAGATTTTAAAAAAAATCATAATTTACTCTTGTAAAGCACACTGAATAACACACCAATGATACTGCTATTTAAAATAGGTGTTAATAAAAATTTGTTATCAGGGCATTAAATCTATACATATCTTCTAATGCTTTATTATTTTGTAAAGGGAGCAATCGATGACCTTAAGACAAGGATGTACATGTGACTACATTGTACTAATAAAAAAAAAAAGTTATGTTAAAAAAACCCTACAGTTCAAAGGCTGTTGAAGAAACAGATGCTAGTAAGTTTACAGCTGTTAAGAAGTACAATTGCAAAATGGGATCAGAAAGTCTAAAAGTGCAGCTGAAGAAATAGAAGGGAGGAACCAGGGATAAAAAAACCCCAAACCAATTACCAGTGGTCATCAACTGGTCATTAAATGGATACAAAAAATTGATAAGTAACTGAAGCTGATCACTGAGAGAATAAAGTGGTCAAAGCTGTTCAAAGAGAGAAAAAAGAACTAGTTCTATATGGAAAGAATTTAACATACACAGTAAAACTCAGATATAGCTTATTCAATTACTATATTGTCAGTGTAATGGATAAAGAGCAAGGAAGCTGACAGTATTAGAAAATGTACAAAAATAGACCTGCAGACTTAAGTGTAAAGACAATTTAAGAATTCCCTTCAATACCATATTCATCCTACTGAAGAGGTGGGATCAAGGGTGTTGATCACTTGTTGCTATCCTCCTGAGCCCTTTTCCAGGAAGAATGTCCTGGTCCTGAGGACTCTGCCAACCCTGACTATCCCTGCCCAGCCCTCCCTGGAACTATCCCCCACACAGCCCAGGGACCAGGGACCAGTACCCCGCTGCCCACCACTGCTTTCAACAGACTCTTGGCTCTGCACCAAAGCAGTGTTTCCTTATTCCACACAAAAAACATCTTCAGTCTGGTACCCTCACCATCAGGCTTTGCTGCAGCTTGACTTCTGCATGCCAGGTGCGGTACACAGCATTATGCAAACCACCATTTGTGGTGGCTCATTAATGACCAATGTCTCTATTGCCTCCTGCCTTCATCTAAACCAATACTGTCTATAGAAAGACTTTGAACAAAGTCAAGGGAATGTTTTGTTTCACCTTTTCTTACTGCTAGCCATGGAATTGATACGCTAGAAAGATGTCATGCTGTGTTCTATGTTTTGGAAATGAAACTGACCAGGACCTTTTTATTTCTGGCTCTGAAAGGCTCTCTCTTTTTATTTCTGGCTCTCTCTACAATAGAACTCCTACTTCTAGGGCTAAATCCACTACCCCTTGCAAATCCAGGTGAACAAACAGAAAGGACAGGCAGACCACATTTGTTTTACCATCTGAGGTTGATTTTAATGATTACATTGAAAGAACCTACTCTATACAAATTCTACCTTTTCCTATTCTAGCAAACAGGGTTCACGAGGAGGAGCACGCAGCTACATCTTCTTTGGATAATGTACCTGTAGAAGCCCTTGTTATTCTTTGCATCCCTTGCTAAGTTCAGTTCCAATTTTGCCTTGGCCTTCCTTTCCCCACTCCTATACAACTTCTCTATACACTTCCCAAATCACCTATCCTTGTTTCCACTTGTGGAATACACTTTAAGCATTTGTTGAACATTGAACACAACAGGTGTTCTCTGAGAATGTTTACAGACACTCATGTATAATATGACAACACCTAGAAATCCTTTACAGACCTGTATCTATAAGCAAGCATTGTGACGCTTGAACATTTTGTTGTTCTGATCCACAATGTCTTTTTCTATGTTCTTTTTGATTGAAGTAAAATAATTCATAGGTCAAATAATATTGGTCCATGGATATTTTAGAATGTATGGGCTTGTTTTTCTGTCAGTAGCATCACTGACACTTCGTTCTGTGCAAACAGATTGTTCTCATTGAGAAGACAATTTTCCTATAACTGCAGGAGGGGATTCCATACTTCTCCTGTACTTTCCTACATCATCACCACAAAATGAGGACTTGCTAAGGCAGATATAACCCTGTGATAGCACTAAAGTATTTTCTGCAAAAGAGCAAGTCCAGAACAAGAAATATTTTAATTGCTTGGAAGTAGCATCTTAGCATTCTATCATATACTATAGTTCCTATACCAAACACCCTATGTTTTTTATAAAAATAAAAAAATACCCTTCTGCACCTGATTTTCAATTTTCCTTAACTGGGAACAGTCACAAAACTGCAGGTGCCTCAACTTTCTCATCAGATATGCTCCCATTATACTTACGATTTCATTAGAATTCCAGAAAGAAGGGATCACTCTAGTGGTCCCTATGAAGAGCCCAGAAAAAAAAATAGATAATATATTAATAAAAATTATATGGCAAAGCATTTAGATTTTGTGAGCAAAGTATGGTGTGACCTGGATGGTGGTGAAGAACCATGTTTTTTCACACAACAGAACAGAATAGAACAGAACACAATTTCCTATCCATCTGCCTTCTTAGATAGTGTCCAAGTTAAAAATATCCAGTAAAATCAGACAACTCTTTATGCTTTTCTGACAGTTGTGTTCTCAGGTCTCACAAAACTGTGCTGTGACGGCCACAGCTAGCCATACTAACTACTGCGTCAGAACCTTACATGTCTGCAAGAGCTGAGTACAGCCATACAGAGTGAGAAGTTTAAGTCCAATTCTAAGAAAACAAGGGAATAAATGCATAAAGGAAGGTGATGCTGGGTAAATACAGTTAGAGCCAGACAAAGGCATTGCCTTCTACTGCCAGGATTGGAAGGAAAACACTTGAGTAGAGAAACTGATAGGCACTATCAGGTCTGCCAAAGTGTGAAAGAAAACAGATGTAAGTTTGACCTTTCTGTTTTAATTAGAGAAGGCATCCCATTTTTATTGTGTGTCTCCAGGGTCAGTTATTTTTTCATGGAAGTGTCTAAATGCCTGGGGTCAGAGTTATTTTACAGGTTCACAGCTGCATCTCTTCAGAAGTCAGGGAATGATTCAAGTGATTAACTAGCTATAAAAAGTATTTGAACTGATGCACTGATACAGTAGAAGTAGAAGTAGAAGTCTCAATTTTCTGTATTTTTGTTGTTTGGAGGGAGTGTGGGTTTGCGGGTCTGTAAGCTTTCAATTTGTATGATATTCGCTCATTTCCTTTAAACATCTTTTCTTCTCCTACAATGTCTTTCTAAATAATGTAGCATGTCAGAATTCTTACAGCATTTAATTATCACTCTGTTCCATATAGTTTATAGTCTTAATCCAGGTCATCTTAATCTTGTCACAGATTTCATAAATTCGTTCAAGAGAACATCCATTAGTGACAGGAAATCATCTCTTAATCTACACTACTTTGTTCACCCTCTTCTATCTGGGCAACAAGCTATTCATTGATGTCACTTCTCTAGTAAATAGGATAAAGACTTTAAGGCTCAGAATCTGTGTTTTCTATCTCTTGCTTTGCCATTAAGTTGCTACATTATTTCACAAACTTTCTTAACTCTTTTTACCTTCTATTTATTGTCTTGCCTATTAAGACTGTAGATTCTTACGTAAAAAGCTGTTACCAGAACAAAGTCTTACTCTCTAGACATTTTTTTCCCATGTAGAAATAATGGCATTAAGTAACATCAGTTCTGAATGGAAGTCCACTGAAATGGGTGAGAGTTTTTATGGTTTCAACTTACGTGTTCACATTATTTCAATGTATGTGATGCTTAATGGAATGATTGCACTATTCAATACAGTAAACTACTGAAAACACATTTGTAAGTTACATAGCCTTATAGTACTTAATATCAGAACTGACGGAGATTTCTTATTTTTCATCATTTCACCAGTAAGCATGAGACGCATGACTTTTTTTTCCACTGAGGGTTGATCCAAGAAAAGGTTTTAAGGGTAAGTTAGGTGATGTAATTTTTTTTCTGTAGTGGATCTAAAGAAGAAATAAAATTACAGATCTGGTTTTCTAGATTCCTTTAAAACATTTGCTGTGGAAAAATAATTAAAGAATTTGAATGGGAAAATTCTAATAGCTCATTCACAAAATGCTAAGCACATCCGTAAAATCCACTCTCCCTCTGATCCTTCTACCGGAATGTAGGTTCTCAACACAGGACTGTGGGTGCATTTGGGATCTAAAACCTAGAATTTATGCTCAAAATGAAAGACTGATCATTTGAAATTATTTGGAGAGTGAAGTTGCCTTTATATCAAAATTTTAGTTCAGCTCTGCATTTTTGAAGCAAAACCTCAAAACTTACTTACCTATCACACTTTGGTACACATTGTGGAACAGTCTCAGGGGGCAGAAACTAAATTCCTTTTAAATAAAAGTTCCTTCCTTTCAGATAAAACTAAATATAGGTTCTCAGAGCTTACCTAATGCACTTGTTTCTAGCTGACATTCAGTCCTGTATCACGGACTGCTACTCCTAAGCATGGATTTCCTGAAAGCACATGTTAAGCACCATCTGTTCAGCATACTCTGATTGTATCTGTGAAATGTGTCCTTTAGGAGAAACATACTGTTCTGCCTTTTTCTGAGCTCCAGAAACTCTTAACCAGAAGCTATGCAATGCCTAGGCCATGCCTGAATTCTGAGCATGCATGAAATCACAGTGGCAGGTCTCAAAGAAACATTTACACTGAAAGGAAAATCAAGACCTCAGTGTGTCATCAAGGGAGAGAGGAAATTACGTGGTTTCATCTTTGCATTAGAATGCTCTTCAGGATGCACAGCTACTCTGATATATGAGGTCATATTTCCTACCTTTTTCACTTCCTTTTACCCCAGCATCTGTGGGTAAGCTACCAGATATCCAGAACTTGGAAGGGAGAAAGGGAGAAAACCCAGGTTTGCAAGTAATAAGTAATGGTATGGCATGGCAAAATTTGAAGAACTGAGCACTAGTGGGATCCCTCAATCTGCTCCATGAGGTGTTAACTACAATGGACCACACTTGAAATGTTTCCACACCAATGCATGGAGCATGAGGAACCAACAGTGACCTCAAAGCTTTATACCAGTCCCAGAGATTTGACATCACTGGCATAAGTTAAACCTGGTGGGATGAATCCTGTGACAGAAGTGCCATGTTGGACAGTCACAGCCTTTTCAAGATGGATAGACAGGGCAGGCAAGGGCAGGAGTTGGTGTTGTATGCTGTGGAGGGACTGGGATGCTGCTTACATTTGGTGATGGCATGGTTGAGAGCCTTTGGGTAAGGAATAGGGGACAAACAAATAATACAGATGCCAATGTAGGAGTTTACTATGGACTACCTAGCCAGGAAGAAGAGACTAAAAAATTATTAAGGGAGATCTCCAAATCAACTGCCCTTGTCCTTATAGGAGATTCCAACTTGCTGGATGTAAACTGGGAACACCACACAGCTGGAACAAACAGATCCAGAAGACTCCTTAAAAACCTGGATGATAACTTCATGGTACAGATAGTAGGGGAGTTGACTAAGAAAGATGTCCTCCTTGATTTATTGCATGGTGACAGAGAGGGTCTGATGGCTGAACTGGTAGCCATCTTGGCCAGAACAATCACAAAGCAGTCAGGATTAAAATCTCTGTTAACAGGAGGAAAAGTGCTAGCAAAACTTCATCCCTTCACAAAAAGTGCATCCCTTCACAAAAAGTGCGTCCCTTCACAAAAAAAAGTTCTAGCAAAACTTCTCATGAGGAGACCAGAATTCGGGCAGCTCAGGGAGTTAGTGAGCAAGGTCCCCTGGAAAAATGCATTTGAACTTCCTGGGGTCTTTAAGTGCCTGTTACACTTTAAGCACCATCTCATAAAGCACAGGAGCAGGCAATTCCTAAATGTCAGAAGTCAATTTGCTGAGGCAGAAGACCAGCTTGTCGTCACAGGAATGTTCCTTTGGAGATAAGGCAAAAAAGGAAGGTGTATGCCCAGTGGAAGCAGTAGGGAGATGCTGCTTGCCACTGTAGAGAGAAAATTCATGTGTTGAAGTTTTCCAGAACTGGGGGGGACAATAAAAGGAGTTTATTTAAAATAAGTTAATAGCAAAAGGCAGTGCAGAAATAACATTGGCCTGTGCCAGGATCAGGATGGTCACCTCACAAACAGGAACACAGACAAGGCAGAGATGTTTAACTCATTCTTTACCTCTGTCTTCAGCACTGATGACAGGTGAAGGGGATCCCAGTGCTCTAAACTGAGGGACCATGGTTGTCAGAATGATAAACTGACAGTTGATCCTGAAGGTGTGGCAGATCTGCTGCGCTCCAGCTGGATCCCTATGAATTTATGGAGTCTGATGGGATTCATCTGAGAATACTAAAATAACTAGATGATGTCATTGTAAAGCCTCTCTTGATGATTTTTGAGTGGTCTGCAGAGTTTCTAGTTAACAGAAAGGTAGCTACCATTGTCCCAGTTTTCAAGAAGGGCAAGAAAGATGACTCTGGAATGTACAGGCTTCTCAATCTCACTTCAGTGCCTGGTAAAGTTATGGAGAAGATTGCTCTAGGAGGTATTGAAAAACACCTGAAGGACAACAGTCTTTGGTAACAGCCAGCATGGCTTCGTCAGAGGAAAGCTCTGCTTGTCAAACCTAATGCCTTTTTATGACAAGGTAACCCACCTAGTTGATCAAGGAAAGCCAATTGATGTAATCTTTCTGGATTTTAATAAAGCTTTTGATCCTGTCTCTCAAGTATCCTTCTGGATAAAATGTCCAGCACACAGCTGGATAAACATATCATGGGATGGGTGAGCAACTGGCTCACAGGATGGGCATTAAGGATTACAGTCAATGGGGTGACATAAGACTGGTGACCTGTCACTAGTGGGGTTCTGCAAGGAGTCATCCCAGGCCTTGTGCTCATCAACACCTTCATAAATGACCTGGATATAGGACTGGAAGGGTTACTAAATTTGCTTAAGTTGCTAATTTGGGAGCAGCTGCTGCTTTCCTCAGAGATAGAGATACCCCACAAAGAGATTTGACTAATTAGAGGGCTGGGCAATTTTATGAAGTTTAATGAAGTGAAGTGCCAGATTCTGTATCTGGAACTAGGGAATGATAGGCTGGAAATAAACACAGTGGAAAGGCACCTGGGGATCCTGGTTGATGGAAATTCAAACATGAGTCATCAGTGCCCTGGCAGCCCAGAGTCAACTCTACCCTGGGCGACAACAGGCATGGCATCACCAGCTGGGCAAGGGTGGGGATTGTCCCACTCTGCTCTGAGCTGGGGCAGTGTATTGAATATTATGTGCTGTTTTGGGCATCACAACATAAGAAAGATGTAAATCTCATACAGAGAGATTAGCCTTTAGCCTAATAGATTCCTTTAGCCTATGTAAGAGATTACATTCTACATTACAGCCTATGAAGATGGTGAAGGGCCTTGAGGGGAAGAAGTTGTGTGGGGAGTCCCTGAGGTCCCTTGGCCTGTTCAGCCTGGAGAAGAAGAGGCGAATGGGAAACTTCATTGCAGTCTACAATTTCCTTTCAAGGGGAGAAGAGAGGAGGCACTGGTCTCTTCTCTGGTGCCCAGTGACAGGACCCGATGGAATGGTATGAAGCTGTGTCAGAGGAGTTTATGTTGGATATTAAGGAAAGATTTTCCACCCTAAGGGTGGCTGGGCACTGGAAGAGTTCCCCAGGGAAGTGGTCACAGCATCAAGCCCAACAGAGTTCAAAAAGGGCTTGAACAATGCTTCAGGCAAATGGTATAATTCTTGTGGCTGCCCTGTGCAGGGTTCATTCTTTCATCATTTTTTCCACATTTCTCATTACTTTAAATATAATTTCACTTTATCTAAAAGGTTATTTTAACTGTGAAAATACTTCACCATCCATAATTTTCTCCTGATTTCTATCCCCCACTCCCCATTACATGTTTTTTCCTCTTCTACCCACTCATTTATTGTTTGTCTGCTTCTTTGCTTTTCTACTCCATTGTACTGAAATTTTTGTGTGGGCAACAAGGTAAAATGACAAAATTTCTGATCTCTAAAGAGCCACTTTCCCTTTTCTACCTCCACACAAAAAAAGAGAAATATGAACCAGCAACACAACAACAACAAAAAAGATAACCTACCTGTACATCATATCTTTACATTCTGACCTGTTTTGAACTCCACATAGGCAACTTTGGACTCCTACAGCTACTGCAAGTACAAAATGTCAATAAAGTTAGGGACAGCTTTAGACATGATAAATTGGAGAGTGCATTCTTTCCTGGAAGAAATATGCTATTGAGCTCAACTAGGAAGAGATACATACATCTGGTATTTGTCCCTACCTAACCCATTACTGGCAGGAAAATAAAGAAAAATTATAAGAAAAGAGCTAACACTCAGATGAACTAAACAGTCCATAGTAGCCATTAGTAATTTTTTCTCACTTAGGATTCTGGGAATAATTTTTTAATAAACTTTTCTGACTGACCATCCAGGAGCTGCTCTGACTTGCACCACCTTAGTGGGGACTGACGTCCTTTTCCAGCCAGTGGTTCCAATGAGCCAACAGCTGCTCCACTTGACTAGTGCACATTGCCACTCGCACACAGTCAGACAAAGCTTCCTAACCAGCTCAACCCTAGGTTTCCCACAGAGTAGTCTCTGTCCTCCTTAAATGAGTTTAATCAGGGTGCAAGAACAGCATAATAGCTTGAACTGGGTGTCTCCAAGGAGAGTCCCCAGACAAAGGAAACCCCAGGTTTTTATACCCTCACAGTCTAAACTGTGATAGTCTGGGGCCTGCTTGTTCAGTTCCTGGCATGTCTCTGAGTGTCCAGTCCCCTGGTCAGGTGTCGCAGGTCCCTGTACCCTTTGTTATGTTCTCAGCCTCTTTCTCAGGCTCCCACCCAGAGCTCAGCCTGCAGCTTGCTCTGCAGCTGCACACCAAGCTACCAGCACTCAATTTATTCCTCCAAAAATTAACTGAAGAGCTATATTTTTAACAATGTCCACTCACACTATACCCACCCCCCTCCCCAATAAAAAAAAGAAAAAAAAAGAGGTCTGAAGAGGGAAGAAAAAAGTCTTTCTTTCCCTCAGTGGAAGCGTGCCACAGAAACTATGAAGAATCTTTTAGAATTGTGAGTGGCTGACCTTCTGTGGTGTGCTAGTTTCAGTTGTCATTTATAAGTAGCATATAGCCCCCACAGCTTTCATCATCACAGACACAACCATATTCATATTTGTCTCTAAATTTGTTCTATAACTATGTAATCAGCACATAAGTGTAAAGTGCAACTATTATAAATGGGGTGGTAAGCTCTTCCTTTGTCTCCTCAATTCCCTCTAACCACTTCTAATTCTTGGCAAACATATATGTTTCAATGTGCTTATTTAAAAATCCTTTCCAACGGGTCCTTCTGTTCTTCTTAGCTAGGACCAGACTGACATACAGGGAGGAAAAACATGACACCACATTCTCCGCCAACAATTCAAACTGAAGCCAAAAAGTATCTTGCATTAGCACTTAAAGGAGAGATATCTATTTAAAACTGTTGAAACTGATTAAAGTGTTATTTTATTCCAGTTCCACTTCATAAGGGCCCGTTTGTTAAAGATCAGTACTGGTGTCTGCACTGTAAAAGTCTCTCTACCTACTCTACCCTGCCATGTGTCTCATCGACTTCAGCTTAATATACCATGCAGTATAACATCATAACTGAATATGTTATACTCAAAAACTTATGGGCAAAAATGAAATATGCATCAAGTGTAAAGTCAAAATTTTATTTTAATTCTAATTAAAATCTAACTAATTAAAGAAATACTTCTAGACCAGCTTTATTAGAGAAAAAGGGTGGGGGGAAAGAAATTCCTACTATAAAGAAAGTCCTAATCAAAATAATATTATTAAAATTATTGTAGACTTGTTTCCTAATTTCTACTTTTTTTCTGTTATAGGGCTTACCTTTACCTGCCCCTCACAGTGTTAATATTAGTGAGTTCTGACTGATGGAAGCAACATAATGAGTGAATTGTTAGTATTCCAAGTTCTTTGAGAGGACTCTGATGTTGAATGACTCCTTCTTCTCTTTTTTCTTTTTTACTCTCTTTTACTCCTTTTCTTTTTTTCCCTTTTTTGGCAGAAGAAGGATTCATTACAGCCTAGTTGAATTTTCAAGGGGAAGAAGTTGTAAAATCCCTTTTTTCCCTGGCACAGTTAAGTTCCTCTCGTGTCTCAAAGAACAGGTACTAGTATATTTTAGAGTCAGCCTTCACAGTGTGGTCCCATGCCCAGCTGTCCTCCCACTCAGCAATATGAGACAAGGTTTTTGCATTTGTATTTTGGATATCTACAGAAAATTTAGAGAGCCAGGGTAGTTTTTTTACTCACATACCTCCTCTTGTTTACATACATCAGGGATTATAGTTATTTTACTCTAAAGCACATTATGCTGTTTGCATCATAACTAAGAGGTCCTTTCTAGCCAAAAGAGAGACCTAAATATGCTTGTTCCTAGAATTTCTCAGTGAAGACTTTGTGGGTAAAGAAGACATTGAAAGTAGAGACAGTGGTTTTCTAGTAGGAATTGTAGCAAAGAAAAGCAATAGAATACATATATCTCAAATAAAATGTCTCATATTGTTTATCAAATCACAGGAACAGGAGCTGAGAGTCCTCACTCTCACCCAGATTAAAGCCTGAAAGAAGGACAGCATAAAGTTACAAAAGAAACTGAGAATAAGATCACCTGTTAATGCACCTAGATCAGAGACAGTGATACTGAGGTTTCATCCATGTCACAGGAATTAACTCTCTAGGTTGACACCACTCTAAGTAAAATTCACACAAAGCTCTGAACAACTTGATGTAACTTCAAAGATACATTCATTTTTGAAGCTCGTTCTGCCCTGAGTGAGGGTTCCCCACTCCAAACTAAATTATTCTGTACTCCACCAAATCTAAATTATTTTATGATTCTGTGGAGATAAAACACCCTGCTGAGATACTTTCAGGACCAATTTGGTAGATATACAGTGCCACACTTTGATGTGTCCAATATATTCAGCTAAGGTCATAGTTGCTTAAGGGTCTGTCTTACCATGCACGCTGTGGATACATCCCTTCATTTGTCCAAATGAACCTACCCTCTCTATTTCTTTCAAACTTCAGCACTTCATACCTGTGTTAAACTGCTTATCCAGGTCTCTTCTTTTTAATCTAGTCTCATGCCAGTTAAGTGCAGACTCTTGTTAAAATGGTGGCTTCCAGACTATTTTCCCTTAGTAAGGGATCATATATCCATCATGATTTAGCAGAATCTGTGTATCTGTCTCAAAATATAAATTGTTTGTTTTAGGACAGCCTAATCCAGCCTTATTTACAGACTAGTCTGCAAAATTTGTAAACAGCTATCAAGGTATATCATACACTCAGCTATAGAAAAAGGTTTATAAGTTATTCCAAAAATGACAGAGAGGAGGAAAAAAAACCAAAACAAAAACAAAACAAAAACAAACAAACAATCCAACACCAAATAGAGATTAAAAGTCCTCATTAATAAAAGTCTTCAAAGATCATCAAAAATACCTATAAACATGAAGAAAATTTTCTCCAGAAAGACAGGATTCTTCACAGAAAAAAACATACCTACCATATAAGTAAACCGAGCTTATCAGTGCTTATCTTTTGCAAAGCAGGTTAGTACAGCATCGCTGCCATACACATAGCTTGCATCACATGACGACAACAACAGGGGTTTGTTTGCATCATTCAATGAAGACATGATGTAGCAGGCATCAAATTATCTAATTCCAGAATCACAGCCACATACCTCTGTCAAATATCATTCTACCCTGGAGCTAATTAACTTACCCAAGAAATAATATTAATTAGCCCAAATACTTCACTACACTGAATCTCATTCCACAGCTACATGCAAGGCATTATGCTTTATCTGCTTCCAGACAGACTAGTCAACTGACATCTGGCTCATGGACATTTAGCACTATGTTCAGTGGACAAGCATGCATACCTATGGAGTTTTACTCAGGAATCCTTACTGTTTGTTCATAATAGTACTATTGAATTTAAACTCTTCTCTGTGGTCTAAAGTGACCTCTTTCTAACTCTTGACTTCTGTGTTAATGTGGTACTGTCCAAAGCATTAGGACATGGATGCATGCACTTTTATATCCCTTATAATTTGCTGCCTTATTTTTATCCTTGACTTACAAAATGTAAAAAACTAGCAATTTTGTACAAAACAATAAAATAGAAACCACCAACTATCTCTAAGCATTCCCAACAACAGGAAGAGATTTGGGGGAGGGGGAAGAAAACATTCTAAAATTGGGAAAAAGCAATATTTTTTCACCACTGCCATGAATGCCCATAATGTCTAAAAGCTACAGATTGGATTTCCAATCTGTAGTAGCTCCTGTGCAAGGTAAGACATGTTTTGCCTAAGCTGGAATGTTCTTAGTTGCAGTATTCTTGGCAATTTTTAGTTCTAGTTAGAGAAATTAAATGAGACTTCAGGTTTCAGCCCGATAAAATAGCAGAGATAGAGTGGAAGGTCTCCTTCTGAGATTTGTGTTTAGATTATTTCCAAAGCTAATTATTCTGGGGAAAAATGGGGAGCACACAGGAGGAATTGTAACAATTTACTCAGAAAAGAAGCAGTCAGTCAGTCAATCAGTCAAAAGCAGGTAGAGGACTTCAGTAAAAAGGTCCTTCCTAGCATTAAAATCCGATCAAATAAGTGGTAAAATTTAGGAATAACTGTCTGTATTTATAGCAGTAGTAAGTTTCTGAATGTCTTGTTCTTTTCTTCACATTTCTTATCATAAGACACAAAACCTGGCTATCTCTGGCAAAGTCAATCTTATTTTATACAGGCTGGTTCACTGTCCTTCCAAATCAGACAAGATAAATAGTGTACATTAGGGCATTATATTTATTTACATATATTTACATATTTTTATGTTATATTCTTACTGCATGTTCAGCTTTCTCTTCAGGTTTCTAATCCTGGACATGGAATCTTGAAGTCTTCTGTTGTTCACTGGTCTACTATTATGCAAAAGCTTACTTTTCAAAACCTGTTTGTATGAAGATTTTAATAGTTGATAGTCAAACTGAATGTAAAAATGAAGAAATCAAACCCAAAGCAGTGAATACAAACACTGATGAACAAAAGTTTTTAAGTGAGCAATTGCACATTGCAGACAAACTATTTTGCATTCACAAAATTTGCAGTTTAGAATTAACACCTTTTTCTCTCCATTATTTTCATACAACATTGTCTCCCACATGCAGGCATTACCAATATGACTTTTATTATATTAATTCTTTAGTCTGACACAGACATCACAGACATTCCAAATTAACATAACCAATGTATTCCAGTCTGCTGAAAATTGCCTTGGTCATTTATCTTTTTATTTTATATTATTAAGATGGAATCAAATGTCATACTAAATGCAGTCTACATCTGCAAAAACATCTTTGATATAGGACAAATCCATATGTAAACCTTTAAGCTGAATAACAAAATTATTTATGAAAACCTTTAGCAGTATTGTGGCAAAAATGCTTTCTTCATCAATTTATCTATAAATTATATTCTCTGTGCTTATATTGGTATATTAAGTTTATTTAGATGCATACAATTTAATCACATATCTTTTTTAGTTATGGCATTCATGGGTACATGAAAATTGCAATTGCAAAATGGTTCAAACATTTCTTAATGGATTATCTTCTTCCTTTGTCAGTTTTATCAAAATACTTACCCATGAAAAAGACTAAGCAGCTCACCTGGAAAGTGAAAAAAAAATGTAAAAAAAAGCAATAATTTTTTCGTTCCTTCTGTCTAATTCTAAACTTCAAAAGTTCACTGTGATTTTTCAGTTTCATTTTTACACGGGCATGTAATTTGCAAACAGGGCAATGAAATACACATTTAATCTTTTTGTTAAGTTCACAAGCACAAAACTTCATTCAAGTCCACTCTAGAAGTTTTGTAGTCTAAATAGGCCTATGTCCAGTGAAACATTGGACACTTGATTATCTGTGTTGGAGCTAATCCAACACACTTCATAAGAGAAAAATAGCAAATGTCTGTATATTAGGTGATTTCCTTTGGGAAGATCTTCTATATGGAGGATTGTGATCCTCCCCGTTCTCTGTGTTGTCAAATGTCCTGGCTTCACCTCAATACTTTCTTTTGCCCCAGTATTTCATCTCCCAAAGTTATCCCACAGTGACCAGCAAGACCTGGAATAGAGGCTGCTATCAAGCTATGCAAGCTCCAGAGGAGACAGTGATATTTTAAGACCTATTTAAGACATGTAAGACCCATGTAAGATAGTTAAGTAGCGGGTTAGACTCAATGCATTCAAACTCGCAGAATGACAGAATGGTTGATTGGAGGTCATCTAGTCCAACCCTCATGCTCAGGCAGGGCCACCCAGATCTCACTGCCCAGAACCACGTCCAAATGGCTTTTGGATGTCACCTGAGATGGAGAGTCCACAACCTGTGTCAGTGCTCAGTCACTCAGTAAAAAAGAGTTTCCTTATATTCAGATGGAACTTCCTGTATTTGTTCCCATTGCCTCTGGTCCTGTCACTGGGCACCACTGGAAAGAATTCAGCTTTTTTGGCTAATATCAAGTTAACTAACTCCAATGTGCGTATTTTCTGATATATATAGGTTTAGAGTGGTCCTATCATAAGGTTTGAGCTTTTCCCTGTTCTAATATCAAACATGTCAATTTGTATTTCAGCCTTGCATATCCTGTGTCTTCTCTCTGCACAGAAAATTTCTAATTCTCTTTTCTGATTAATTTTTGGAAAATAAAAAGATAAATATGTAGAAAATATTTTAAAATTATAAGCACTACCAGAAATTGGAGCAAGTAGTACTTCAAAGTTGTGAAATGGCATAATTTGCAATATCATTCATTGTTTCATGAATTAACTTTGGCTTAAAAGTGTTCTGAAAAGGGAGCTACTATTTATGAACCTTTCAACTGACTATCAGTGTTACAGGGACGCAACAGCTGTGTGACCAATCATTTCTCATTTTCAGGAGGTTAAAACACTTGCAAATAGCATTTCCCTCTATCCCTCCTGATTTTTTTTTTTTTTAATTATTCTCCTTTTGCTAAGAAGTTCATACAAAATGCTTTCCTTCTTCTGGATCTTGTTCCTATGTTAATACCACCTTCTTCATTTCTTTCCCTCCCTTTTGGAGAGAAAAGTAAAATGAGAATAGTTAACAGAGCTCTAGAAAAACTAAAAGCAAAGATGGATGTTTGAGACTTTTGAGAAGAATTTTTAGACTAGCTTTTTCCTGTCAGTGAACCTGTCTTACAGTAAGCTTCATGCATTTGTTATTTCTACCTTTTCTAGGACTTGACTGGTGCCTACTTTTATGTCTACACAGAGGGACAGTCACATCTCAAGCTGTGATCCAAAGTTTATTAGCAAGTAGAAGTGGCCAGCAAATTCAAATTTTGTCCTGCCTTCAAATTTTAAGCAAGCCAAGACATTTTCTTGTAGATACAAATAATTTCAAAAGTTTAAGTGACTGACCACTGGTTAAGTTATAAGTTTTCAGTCATGAAGAATAGATTTTCCCACCAATCTTTGCTCATGAGATCTCCTTCATAATAAAAAATTCTACCATGACCAGGAACTAAAATCAAAATTGTAGATATTTCTTCAGTGAGAAAGAAGTATATAAATGAGCCTCCTGGAATACTGTGTTTTAATTAAATTCTTTTAAATTGGCATTTTAAATAAACCAACTAAGCTATAATAGAAATGAACATGCATATTAATGAAAACTCAATGGAATGTAAGAACATTTTATTACATGGTCATGTGGGCCTTTTTCTATTTGGAAAAATAAAATCTTGTTCCCTACAGGAAAAAGAAAAACAAAACCAAAAACCTGGATTCTGAAGACAAAACCCAATATATTTTATGTTGCCGAGGGAACCCCAGAAATAAGTGGAAAGTTGGGCGAGAGCAAAACGCAGGTACAATCAATATGGTTTATCCTACGTTCTTCGTTTATTCTGGCTGAAATGGCTGGTTAAATACACTTCTACATAGCTTACATATACAGGTGGCTTCTTATTGGCACACAGCACAGAAAGGAATGCAAACATACATTGTTGAATAAATTGTTAAGGCAGCTACTGTGTTTTGGACTAATTGCTATGCTTATTGTCTAATGGAAAACCCTCTGTCCTTGTTAACACCTTAAGAGGTAATTCTTACTGTGCCACAAACTTGGCAGCTGAAATACCAGCTGCGCCACTGAGGCCCACTCTGGGTGATTCACTCACAGTCCAAATACAAATCATATCCACCGTCCCTAAAAAATTCTGCAACAATTTTATTTGTAAATTTGTAAATTTTAGTAAACATTTATTACTTTTGAGAATATTATAGATTTTGACAAACTGTGCATGTGACAGAACATTGATAAGGAGGAATATTTAACTACATATATTAAATTTTTTTCATCAATAGCTCTGCAACTTCCAAAATATTTTAGACACTGGGGACACATGTTTACTTCTGAGAGTTTGTGGTCTACAGTTAAATCAGATAAAATGTATAAAGTGTATGTACAAAAAGGATCAAAGGAAACGTGTAGATTGACATATTTTTCATGTTTTATGAAACTGGGTTTTCAAATATGCTAAATGCTGAGACTTAAGAAGTTGTATGAACTTCAAATACATAATATTTCAACAATAAACTTATTTTTTCTGATTTTATCATTATTTTTTCTTCTTTAAATATACATGCAGACACATAAGCACACACAGACATGCACATAGAGAAGTTATTTCTATTTACCTCCAAATTAAAAAAATTGCTATCACACAAAAATCATGAAAAAATTATCAATAAACTGTTCAAAACAGTATGTTATTTCTCTGGTTTTCTGAATTTTGTTTTCTTTATGGGATCTAGTATTAAATATTCTCCAAAACAGCCAGCTTTCTTTATGCAAGTTACCATCAGTCTCCATCTATTTATTTACTTTTAATCATGCACTTATATTTCAGCAAAACAATCAGAACCAGATGCTCAGAAATAATTATAAGACTAATTTCATAGAAAATTTGAAGTTTCAGATAAATGCAGAACCTTCAATGAAGTCCTTAGTCATCCCTCCCATGGATTCTAAGTGTCACAGAATCCTAGGTCTTTCACAAGATTCATGGAAGAAGTAAATGTTACCAAGAAGTACTCAAAATCAGCCTGCTTTTATTTGAATACTTAAAGATTTAGACATTTGATAGTAAATGTCTACACTATTGGATCTACTGTGTTTGATTACTAGCTGTATTAAATCCTTCTACTTCATTTTGGAATAGTGAGTATGTGCTAAAGTAGATGTATAAGACAGCTTACACACATTCTGCTTCAGCAGTGCATTATATTTTGTCATAAACATATCTCTGAGAGCTGAAAACTATGCTTCTCTAAAGGTGAGCTACACATGACATCTTCAGTATATGACAAAAAATCAAGTTACCTTTATTATTTTATAGAAAAATAAGTTACCTAAATGAATCCTTTATTTAAAAAATGAAACAACAACCACAGTTCATCTGCAGTTAAAAAACAAAAACAAAAGCAAAAGCAAACAAATAAAACACACAAAACCAAACAAAAATCATAAAAAAAAAACCAAACAAACCAAAAACCAAATCAACCAAACGAACTAAACAACAACAATAAAAAGGACTAATTTTAACTGTTTGTGGGGAGCCAATTTAATCTTTCTATCTCAACATTTTTTGAAATTACCAGAAGTACGTGTGGGAGAGGCTGCACAAGTGCTACTTGCAGGAGGCAGCTGGGAGAAGGTGGGGGAAAGCTCTGTCTCTAGGGAGACTTTGCCTGACAGCCATTTTACCTAACAGGCAGTGGGGAGGAGACCACTGAAGACACTGTGCCCTTGAGAAAGGTTCTCCAGTCAGGTGGCAAAAGTTCTCCACAAATCGACTGCAGTTGGATGTTTGACTGTGTCAGTGGTCTCCTGTCAGTGAGCCTACCTTGGGAGGAACCAGGGGGTACAAAAAGTAACTGCACCTCAAGCTACGAGGCTCTAGCCTCACTTTTGCCCTCCCAGGAAGTTGTTTTTGCTAGTCCTTGCTCATTTGCTTGCTGTCCCTCTTGCTGTCTGGACACCTGCTGACCATCTAGTTTGTGTCCTGCCCCACCACTTCACCTCCATCTCCTGCTCCAGCCATTGCCATTCCTGCCTCCCTGCATTCCTGCCTGGTGGCCTACCTGCTTTATCCCTGACTACCTCCTTCCTGCCTGAACCACCTGCTTTTCCACCCTGCTCTGCCAACCCAGCCCACCATGCCCTGTCCCTGTCCATGTCCTGCACATCCTGCCCAAGCACCCACTCCTGGTGTCCAGCTGCCCCTCACACAGGAGCTGTGCACAGACGCCTGGCCACTCAGACATCCACCGCAGGCCCAACCTTCTGGTGGCAATGCCTGCTTTTCCTCTCTGTCTACTCTCTCTCTCTCCCCATTCTTTTTCCTTTTCCTTCCTCCTTTTCTGCCTTTGTTTATTGTTCTTGTTTATTAAGGCAATGCCCTTTTCATTACCAATAAATGGTTCTCAGATGTAATATTTTTCTTGTTTGGCTCAATTCTGTCCTAGATCATCCATTTTAGAAGAACCTCCTGCTATTCCCAGAGTGGAATGTGATACCATTTCAGCCATCTTCAGTTTAAAAAGGATAGTGGTGACATTGAAGAGGGTTTATAAACATGAAGTCCCTTAACTTGTTATTTTACTGGCTTCTGACCCTTCTGAATTCTTCAGAGATTTTCCAAACCCTCAATTTAATCAGAATAGAAGTTGCTTCAATCACAAAGTCTGTTGTCAGTTAGAATCAGCAAATATGATTTAACTGTCTTTATAGCTTGCATGACCAGTGGACACATTTCTAAAAGAAGTGTAGTTGTAAGTTTAGCGCATAATGCAGCAGTATAATAGTAAAAGGAATGCCATAAAACTAAAAGCTCTGAGACTTTACTTAAAGTCTTCAGGCTGAATTACCTTCATTCCAAGGCTTACAAAAGAGCACTCCACTGTGCTCCCGATAATGGTCTGTGTAATCTCTTCCTTAGAAAAAAAAAAGTAACATTGATTGGAAACAAATGGCAGATACAGTTTCTAATGTGCTGTAGTAACTACGTGTAATTTTTATTGTTAACCCTAAAAATCTTTAAACCTTGGTAGAATGTAACATCTCTTCTCTAATTCAATTGCAGAGTTGCTCAGATTGGAAGGTATTTCAGGAGGTCATCTAGTAAGTTCCCCTGCTGAATTAAGGTCACATAAAGCAGGCTGCCCAGGACCATCTCCAGGTGGCTTTTGAATGTCTTCAAGGTGGAAACTTCACAGAGTCTCTGGGGAACATATTCCCGTGTTCTCAGTAGAAGGGTGCTTCTTCCGGTTCAAAGTGAATTCCTTCCATTTTGGTTTGTGGCCATCGCCTCTTAATGTTATGAAATGCCACTGAAAAGTCTAACTCCTTATTCTTTAATCTCTTGTTTCTATTTTTAAAAATATGTATTAGAAATAAATGTTTGAGATCAGAATAGTCTCTAAGACTAATAACAGTTCATACAGTAGATATTATTAAACCTCTTCACATACAGGCTGGATGAGAGGACAGTGAGGTGAATTGAGAACTGACTGAATGGCAGATCCCAGAGGATCATAACCAGTGTCCCAGGATCTAGTTAGAGGCCTGTCACTAGTGGTGTCCCCCAAGGTTCAATACAGTGCCCAGTATTGTTTAACTCACTCATCAATGACTTGGATGAAGGTCCTGATGTCTCCTCAGCAAGTTCACCAATGACACACAGCTGGGAGAGGCTTTGGGTTGACCCCCCTGAGTGACGCGCAGCCCTTCAGAAGGACCTGGACAGGTTGGAAAGATGGGCAGGGAAGAACTGTCTGCAAATCAACGAAGGTAGATACAGGCTTCTGCACCTGGGTAAGAGCAACCTCGTGCAACAGCACAGGCTGGGGGCTGACCTGCTGGAAAGCCCAGCTCTGTGGAAAAAGACCTGAGGGTCCTGGTGAGAAATAAAGCTGTACATGAGCCAGCAGTACCCTTGTGGCCAAGATGGCCAGTTGTATCCTGGGCTGCATTTGAAAGAGCATTGCCAGCAAGTCAAGGGAGGTGATCTGTTTCAAGTGGAAAATTCCATTTCAAAAAACAATTAAAGAGAAAGGAGAGAACCTCCAATATTTTTGCATTTCAAACTGCTATCCAGTGTTTCCTATTGTGTGTAAAGGCACAAAAGATGTGTTTTTCCAGATGGAATTTTCTTAAAACTATTAATTCATTCATTGGTGACATTACTGAAACATCAGGACACTGATAAAGTTAGAAAAGTAAAAATTCTGCTTTTTTTTCCACAGCATGTTAATCTCTGGCTTCTAGTTTGGACTAATGAAAGAGAAACTGAGTATATGACTATGGAAATAAAAAAAAAAACATATTGAGCTCTAAAGAAAACCTACAATGATCACACTGCTTACCTTAAATGTTTCCATGATGTTTACTTATGACAATGTAATCTTTTCTGTATTGAAGAAAATATAAATTTGTTCTTCAGCCAAAAAATATAAAAGATACAGAGGATCTTGCCCTTGTCTTTGAGTGAGAAAGCTATCCTGCACTAAGTAGTTAATCTGTTAATTAAAACTGTTAATCCTAAACCAAAGACAAAGGTTAAAAAAATCAATTTAAGATGTTTTTGAATGTTTTTCTCTGTGTGTGTTTCTGAAAAAGACATCAAACACTAAACAAAGTGTAAGGTAAATTTTTATGTTAAAATGTTTCCTTAAATATCAAAGTTTGATAAATCAAAATGCCGTGTAAAACATGCAATGTTTTAAAAACTACACAAAGAAATATAAGAAAAGGTGGAAAATAAATTACAAAGAATGTAGTGATAGAACAAGGGATGATGACTTTAAACTGAAAGAGGGCAGGTGTAGATACAAAGACAAAATTCTTCACTGTGAGTGTGGTGATGCACTGGAACAGGCTGCCCAGAGATGTTGTGGATGCCCCCGTTCCTGGAAGTGATCAAAGCCAAGCTGCATGGGGCTTTGAGCAACCTGGTATAGTGGAAGATATTCCTGCCTGTGGCAGGAAGGCTGGAACTATATGATTTTGTGGTTCTAACCCAAAAATTTGTATGATTCTACGAGTGTTATATGAATTTCCTTTTGATCACTTCAGGTCAGCTTTTTGTGCCCTTTCTTAGTGGCAGAACATGGAAAAATGCCAGGTCCTTAGCTTAGGTTAAGTATTAGTTAGCAACAACTAAAACATCAGCGTGTTATCAAAATTATCCTCAAAATTATCCTGAATATAAAGTACAGCAGTGTACCAGCTGCTAAGAATATGAACTCTATCCCAGACTAAACTAGGCCACAGAGACATAAAAATACCCCTGTGAGTATCAAAAAGAGATCCATCTTACTGGCTCTATTCTTAGTCTTTGCTTGTACCACTGACTACAATTGCAGAATATATGCCTCCTAAAGTATATATTTTCTCCATATTTCTGTTGAGTTTAAGCACTGGTAAGACCATTACATTTTTTCCATTCACAGAATTCTCTTTATTACATTTCTTTTGTCCTGTTTGTCAATAATCACTTTGAGCGGGGGTGTCTCACAGAGATAAGTTCTCAGCTCAGAGTGGTCAGCAAGCATTGTAAGATTCTTACAACATATAGGGCACAACAAAATAGTCCCAGCTGGCCCCTGAGAACGCAGATCAAATGCTGATGCTGAAAACACCTCTTCAGCCTCAATTAAAGGTTATTGGAAGGGCAATGGAAGGCAACTGATATTGAAAGGAAAAGATTTTCCTAAGAAGTCTATCAGCTCAGATGAAAAGACAAAGAAAATGAGATGCATGTGGGAAACAGAGGGAAAAAGAACCTTGGAAGAAATGATTAGAAGAAAAGACTGACACACTCGGTAAAACAATATATTGGGGAAAAAAATCAATCATTAAATGGCAGAGAGGCAGAGAAATGTGAGACAACCTTGTATTGGTGACAAGAATTTTTGGATGAAATATAGAGGAACATCGACTGGATTCACTTTTAGTATGGGATTTTGGGTTGCATGCATTTTCTGCAATAAGAACGATGTGTTTCAATGTTGTGAGATATGCTACCTGATGGAACATTTAGTACCACATTAGTTGCCAAGGGAACAACATCTTTTTGTGAAGCACATTCTGAGTCTTGCTTTCCCTTTTGGAGTCACATCCCTGTGGTACACAAATAAATGTGACCAAGTTATGCATGAGGAGTCTGAATTTGACGAACCATAGCAAATATTAAATTGCCTGCATTTTGTTCTTCTCTAGTATAATTTCCAGAAGACTATTGTCACAATGATTAGGTTTTCATGACTGTGGTTCAAAAAATTGTAATTAGACATAGAAACTCAAATGTTCTCACAGCTAGGAAGGTCTATTACCACTTCATTATATCTGAAGGCTAAATGAGGGTGCGACTGAATTGTTTGCTGTTCATATAACCAGGATAAATGGACTATTCAAGAGGCACAAACACACATTTTTATATAAATATAATGTACTGCAAGAGCTCACTGGTATACAGCATATATGTTAAAACCTGACATACAAATATGACGTAACCTTATGCAATGTGTTAATTGTTAACCCTCTCACTGACTACTGAGCTACAGATTTCCTGAACTCTTTTACTTCTCTCTCATTTTTTGCCTCTCCTTAATTGTTGCCTTTCTCTGTATTCATGTTTTTGCTTGTCTGATTTACCAATTATGTTGCCATCTTTTCTTATATGAGAGTTTATTTTTGCTAGACATTTGCATATAGTCTCAGAATTTTACTCTAACCAATCTGGTGTACAGAAAATACTATCTGTATTATCTAAAGGTGCAATAGCAGAAGATAATGGGTGATACAGAATTAGTAGCAGGGGAAACACACATAGCTGTTGCTCAGTGGAATTAATTTAATTTAGAAGGAATTAAGTGTGAACTTTATACTCAATGACCTGTTTCCAGCCATGCCTTGTTTCCAGCCAATGAAAAGTACTCTGTTTTCAGCAGAGAATGTGGCACAAAATCATATGATCTTCAAGCTCTTAAATGACAAAGTGTAGTGGTTTGAAAGCAAAGTGAGTGAGAGGCTCCAAGTCAGAAATACAATTTAATAGGAAGAAGAAAAAAAGGATAAAATAAAATAAATGCGACAATACAAAAGACCACTGACAGTGTCAGAATACTGAGGGGGATGACGGAAGCAGTGATCCTGTAGAAAGGTCTGGTAACTCTGATCCTCTGGGAATCCAGTGGGTAAGGGCCCCTGTACTGTCCCAAATCCCAGATTA
>JBBMKD010000170.1:51960930-51980073 GCA_037834095.1 Argya squamiceps | reverse complement strand
AAAAACACCCCCCGAAACAAACAAAAAAACCCCACCCCATCCCCCCCCCCCCCCCCCCCCCCCCCCAGAAAACCACCACAACACCCCAAGTGTTTGTTTGTTTTTTTGTTTTTGTCTTTCTTTTTTAGATATCATTATTCTAGGTAATTCATGATTTTATTCACCCAAATACATGCCAAATTCATGTCCCTATGTTAGAAGTTAACAATAGTTCATTTTTAACCACATAAATTGTTAACATGATTGCTGTAAGTAGACTTTTCCAAGTATAGAGCCTTGAAATTTTGTTATTTTCAACAAAGGATATAATACAGATCTTCAGAAAGTGTAGAAAAAAAATCTTATTTCACTTTTTTTAAAATTTCTACAATAATCAAATGTCACAGGAAAAAAACATTGGCTGGAAAAACGTAACTGAAAGGAGTAATCTAATTTGTTTGCTAACTACTCCTTTATCTGTTTGAACTAGACCAAAAAAAATTAATTTGTTGTATTATTGTGATCATCAATTACTGGATGTAGTAATTCACTGTAATTAAACATATCAATTTTTCTGTAATAAACTATCATTTTATCACAGTCTATTTTCATTTGCATATTTTTCTATGGCAGGATCTTAAGCAACACTGGCTCAATGGATATCAGATTTTTCTGAGGCAGAAAAAAATGAGAAAAGTAGAGGGTGTGAATTCATTATATATATATTCATTATATTTGTCATTCCCATGAGGTTGAAAATATCTTGGCTCACTTACTAATGCAACTACTAAAATCATCTCAGGTATTACCACTGATTGAAAAAGCAGGGTATTTAAAAATATTTTTGAAATCACTTTTAAAAGGTCTTTTCTCAGAGAATTTACTGAAATTTACACCTAAGAAAAAAACAAACAAAATTAGAATGTAGTGGATATTAACATATCCTAAATGGCATAATCATATTCCTGACAACTTTCCAGCAAAAGATGTTTGCACACAAAATGTGAATATATTATCTCTCAAATAATACCACGTGGGTTAACTTTCTATTTATAAGAATGTCCCTCACAGCACAGCTGCCATCAATTTTATTAATAACTGATTTATATTGTTTCAAATATGTTTACAGTTTAGTTTGCAATTTTGTATTGAAGTAGACATTAGCCAGATAACAGTAGTCAACCATTAGATTTATGAAATCTCAAAATTGTTTAGAAAATTTGAAGCGTTAAAATTACTAGAGTGCAAAAGACATTCAGCAATAAGATTTTTTTTAAAAAATATATTTGACATATTTCCAGTTGCAAGATCTGAAATTCCTCCATAGTCCAAAGTCTTCTGCGTAATCAAACACAGAAAAATATTGACAAAATTAGCACAGGTCACCTTTTATAAGGGGAAGTAGCTCACCATTTTGAGGAATCCCAGTGAAACTTATCTGGCCCCAGTTAACACTTTCTATTTCTCTCTGCTTGCTATGAGAGAAAATTCCTATGCAAAAAATAAAAGGCCTCATATTCCAGACAGCAGAACCATGACATACATTGTAGGTTTTTCATTCCATACAATTTAGAGGTTTAAGGCAAGAACTGAGATTTCTTTACACAGTTAGTCAGGATAAGTATTAGAAACTTCTGCATTAGCAAGAGAAACATATTCAATTTTTGTCAAAGAGAGTATTAAAAAATATTAGTAAGTAGTAATTTATAGCCCAAAGTTGCTACTGAGGCTATTGAAAGCAAAGGTGTGAATTTACTGAGTACTCTCTTCCAGAAATGTATCAAGGAATTACAGAGGCTTTGTGCTTTCATTTAAAGTGCTTTTGAAAATATGACAAAGACCTCAAAGTAAATTTTTTAGTGACTAATCAGAAATTATTGTTTTCAATTAGATTTACAGTTATAGCAGTCTAGACTGAAGCTTGAACTTCAAGGTCATCAGGAGAATCATCTTTACCACTATTGATTTCTCTGAGAAATAAAGAGGAAGTTATATGCAAAGAATATCTGGGAATATAATGCAAACAATTTAGCAATCACATACAAATTATGTCAGTAAAAATTAGAGGAGAATATAGCAGCACAAAAGTGGCTTTGAAATAGTTTAATATACTAAAATAGTATACAAAGCTTAAGGACTATTTAAATTGTTTAAGACCCGTGCAATTTTATATAGTATTCTTATTATATCCATAATCTCTGCATAATTAAGCAGTCATATCCTCTGTCTTGCCTGTGCAGAGATTGTAAATGAAGACTAGAGCTGTCTAATCCTTCACAACCACAGATGTTGTAAATTTTGCTTGACTATTTGTGGGAGAAGGGAATGACTCTTTATGTCATTACTAATAGCTTTAATAATGAATATGATGTTAGAAAGGCATTGCTCATTTTCATAAATAGTACATATTTTGGTGATGCAGGAACAATCCCTTAGAATTTGAGTGCACAAAACACCCAAACAAGCAAACAAAAACCAAAAACACATAAACTTGTAATTTTGCTGGGAAAAGAGAGGGTTCATCAGAAGCAAAGAAGAAGAAATAAATTTTTTTTCAGTGGGTTGGATGCTATCAAGGCATATCTAATTTTCATTCAAGCTTTTGGTATAAATATAAATGCTACAGCCTTTAACAGCAGAGCTTCATGCTCAGTATGCAAACTTAAGTTTGCCTCCTTAATTCACTTAGAGTGCAAGATTCATTAGTCTATTTAGGCATTACTTCTTAATACTAGAAAAGAAAGTGCTAAAATCATGAGAAAATACTATGTGTTTTACTTTAGAAATGTGGCATTTTTTAATACATTTACTAAATATGATCAGAAGGAAATCTAAGTTCATCTGAATTTGGAAAAGTGTACATGGATAGGCATGAAAAATCTGATTGAGGTTTTTGTAGCAAGGATTGGCTATATGTTTGGATTTTCAGTATGAAAAGAATAGAAAACTGTTTTTACTGGAATTGCAGTTCCTTTTGTTACAAGAATTGTTTCAGCATGGACCAAAAGTGGGTTTTTTTGCCATGTTACTGATGTTGGGTTATTGCACAAGGCTTTTTTATTGCTGTCAGCAACTGTTTTTCAAACAATCTTCTAACACAGCAGAGAACAATAGCAATTAAATGTAGAATGCTGTACAATATTATAGCAATAGAAAGTATAAGAAAATTACATTCAGGACCTGTACAGAAGCTAAATATATAATTTTTCTGTCTGTTAGCATAGTCATGACAATAGAATGCGTTAAGTGTATACATATGAATGCTTTGAAGATTTACCTTCATGACCACACTTGGAAATAACGAAGTTTTTTCCAGTGAGTTCCTTTGGAATTGTGTTTCATACCTATTGCCTCTTAACTTGGAAAAAATGTAGCCCATTAAGATACATTATTAATATAGCCTGAATGGAATTATTTGAAAAAAAACTTTAAGAAATAACTTATTATTTAAATTTATTAGTTAATTACAACTTTTTGAATGGGCAAGTTATTGGAATCCAATATGATTCTGTATTTAGCCCGATTTCTCAGGAATTTCACATTGAAACCATGGGATTTGGCTGTCTATGATTCTAAGACAGCGATAGAAGCTTAAAAAAAATTACCTCTAATACTTATTACATCAAGCAGTTATTATTTTTACTGGCATAAGAACTGTATTCTTATTGTAGCTATCATAGTATCACTGAGGAGAAAGAATGGTTTATCAGAATTTGGTAGTATTACATGTGTTTACACCAATAACTGACGGATAAGGAAGTTTTTACCATATTCTTTCATATTAAACAGAAGGAAACAAGAGGAAAAAACCTCAACCAAACAAACCCACAAACCCAAAACAGAGGACTCTTGTCTTTTTCAAGTCATTTTTTTATATTTATTCAACATCTGTAACTATGGAAAAAAAATTATTCTTCAAGTTTTCAGTATGAGAATATGTGCAATATTATCACAAGCAATGTTTCTGAGACCAAAAACCTTAAATACAGAGCATCTCATTACACTAGCATTAATGGTAAAATTCTATATTTGAATTTATCTCACAGAGCATTATATACCTCTGTCAGTGACTCCTAACTCAGAGCTTGTCTTACTGAATTCCTTTGAAGTTAATGGAGGGGGAAAGAAACTCTTCACTTAAGTGTCTTCCTGAATATGTCTATTTTTTTTTTACTGGCTGTGAATGTATCTCAACTCAGAAAATATATTTCCATTTGTTTAGATTAGTCTTAGGAAAAACTCCAGTGCAGCCAAGATGCTGACATCCCAAGGTAATAAATACATTACTCTAATACCCCTAAATCACAACTCTTTCTTTCTGTGTAAACAGCCTTAGTGAATGGTAGACATGGAATAATTGTAAAGGAATTGGGTATGTTTAGTAACTTGAATTTTGGGGGAAAAGAAAATAAAATTCTTAATTATGTGTAAATCAGGTCATCATATTGATTTTAACAGTGGTATAAAAATACTACAAAAAATGTAATTCTACTTCCATGAGTCTCACTTTCTCTACTTTTAAATTATCTTCCTGCTTGTCTGTTTGCTAATTGTGCTTATATCCCTTTTCTCCCTTCGACTAAAAATTATTAGTTCAAGCAGAGGTTGGTGTAAGGCAATGGTCCATAACTGATGTGCAAGGGAAGCTGTTAGAGATGAGCTTGATGCTTCACCTTCAACAAAAATAGCCCTGACAGATGAACTTAGATTTCTTTCTGATCATATTTAGTAAATTTATTAAAAAATGCCACATTTCTAAAGTAAAACACATAGTACTTTCTCATGAGTTTAGCACTTTCTTTTCCTGGTATTAAGAATGTAATGCCTAAATAGACCAATGAATGTTGCTTTCTAGAAGTGGACTAAGGAGGACTTAAGTTTGCCATATTGAACACTAAGTTCTGCTGTTAAAGGCTGTAGCATTTATATTTATACCAAAAGTTTGAATGAAAATTAGATATGCCTTGATAACATCCAACCCACTGAAAAAATTTATTTCTTCTTCTTTGCTTCTGATGAACCCTCTCTTTTCCCAGCAAAACTACAAGACAGACTACGAGCAGAAAGAATACATATTCTATTTTCTATAGTGACATTTATTTTTGTTAAGGAAACTTCCCTGTCTGTCCACCCAGAAGCTGCTCTGAAAGTCACACGTGCACCACCTGAGCTGGGGACAAAGCCCCTTTGCAGCTACACACATCACACTCACATGGTCACACCAAAATTCCTTATGGGCTCAACCCAAATTTTCCCATAGCAGTTCTTAGACATCGCAATCCTAAGAAGAATTTAATCTTGGTGCAGAAATTAAATAACAACAGAACAGCTCAATGGGTGCATCCAAAGAGGAACCCTGAACAAAGGAAACCCTGGGCTTTTTACACCCTCACAGACCAAGAACACAAAAATGCCAGGGTCGTTGGCTCCTGCCATGTCTCTGAGTGTCTGGTGGCCTGGTTGGGGCACAGGTCCCTGTGCCCTTTGTTCAGGGCAGCTCAAGGCCTCTTCCCTCTTTTCCCTCAGACACCCAGAGCTCCCTGGGCTGCTCCCCATGCAGCTGCACACCAAGCTACTAGCACTGAATGCAATCCTCAATATCTTAATGTGTACTTTACAGTCACAAAAATTTTCCTATAAAATTTCCTTCCTCTAAAAATGGGTGTATTGTTAAATTTTAGAACACTTATTTTAATTTTTAAGTTCTAAGATCAGGCCAACCCACAAGATGACAACAACAGAACAACTGCTGTCTTCTATTAAGAAGCGCAAGCTTTCAAATATGCAATTTTTAGTCCTATTCTACATATTACACAAAGCGCATATTTCACTCAGGAAGCTCCAAAGGCCAGAGGATTTTTAGAATCTATTATTTCAGCCATCTCAAAGTGATTTTTAGAGGTCATATGGGCCATCATCCCCCACTGAAATATCAGCTATTTCAGATGTCAACTTCTTCCATTTTTCTGCAAGCAAAACCCCATTTTGTATTCAAAGTGGCTGCCATTAACTGGCCAATTAGTTAGAAATACAAATTAATTTTCATTATGATTATTCTCAATTGGAATGCATGGAAGTGGAATAGAAAATATGAGACTATATGACCTGGTTGCCTACTCATTAACCCAAAATTAAATTTAAACCACAAAAGCACTAAATTAAATTGTTACATTGTATTTTTCTTAATTTATAACAGGTGAGTGAAATTATTTCAATTCTACTTAGGTTTTACAATAGTTATTCCAATTTTATTCTGAGGAAATCATAAAATTATAGAATTGTTTAGGTTGAAATGGACCCTGAAGATCATTAGTTCCAAGCTCCCTGCAGGGAGTAAGGACAAATTCCACTAAACCAGGTGGCTCAAAACTCCATCGAACCTGAACTTTAACACTTCCAGGGGTGGGGCATTCACAGCTTTCATGGATAACCTGTTCCAGTGCCTCACTACCCTCACAGTAAAGAATTGATTCATTATATCCAATCTTGATCTATCTTCTTTTAGTTCAAAGCTATTACCCTCTGTCCTGTCCCTATAGGCTCTGGTAACAAGTCTCTTTTCATCTTTCTTTTAAGCCCCTCTTAAAGAATTAAAAGGCCACAGCAGAGTCTCCCTGGAGCCTTTTGTTTTCCTTCCTGAACCTCAACTCCCTTATTAGCCTGTCTTCATAGGAGAATTGTTTTATGGCCCTCTTGATCAGTTTATATGTCCTTGACTACTGTCAGAGACTGAAGTGGTTAATGGCTGCAACACTGCTAAAATCATCAAAGGACTTTCGTTCACTGCAGCAAACTGCAAAGAAATAGTTGCCCATCTGAAATGGCAACAACCAAGTCTCACCGCGAGGCCTTACACATTATGGGCAGTAAGGTCTTTCTACTCTTATCCCTTCCTTACCTTTCTTATGCATTTTCTTACGTGATGTTTTTATGCTTTTATATTTTGATATTACTAAAGATAACACCCAGAATGGCTACATACCTGTTTTCCTGCACAACCAAATCATTCTACAACAAACCCTACATGTTATATCTACAAACACTGATCATTCAGTGTCATTTCAGTCTAATCCACCCCAAGGGATCTATCTAGTCACAAGAACCTGGGTTACCATTGCCTTCTAGGGTGATTTGTAGCAACTACATCTACTCCTTCTCTGTCTTATGACTTGGACATGGTTGCAAATACATGTATACCAAAACCACATTCATACAAAATTTTGTTGTTAGAATGAATGAAGAAATTGGTTCATATTAAAAAATGTTTTAGAAAGGGGCAATGGGATCTCACATGCACCAAGGAAGCTTTATCAGATACAGTGGATTGATTCTGGGAATGACACTAGATAATAAAATAGTTTTACATTAAAAAAAAAAAGTTAAAAATTCACTGCTTAAGATAAATTCCATGCAACTTATGAAAAATATTCATCTGGAAACAAAGTTTGAATGTTCCATCATCAATGGGCAAGATAGCAATACTGGTCAAGGCCTCCAAATCAAGTACAAATATGCCCCAAAGGTCTAAAACTAGTTCAAAAAAGGAAAGTCATGGTATCTTCAAGTAGCCATAGATATTTTCAGCTTGAGAAAAAATGTGTGTACAAAACCATGTCTCTGTCATTTATCAGCTGTGATTCTGCCTTTATTTCATCCTGATCAGTACTATACTTTCAGAGAACAGTCTTGGAATATAATACAATTTAGACATTTATGAATAGTTAAATTTTTTAAAAACCTGCTCTTATACTTGTGAATATCATGGGAATAGTTGCAGGAAAAAAGTAGGTTAATTAAAGAACTACTTGATATTTTCCATTGTTCCTTTAAAGATTAAAAATAAGTCAAGGTAAATTTTCTCTCTGAAATCTTGAGAAATATGTAATTTATTTATTTCTGCTCTTGTCCACATAATAGGATGTCAATCAAAAATTTGGTCTCTTTCTACCAAATAATGTCAAAACCATTATTATCTCATTGGAGAAGTGCTCTAAACAGTGTAGTATTTGAGAAACCATTACAAGGAAACAAAATGATGATTAAAAATATTCCCTTTTTTCTAACCTTTATTGTCTTTCATTTCATGTTTAGATAAACATGAAAGCCATTGTCTCAGTATTTTACCAACAAACAAGGTACTTTATATGTATTTTCAAACAAGATCAGAAGAAGCCAAAAGATCACAGTTTAACCTAGAACCAATAAGTGCTTAAAGAATTAATTTAATGCAATGAAAACAAAAGAGAATAAACAACCGAACTAAATGCTGCAAAGAAATTAATGGAAAACAGTAAATGAGAAAATAGTAGAAGGTGATAAAAGCATGCATCTACTGTGTATGATTTGTGAATGAAAGCATATTCTGGAGTGACTAAGCAAAATATCCTTCTTGGGAAAAAAAAATCTGATAAAGAATACCAGCTATCAGGAAATGGTCTGAACTAGCTTTCTTGGGAAGCACAAATACTTTACCTCTGCAGAAAGGAAGAGTCTTAAACGGAATTTGCACTTAGTATTAGTTACCAGGAAAAAGTCACGTGCGTGTCTTTGGGAAAGATCTTGGGAGCTGCTGGACAAAATCCTCCTGTTTTGTAGCCAGTGGGTAGGGACTCCTCCCTTATCCTACATATATATCACAGAAAGAAGCAGTGTCTCTAGCTGCAATTCAGGTGTCAAAACTTAGCATTAACATGAAATGTAGTGGATATATATAACACAAAAATATTAGAACAAAACAATTATAACTTAGTGGCTTTAAGAGAACATTATAGAGACAAAAAGAGAATGCAGAAAACAGAAACAAATACTCAAAGTGAGTAGAGGTCAGTTAAGATTATGCAAGCTTTGGATAGAATTGTGAGGGAAAATTTATCATACCAATAAAAAAGTACACCTTTCTATCTTTTTAAATTTGTGTTCACTTTTAAGAACTTTCAATAGATTAGCTCTGGCTAACAAACTCCCACCAAAGTACTTGCTCACTGTTCCCTTAGCAGAATGAATGAGGAAGTAAGTACAGGAATATGAAAGTTTGTGGACCAAGATGACGACAGGGACATTACTTATCACAGGCAAGACAACATTAGCTTGTGGAAGGTTAACTGAATTTATTTACAGTTAATATTAAAATGCAATTACTAATTCAAGTAGTGGAAAACAGAAGAAAGAGCATTCATACAGCACCTTTCTTCCTCTCCTTTTCTAGGCTCAACTTGTCTCCTTCACTCCTAACTCCTCTGTCCTCCCCTAATAGTGCAGAGGAGATGGGGCACAGAGCAGGTGCAGTCAGTGCCTTGTGATTTTTCTCTGCCACTCCTTCTTATTCTTTTCCCTGCCCCGGTGTAGAAGATCCACAGGTTGCAAGGGAAAATCCAGTCCTCAATGGGTCTCCAGCTCTTTTATTTCTCAACCTTTTTGATCCCTCCTCTCTCTAGCAATTTCTGCCCTTTCTTAAGTGCAGTTTCCCAGAGGTACCACATCCATAACAAACCAGCTAAATTGCGTCTTGCAGTAGGTCCTTTCGAGCCAGCTGGAACCAGCTGGAAGTGGCTGGCACCTGGAAATGGCAGTCCCTGGACTCTTCCTCCAGGGGCCACCCCTGCAGCCACTTTCACCTTGATAACTACCCCCAGTGTAGAACTTAACAGAGTTCACAAACATAAATGAAATGGTAAATACCATTGTTGAAGTACTGCCATAGAACCACAAATGGTTTGGGTTTGGAAGTGATCTCAAAAATCCTCTAGTTTCAACTCCCCTGCCATGGACAGGAACATCTTCATGCATGATAAAAATGAAAAAAAATGCTTTGAAAGAGTGAAATAGAATCCCAAAGACTGAATTTTACTTACAGTTCAGGGATTAATTATGGAGTTGTCTTATTAGATGTTAGTTACCTAAGTGGTTCTCTGTTTTGGCATGGTTAGTAGCCATTGAAAGAGCTCTCAGAAGGCCCTTACAATAGGAGTCCTTCTTTAGTTTAAACAAACTTTAAACAAAGATAAATGTTTAAATGGGAACATCGTCACAGGCTGTCAGCTCTTTTTAAGCTCTGCTTCTATTGTTGAGCAGAATTGATTGTAACTGATAAAAAAATATTTGGAGCCTACAAGTTGATATGTATAGCAATGGATTAAATAAAACTGATATTAATAAATGCTTAATAAAATGAATTTTAGAAAGAAATGGTTTCCATCATACATCAAAGAAGGTTATAAATGTTTCTGTGCATTCTGGTTTTCAAGTGGTTTTTAATGGTAACTAAAACAATATTTGCTAGAAGTTTTTAAATAATGGTGATTACCTTGGCAGGTTTGTGGAAGTGTGATATATAGTCAATCAGTCAGGCCTCCCCATATTTGTATTTCAACCATCATCTTCCACACCAAAAAAGATTGTCAGTATTTTTTCAATTGGAGTGTAGCTGGCCTCAGATCCTCTGTATCCCTGACTCTAGAAGTCACGGGGTTGACCTCAAGTCTCCCCTGGTGCTTTTTGCCAGAGCCTCCAGGAAAGGTATTTCTCTCCAACTGCACTGTGGAGCACGTTTTAACCTCTTGCTCTGTCCATGCTGGCCCGAGGGCTACTGCATGAACTATCTCATGCTGATTTGTTTAATGGCTTGTCATTGCTCAGGGCCTCTCTTGAAATAATTTTTCTTCCAGATCACCTTATAGAGAGGGCTGACAATCAGACTGTAATTTGGAATTTACATTTTCCAAAAAATCCACAATACCCAAAGGATTGGTTGTGTTTCCTTTATTTGGTGGAGACATTACTGTTATTTTATTGATCACTTCCATTGGGATCTAGTGATATCCACCTTGCCATTTTATTCCTAAAAACTGGATGTTCTGTGTAGGTCCTTTGAGCTTACTTTGTTTACTGGCAAAACTGTGTTCAGAAGGGCTTGAACTATTTTATTTTTCCTTTTGTCAGGAAATGCTGCCCTGCACAATGACATCATCAGTGTATTACAGGTGTTCCAGAGGTTCACCCTGTTCCACTGTAGCATGAAATAGGTATATTAAATATATATTTTATATTCATTTCTTTTGTTGAAACTATTCACAAAGTCTGTATCTTTATTTTTCTTGCTAAATCTAAAGTGAAAATTGAGTGTGCCCTTTCTATTTTACATGTACATTACATAGGTAGCTGAGACACAATTATTTTTGAAAACTATATGATAAAATATTCTGAGTAGAACAAATTAATTTCCACATCATATAATCCTCACACAGTTTTCTTGCATTTCCAAATTGAAATTAGTATGAAAATTCTTCAAGAATATGTATGGTAAATTTATATGGTATTATAGTTATTGACTCAGGGACAAAGAAGGAAGCTGAGAGAAGCTGTAAATAATGTGCTATTATCCCTTAAAATTTTGACACATTTCTCACAACAAATCAGTGAATAGCTCTTAAGAATGCACTTCATAGCGACCGTCTATATACTATCGCACAATATTTGGAACCCATGTGATGAGTTTTATAATATGAAACACTTTGCCTCACATTCTTTTTCAAAGTAAAAAAGGTATCGTTTAAGAATTACTTATGAAGTAATATCGAAAAATACACCTCAAATATGATACACAATCACTGCAGTTACTCTGGTGGTCTGTAATTTGTTTCTACTTAAAAATATATCTGCAGCAAATCAAGTCTTTCATTCATGATCTTCAACACAACTAAAATTATTGAGTTAGAGCACGTTTAATTTACATTTATGGGCTTTTAACATTTTTGGGCTTTGCTCTCTATGTTGATTGTAAGCAACAACAGAGATAGATTTAATAGAAGATGCAAGAGCCTCTGAAGGCCTATTTATTTTGCTGGACAAATAAAAGCTGAAATAGGCAGATATACCTTTAGATATGCCTGTCTTTCACCAGTAATGGTGAAGGCAGCTTAGATTTTGCTGTATTTATTGACATTATTTAGGAAGACTGAGGCAGACAATGAGAATTGTTGAGCTTGCTATGCCATCTCTTTAATTTATATTAAAAATGTTAATTTAATTATTATAACACTTATAACACTTACTAATATCCAATAAAATAAAGCACAATTTCACATAAAATATTATGTCTCTTAAGCTGTATCCCACTTATTTATCCACTAATTTAGGAAATAGTATGTTTTCCCAAGAAGATAGCATAGAGAGCCTGTGTTGATGCTATATAATATTTTATTTATTAGAAAGTTTAGCACACTTTGCTGAGAATATTTACTCTCTATTAATTTTTGTTACCTCTGTAAAGATGGGGTTTCTTTTGTGTTTCCTAATAGCGGTTCACTGGCAGTTTATCAAATATTGAAGACATGTCTAAATTTTGACACACTAGAATCTTAGGAAACCTTATACTACCATAAATTAATCAAATGAAAAGACCATTGTTAATGGTCTGCCACACCTGTAAAACTCAGGCAGTTCATATCCCTTTCAAATATTTTACTGTAGATCACAATTCACAAAAGTCTAGCTTGACAGACAATACAAGGCACTGGCTGACAGACAGGGAAAATAAATCCTTATTATACAGCTCTAATGAGCTACATAGTCTGCATGCTTACTTCCCAACCATCAAAAGTTGTGAGCTAGACACCAGCAGGCTTTGTGCAGACAGCTAGGCTTTACATGGGCTGAAACAAAACATGGTTCAAAATGTTTGGAGATGTTTAACTTCTAAAACAGTTCTGTAAGTCTAGTTTTACCAAATAAGTGTGATTAATTTAGACAGAAACAAGATGTGTCACCACTCTGAAGTGTACATGCAATTAAAAAGTTACTTTATATTTCCAATGTTATATTTCTTACAGGCTACTATTGGCTAGTTCACTTGGTAGTTTATTTATTTGCCACTTGGAATCACAGCAAATTTACAAACACAAAATCTTAAATATAGAATAGTAGTTCACTTTAGTAGACTTTTCATACAGAAAATAATTAGATATGTCTCCTTCTATACAGATAGCATTGTGATATGTTAGTATCTTTGGCAACCTACATTTTAGTATACACCTTTAGAATATCAATATGTGGCATATGAAAAAACACATGATAAATTGATTACATCTGCCACAGAATCACAGACTGGTTGAAATTGGAAGGCAGCCCTGAGGGTCATCTGGTCCACCTTACCAAGTCCAGAGCCAGTTGCTCAGGACCGTATCCAAACCAGACTTTTTAATATCTCTAAAGATGGAGACTCCTTAGCTTCCCTGGGCAAGCTGTGCCAATGCTTGGTCACATATTAAAGTGATTCCTTATGTTCAGACAGAACCTCTGGTGCTTCAGCTTGTGTCTATTGCCTCTTAACCTGGCAGTGGACAGGACCTATTGTCCTTGTACCTTCCCTTCAAACTTTTATATACATTGGGAAGGTTCCTCTCTGCCTCCTCTTCTGCAAGATAAACACGCACAGGTTTTTCAGCATCTCATCATATGAAAAGCGTGCCAGTCCCTTAATCAACATAATGGCCTTTTTCTTGAGTTCTCCAGTAGCTCCATATCTCTGCTGTCTAATATGTCCGTGTGTTCCTTTTAGTGGGGCACATAAAACTGGACACCCCTTGTTAGTAGTAGTCAACATTCAACATTCCCCTTCACCAAGGGGCACTCATTCTCGACTAACTTGTTAAACTGGTATAATAAAATGAAGGACCTGGAAGATTGGGAGGGAGTAGTGGATGCTGTCTACCTGGACCTGGGGAACATTTTTGACATCGTCTCCCATTACACCCTCATAGAGAGGCTGTTGATGTAAGGGTTGGATGACCAGACAGTGAGGCATATTCAGAATTTTCTGAATCACCTGGCCCAGATTGTGGTGATCAGGTCAGTGGCATCAAGTCTAACAGGAGGGTGGTGACTACTGATCCACCCTAGGAGTCAGTACTGGGTCCAACCCTCTTCAACACCTTCATCAATGATCTGGATGATATAGCGAACTGTACCCTTAGCAAGTTTTCAGACAGTACTGAACTTAGACAAGTGGTTGGTATGCCCCAGAGGGTTGCACTGTCATCCAGAGGGACTCTAAAAGGCCCCTCAACAGGAACCTTATGAAGTTCAACAAGGGAAAAAGCCAATTTCTGCACCTGAGGAAGAACAACCCTATGCACTGGTGTATGCTAGGATAGAACCAGTTGGAAAGCAGCTTTGCAGAAAAAGACTGGGGGGTCCTGGTGGAAACTGGGTTCAACAGGAGCCAGAATGTGTCCTTGCTGCAAAGAAGGCAAATAGTATCCCGTGCTGTTTTAGGCGCTCTTTATTCAGTGCTTCTGAACCCACACCTGGAGTATTGGGTTCAGTTCTGATCTTCCCAGTACGGGAGGGTCATGGACATACTGAAAGGGCCACAAAAGTGAGCAAAGAATTGGAGCATGTTTCCCATGAAAGACAAAGAGACCTGGGATTGTTTATCCTGGAGGACACTCAGAAGAGATTTACAAACAACCTAGGGAAGGTGCAAAAAGGATGGAGACACAAGAGTGTCTCCACTCTTTTCAGTGGTGCCCTGGGGACAGGACCAGAGGCAATGGACATAAATTAAAACCAGCAGGTTTAGTACAGGTATAACAAAACACTATGAGGGTGACAGCACTGCTACATGTTGTTCAGAGAGGCTGGGGACCCTCCCTTCCTAGGCGATAATATGTAGATGTGTCTGGGGCAATCTGCTTTAGGTAGTTCTGCTTGAGTAGGTGAAGTTGGTCAGGATGATGAACAGAGGTTTTCCAATCTCGGTGACATGCTTCTAAGACTCTGTGACACAGTGTTCCAAATGGGGCTTTAGCAGTGCTATACAAAGGGGAATGAACACCTCTGTTGCCTAATGCAGATCAGGATGTCATCAGTCTTCTTTTCTGCAAGGACATCCCTAAGTCTGTTTCTGAAAGTCTGTGATCTCTCTGGTTGGCCCTCAGCATCCCAATGATGCATGAGATTATTCCTCCTTCAATGCAGAATCCCTTTGTTAACTTTTCATGAGGTGAGCTTATGAATTCATGCTGACTACTTACAAATGCCTTCTTGTCCTTAATGTATCTGGAAATGGTTTCCAGGATTAGGTGCTTCATCACCTTTCCAAACATCAAGATAAGGCTGACCAGACTGGGTTCCTCTTTTCCTTTTTGAAGACACACACCAGTATTGACACAGAGACACTCTCTCTCTGGAGCTTTAGAAAGAAACAAAAATAATTTTCTTGGGAACATGAGGAGTTAATAGCTCTAGATGAGATACCACAAGCAGTAAAAGCTAAACAGCGTTTATTTGTTGCCTGAAAGTGCTATTGATTTTTTTTTCCTGACATAATCTCCTGTAGAAGACGGAAATGCTTTCATTGAAACTATTGTCACCATGTTAAAGTATGTCTTGTTAAACTAATTTCCAAATTGTTACCTTTGTATTGGTATTTCTAATTATTGTTTCAATTTGAATTACTGCTGAGACAAATGTTCTATTAGGACAATTCTAGAAGAATATTTAATTAGAGTATCAGAGCCTAACTTGAATGAGTTCCAAAGGTTCTTACAGAGTTTAATGTTATCACCAAGTTCAAGTGCTGCCCTTTCTTCTGACAGTAGTTTTCTGATGATGATACCACCATTACACTTGCTTTGAGCATTGTGAGATGTCCAAGGCCTGTCATTGACTTCCCATCAGGCAAAAAAAAAAAAAAAATCAATGAAATAGAGTACATAGTCTTAGAGTTATTTCCTTTATAGATGACAGTTAGAAGGCTTTCACAAATAGAAACTGCTGAGAACTTTCTCCTATATGCAGAAGATTGAAATACAATCAAGAAAAATAAATATTCTGGACAAGATTATTTCTTGTTATGACTACTTGTAAGAAAATTAAATGGTAGAGATATAACAAGTGTAAAAATGTATAAGGGTGTGGCTGATTTTGGTAAAAAGTAATAGATACTCTTTTGCATGCAAAAAATATTTATCTGGATTGTAATTAGAGTTGTAATATATTTCCATTGTTTCCTTGTGGGTTTTATTAATCCATAGACCTGTGTTTTGACTCGTATATGAATATGTGTGTATAGACATGCTTCCATATGTTGGTTTTAATATATCAATATAAAATTTTTGAATAGGCAGGGTAATCTTCTTCCCTTTTTCGGTTACATCTAGATTTCTTCTTTTTATGCCTCTTGTCTGCAAATTCTTCTTTCTTGCTGTAGCTGAAACTCCAGACTAGTTGAAATCAATTTTTACCATTGATTTGAAAGGAGTCAAGATGTCACTCATGAAGTTCATACACTGCAAACAGCTACAGAAAGAAAGCTTTCACTCTTCTCAGTCTCCTAAAACTTCCACCTACCAGGATTACTCAGCAAGTTTTACAGTTTGTATTCAGCAATTCTTTACTATTTTGTAAAAACAACTTTGATTCCTTTGCTCTTGTAATGTTGGTTTTTTTTGTTTTAAATCCGAGATTTTACAAAAGTAATATTTAAACAATGATTTTCTATTAACAAATAGTTTATTAAACTATTCAAGCATTTTATTGAACAAAATATGAAACATTGAAAAATATTTATTTATTTATTCATGAATTTTTTTATACATGGGAATATTAGTGTGTTGCTTCTTAGCTTCATCCACATAAATTAGGATACAGCATCTGTTGAAAATGGCTGTTAAGGGGAGCATGGACTGATTTGGAGACTAGATACTGGTAGGGATTCAGAGGGTATTTCTGACTATTGGCTACCTCAGAGCAGCATCAAGCTTTTTTTAAGTGATAGGCTGCATTTCTTATATGTTACACAGCTACCCTGTGGCAATTCCAAATACAAACCAAGTCTTAAAAAATCAAACTATGGTAAAGTATGTGTTTATTTTTTAACAAAAGAAGAAACTAGTAAACAAATTCAGTTACTTGTCATAGCTGGATTTTAGATGAATTGTAAGAGAGTCATGCATTTAAAAGATCACTCTGAGATCTAGAGTTCTCTGATGAAACATTTCCTATTACATATTTTCTCTCTCTTTTCTATCAATGCAGAAAGCAAGTATACAGTAGCTGCCAGCTGGCTTTTCATGGAAAGAGTATAATATAATGTAGAACATTAAATCCCTAATTCCTCTGGGTGCATGATGTATAGTACATAGAATTCACTATCTGGCAGATACCGAATTCTATGATACTGGCATAAGACACAACTAAAAAAAACCAAAAACCAAAACCGAAAATGAAACCAGACATTCTTTCGGGTTTTTTAAGAAGTGTTAGAAGTTTGTTGAGGAGAAAACTTTCCATAGGAGCAGATTAATATCATAATGGGGTACTATCAGCATGGTTGAAAAAAATTATCCAAACTTGAACATATTTTCACTTTAAATTTGGGAGTTTAATAGATATCTCTCATTATTGAAAGAGAATGTAGAAAACCCATTACATCTCCACTTGGAAAAAAAGGTTGAAAATTATTATTTTAAGACTATGATAACTGTTGTTTTTTAGTTCTGTTTACATTTCCTTTTGTGTAAAATTAGAAACAACATCTAGTGTCAGAGATGCTCTGCATGAAATGATAATAATGAGCAAGCAAATGTAAACAGGCATGCCTAGCCTTTGCTTTTCTGAAATAAAAGACCTTGGATTAAAATAATGCATTTGTAATGAGCTGGAAACAGCTCAGATGGTTTCTTTAGTTAAATTTGAATTTCCAGATATTTTTTTCTTTTTCTTTTCTTTTATTCCTAATTTATTACAGATCCTATATTAAAGAATTTAATTATTTTGTTTTTTCTTTATATTTTAACCACAGAAATGTGCTTTTTAGTATATTTCATATGAATTAAAATTATTTCCTTCTATAAAAGAAGTGTTAGTGTAACCTAATGAGCAAGAAAATGCATGGAAGCTGTGCAGGTTATGTATTTGATCTCTATTATGTTGCTCATCTCTCTTACTGTTGTTCATGTACTACATGAAAATTTTGTATTTCATTTTTTAAAGATAAATACATGTATGTTGTAAATATTTTATCTGATTTTTGTTTTTTGATAAAATGCTCTCATGTCCTATGGTAGCTTGTATTCCACAAAAACCTTAATTGCTGAAATACACTCTTCGATCATTATTTCAGTCTTTTACAGTTGGGATCTGATATTAGTTGTTTCCCTGGTGTGCTGGTTTCAGCTGGGATGTAATTAATTTTCTTTACAGTAGCTAGTAGGGGGCTATGCTTTGTATTTGTGTTGAAAACGGCATTGATAACTTTGAGATATTTTAGTTATTCCTGAGCAGCTCTTACAGAGTCAAGGCCTTTTCTGATTCTTGTACCATCCTGTCAGCAGGGAGGCTGTGGGGACACAAGAGTTTGGGAGGAGACACAGCCAGGACAGCTGACTCCAGCTCCCCTAAAAGATATCCCATATCGTGTGGCATCATGCTCAATATATAAAACAGGGGGAAGAAGAAGGAATAGGGGAAAGGCTGGAATGATGGTGTACATCTTTCAAAGTCACTGTTATGTATGATGGAGCCCAGCTTTCCTGGAAATGGCTGAACACCTGCCTACCCATGGGAAATGGCAAATTCCTTGTTTTGCTTTCCTTACATGTGTGACTTTTGCTTTATTTATTAAACTGTCTTTATCTCAATCCATGAGTTTTCTACATTTACCCTTCTCTGCCCCATTGCACTGGTAGGGGAGTGAGTGAGGGGCTGTGGGATATTTAGTTCAGGATTGGCTTAAACCACTGACATCCTGGCCTAACCAAAGTACTCATTAGCCCAGAAAATGGAATTTGTATAAGCTTCAGTTGTTGCTGACACTTTTATACTGAGGAAGATTCAGATAGATTCTAAGATGATGTGATGGTTTAGCACAGGGTTTTTTTTTTTCCTGGGGAAGTTGTAATGGATGTTGACAGATACTGACCAATGGAAGTGTTGGTCATGCCTCTGGAGACACAGCCTTAAAAATCAAAGTCCCAGGTGACTCGGCCCTTTTCCTTTTCCGGCCGGCAAGGAAGTGGATTTGTGAGTAGTGGAGAGGCCGGGACCCCCTGGGCCAGGCCTGGTGGGGCCTCCAGGGGGGCCGCTGCCCGGCCTGCAGTGTCCCCTCTCCCCCCAGCCTCCTCCAATGGGGAGAGGGGGAAGATTGCAAGTCGGCGGAGCTGG
>JBBMKD010000170.1:51938987-51960830 GCA_037834095.1 Argya squamiceps | reverse complement strand
ATCATCGTTTTTCTCTCTGTGTTGAGTGGGAAAGTGAACAGTTTGTGGTATGAGAAGGGGTTGGTTTTCATTTTTCATTTTTTTTTTTCCTTAGTGTGTGTTAATAAAACTATTTGTTTACTTTAAGTCGGGCCTGTTTGTGCCTTTTTCTCCCAAAAATCCTATCTCCCAGAGGGAAAAGAGAGTAAACCACTACACTTGATTCGGCGAACGTGAAACCACGACAGATGACCATGGCTTAATTTTTCCTTTATATTTATTAAAAATTACATTTTAATATATTTCACTGTCATTAAGGTGCGATTAACCTAGAAATCTTGTGACCCTAGACTACTAGTAAATAAACTGTTATTCTAATCAGCCAGCAAGAAGTATTACTTACTGTTAGCCACTGTAATCAAGAACATGGCAATGATGAGGAATATCATACACAACACTATAATTAAAAGAACAATTCCCTTCAGTTAACAAAACTGGAAATATGGTTTATGGTAAATGAAGGCAAATCTGAAAAACTGAATACCTTGATTTTTACAGGTTACTATAACACCAGTCTATGCAAATTTGTGAATGCTTCCTTCATTTTCACATTTCTCCACAAAAGTCAAATTAACTTAAATTTCTCACACACATAGGAAGTTACCTATATGTATAAATCCGAAAATAAAGAATCTGGGATTTTAAGTAGTACATGTGTTTAAAGAGGTTAGCCATGAAATCAAACCTGTTCAGAGCTGAAAACAATTTTTTGTTTTATTGTCCAATACAAATTTATTGTCCCCACCCCACCAACATAGCTATTGGTCAATTTATATCTTTTCCTCCTCTGAAATAATTTTAACATTGGGAAAAAATCTAGCATTTTCTGCTGCTAAGCTATTCCACAACATTTTTAGCTACTATTTTTTAGTTATTATGGTATGCTAATCCATTTCATTATACCAGGTACAAAACCAAACAAGGGCAATTAAGAGATATCCACTGCTTTCAAGAAATTGTTTCAGTAACATTAATGGCTTTTTAGTTTGGTAAGATAACCTTGGAACAAAAGACTGCAAGATTGCCTTAAAACAATGTATAGGATCATTCTCTTCTGATGTTTCTTCTTTCCATATAGACCACAGTTATATTAGACTTTGTGCTTATAAGGATGTTAAATCTATGTAAATGGAGTAAAATGGTAAAACTTTTCTGAGTGGTTCCACTGTCTATGATCCAATGTCTCTTTCTCACACAGACCAGCTGTAGATATGCTTGGATCAAACTTCTGAGAAAATGGATAAATTGTGAGAAGCTGTGAGAAAGTTGCATAGGAAAGAGCCATAAAGGATCACAAGGGTAAAAATGCAGGAAGAAATAGTATAATTGACATAGGACATCCAACAACTAAGGGATTATAGATGGAAAGCACTGATGTAAAATGTAAAAAATCCCAAGGAAAAGAAATAAATTTAAAGATTATGATTTAACAACATGAATGATCAGCCCATCCCAAGAAACAGGAGGGGCCACTCTTCTTCCTCTGATAATGACTGTCTGAATCAGCACAGATACATGACATGTCTCATCTCAAATAGAAAACATGTTAATTGTTAACCTGGAGTAAATTAATTTTGGTAATTTATTAAATATATTTACAGAAAAAAAAAAATGTAATCTCAAATTATGGGAAAACTTCCTGAAATCTGTTTGCAACTTGGAAAAGTTTCCTGTACAGTTCCTGAGAAAGAAAATGTTAAAAGACCATCTGAGCTGATATCCCAAATATGCAAAATAAAATGCAAAATATACAATTTTACATCTGAAAAAACTGAAATATTACATTGTTGGAAAACTTTAATCCATTAAACAATCCAGAGTTCTTCAATGATAGATTAAACAATTTTGTGCGATTTATTGACAGACTTCCCTCAATTTGACTGTGTTTGTCTTAAATTTTTGGATTTTTCGTTCAGTTATACAGTAAATTCATTTAGGGCAAATGAATTGTATGAGGTTTTTTGTGTTTTGGTTTTTTTTTTTTTTAATATACAGATTAAAATCAATAGTTTTTAATGTTGTAACTTCTTCCAAATAAAATTAATCTTTGATGGCAGTATTCTTCATATGCTGCATCACGTCAAGAAATATAAGTGTTCCATCACTATGTTTATGTTACTTTCTAGCTGTGGTAGGACTAATGATTTATTAGCCCTTTTACATTGCCATCATTATCATGTATTTCACATACTGAATAAATTATGAACTGTGGTCACAGAAAGTATTTTATTATTAAAAAAACCCACCACCCTGTCAGAAAGTGTAAAAAGCCATAGCTCTGCTTTTACCTGAATCCTAGAACAAGAAATAAAATGAGATCTTTAGTGTTTCCAGCACCATTCAGAGAATACACAGAACACTGTGAGCTACTGTTCAGCTTGCTCTATACAGCCAAATGTGAGAGGCTATGTATTTGAGGTTCTGCAGTCTCTAATTTTCCTGATTCACATGCAGTCCTTGAGGAGCAAGAGTATAACTTCTAAATATTTTTTTTTAATTATAAAAAAATGAAAAAAGAAAACTTAGGAATAGCAAATGTCACTGATCTTAATTTATATTTGATTGATATTAAACAGGAATGATGATAAAATTTGCTGGCAGAAGTATTTTCAGGCTTTCCCTATTTCACAAATTGAAAAATGTATTTCTTGTCCTATGAATGTGAATATTAAATGAGGTACAGGAGTTAGTGATCACATTTTCCTATCAGAAAACAGACATAGTAATAAAGCAGAACAGCTTGAAAGTTTAGGCAGAAGGAAGGAAGGAAGGAAGGAAGGAAGGAAGGAAGGAAGGAAGGAAGGAAGGAAGGAAGAGAAAGATAAATGTTTGATATACATAATTTCATATTAGCAGGTGCTTATATTACACTAGAACACTATAGGATCCATGGAAGAGTATATATTTTTCCTGAGCAGCATGTGAGGTGAATATGTGTGCCAGGAGCATACTACTCATCCTCTCAGGAAACAACAAAAAATACAAATGGTCAACAATTAACCTGTTATTAGTATGCACATAACAGCAGTATGTCAAGAACATGAAGATAGTTTACAATTCCTTCATCAAGATTAGATTATTAATACATAAAATGGAAGGTATAATTCTACAAGAATCAGCTCAGCCAGTCAATGGCCAAGTATCCGAATTATAGCAAAAATTTGTGCGTCAATCAACAAATATTCATAATTGCATGTTCACAGAGAAAATTTTCAGTTGCCTCTTCTATACAGCCCACTACATGAAAATATATGTGTGAAATATATAGCTATGAATGTTGAGTAATAAAAAAGTACATATTCTGAATCTGCAGGTAGAAATTTCATAATTAAGCAGTGGGTTGTATTAACTGCTCAGAAATACTAGAGAGAGAGAGAGCAGAATTATTTGATTACTATAGTAATTATTTAAAAACTGACTAGATAAGATGCCATCATAGCACTAATTTATATATGGCTACTATGTTGAAAAGGCATAGGCTTCATAAATAATCATGAAGGCCAATGACAAGGGTTATGATCAGACACACTTTTTGTCTCTCTATTAGCTCTATCTTATCAAATAATATCAATTACTAAGAGTTGTTCTTGATGCATAGCTTAAGGGAGGATTACAAGAGGAAGTTAAAGATCATGATTTTTAAAAATATGAATTTTGCAATAGATCTTCTGCAACCAATTCATTGCATATAGATCTTATAAAACTTATGACTAAGGCCACTCTTCTAGACCATCTGACAAATAATCACAAAAATCCAAATATTTGTTTCAGAAGAAATGCAATGTATTAGCATTTCCTCAATCTATTGATTCACAAATATTTTACTTCACTGATTTACTGAAACTGTTATTATCAGATGTTTAATTTCTGAACATCAGAAAAAACATTGAAGTTAAAAGTTGTCAACACTTAACATTACAAAGCATTACACTTCATATCAACTAGAATGTTCTTTATGTAAGTCTAAGACCCCTATGATACAGTCAGCAGGATCTATCAAACAAAAAAGTGGCTCTGCAAAACAGTGAATGTACGAGGAGGTGCTGACTAAATTGCCATCACTTTGTTTTCAGCTATTGCCTGTGAAAACTGACAGTGCTTGAATAGTGTCAGATTTTTAAAGCCTGAAATATGATGCAGAAGAGGAACTAAACAGTTATGATTCTCTTAAAGCTTTGGGATCTCAAAATTTCATTGACTGAAACCATCGTGTTTATTTCAGCACTTTGGTATATGTGATATAATAAAACCATGTTATGTTTTCCTGATATAATTTTATTAATTTTGAAGAATATTTTATGTAATACTACTTTAATATAGAATTAAATCAAATATTTAGATTAAATTATTCCAGGATTCAATTATCATAAATGTTTGTTACATATTTGCAAAAAATTATGCTTTGGCTTCATTAACAAAATATTCTTTTTTGGAGTGAAATATTTATAGAATTTTTTACATAACAAGGCAGATGGATTACTCTGAAAACTTAACAGGTACATGCTATTTAGAGTCTCTTAAAAGACAAGTCTTGATTACTGTGACTAAAATGGCAGATGTTACTCTTCATTTCTAAAAGCAATCTCAGACTTTTCTTGCCTTCTCATTCAAATGTTTCCTTGACAGATATGTTTAATTAGCCTTCTATTTGGCTTTGAAAATTAATCCTACAGGTCTTTTTGCAATCATATTTGTTTTTTAAGACAAATTAAACTAGGTGAATATTGATATATCTCATAAGCTGTTCTGTATTTGATGAAAAAAACCATGATATAACTCCCAAAAGTGTTTGCAAGATTCTTTCCTTTGGTAACTATATAAAAAGCAGCTGTCTTGTACTAAAAAATATAGGTGCAATGTTTCACTCTTTTTCAGGTGTTTAAGGACTGATATTAATAATATGCCCATTCTTGGTGAGTTATTTTCAATTTCATTTCATTTGGATCTTGTTTTCTTGAAGTCAGGCAATTTTATCCAAAATTACCCTATTCCACATTTTTTTGAATAATTGTTATTGTAAAGAATGTTTGAATTGTATTTGAAAATGGGTAAACAGGCAACTGTTCCATGACAGTTCATTTCATGCTCTTTGATGTCCTTGGTTCAGCTTTACTGAATCTCATTGTAAACCAACAGTGATTTGTGTGGCTGTTTCAGCGTTAGGAAGTACAGACTAAAACAATGTTACATTAAGCATTGTAGAAACATCTAAGAACAAGGTTTAGCATTTGGGTGATAATTCCACATAGATAAAATGCAGAGAACCAGGAAAGTATGTAGAACAACAGTAAGGCACACTCTGGTGACTGCTGATTTATTTGTAAACATTAGAGTAATTATGAAAATGTTCTCATGCAACTTACCTACAACTAAACTGACATTCAAATGGGGTTGGCAGATTGTTTCTGCCCATGGTGCACACACTATGGACAGTTTGTTTGAAAGCATGCAAGCAAGCACAGTTGATTTTTTTGGTCCCTTGAATATGTAACTGTCACATGGGGACTGTCTGAAAAAAAAGACTGTTAGTCACTGTCCAGATGGAAATGAGGTTTCTGTGGCAAGATTTCATAACAGAAATTTTAGCAGGATCAGGTCTGACTCTTCTGCTGAAGTCTCACAATGCAGGTGGCCCACAGTCTTACAAGACCCATTCAGCTCATGTATTATCCACTACCACAGATTTTCTTAATTCCCATGTAAGCACCTCCTAACTTTCTTAACTATGTAAAAAAGACTGTCCCATGCTTCCATTTCTGCATTTGCAGGAAGTTTTTATTGCTTTATTATAAATCTTTTATCTATGCACAATTTGATGAGTTTTGTAGCATGAACCATTTAGGGGAGTCTCTGGAAAGATGAGCCAGATCCTCCACAAAGGACATTCGCTAATATGCTTGAGGACACAATTTTGTCCTTCCAGAGAAAGAGAAGCCTGGAGGGAGTTTTCAAGACAGACCGAAATTTCCACTTAGAGAAGCCCTTTGCCTATTAAGTTGGATGTTGCTAAGATTTCAGTGAGTTATCCAGTACCAACTTGCTCCATTGTCTCAAACCTGTCTATTATCTCGTAAATGAAGATGTCTGACTGGACAGTTTCTGGACCATCCAGAGAACTAATATTCCTTGGGAATATTGGGGGTTTTGTTATAAATTTTTCATTTGCAATAACATCCTTTAACTATTTTTAAAAATAGATTACATATCCTACAGTTATAAGTTGCACACAGAAGAAATATTGATCCCTCATCCAAGCATGATTTTATGGCTGAAGAAGAGCTGTCCCCAACAACCTAGAAAACTAATGAATCTCAAAGTATTTTCAGATTAACATTTAAGAGTAATGTGACTCATTATATTGAGAAAGTTACATTTTTTTAATTGGAATACTGGCTTTTCAGTATATACATTATCAATTTCCTTTTTCCCCCTACTCTATTCTGTAAAAGTGTATCTGATACCAATGTCTCATTGACTCTTCTAGCAAAAAATAAGATTAAAATACTAGCAAAAAATAAGATAAAAATATTAGTGATATGAAGAAAAGAAGTGTAGCGTTGTCCTGGTTTCAGCTAGGGTAGAGCTAATTTCTTAGTAGCTGTTATAGGGCTGTGTTTTGGGCTGGGAATGAGAATGATATTGGTAATACACTAATGTTTTGGTTTTTCGTTAAGATGTGTTTAGTTAAGGACTTTTTCTTTGTCTCATGTTCTGCCACTGAGGAGGTGCACAAAAGAAAATGGGAGGGAGCATACCTGGGACAGGTAACCTGAACTAAGCAAATGGATATTCCAGGCCATAAAATGTCAAGCCTAGAATATAAACTGGAGGAAATTACCTGAAACAGCAGTTAATATGGTTTGGGAAGAGGAGTCTTGAATTGTTCAGTGGGCAGTTAGTAATTGTATTGTGCATCATTTGGTTTTCCCCTCTAACTGACATTATTAATATTATCATCATTTATCATTGTATTTATTTTCAATTACTAAACTGTTTTTATCCCAACATAAAAGTTCTACTTTGACTCTCCTCCCCATTCCATCAGGGTGGGGAGGAGAGAGGGAAGATCAAGCAAGCTACTGCACGATGCTTATTTCCAGCTGGGCTGAAACCACAACAAGGCATGCTGATGTGAGATAATGTTTATATCAAATACCACAGAAGAAACAGGAATAGAATAATAGCATCCAAGAATCAAGACATAAAGGATGCCAAAAATTCATAAGATTTGGATACACATATTCATTAGACTTTGCACAGCTTTCACATTCTACCAAATGATGTCTCATAAGGTGGCTGTAAATTACATTGTATGTAAATACTTCTATATTTCAATAACATTCTTTTCAAATACATGAACTTTTACTCATTAAATTGCTAAAATATTTGGATTTTTTTATTTGGATTTTTTATTGTTTGCTTACTCCTACATGCAGCTTTAAAAGTGTTTCTGTTTACGAATGTGTGTATATATATAGAAAAAGAGAGTAAATTACATTTATATATTAAATTATTTTTCCCTTAAAATTAAAATATTTCCTTCATTTAAGATTGGATTAAGATTAAAAATCTTTGTATATATTTTCGATTTTTCTTAATAATCAGAAACTTATTTAAAAATTTCCTATTCAATTAATAAGCTGCATAGAAAAGCTGTGAATATCTTAGTCTACCATTAACTGAATTTTTCAAAAACGATTTGGCTATAGAAAAGCCCTCGGAGATAAAAATAATTATAGGATTTTTTTTCTCAAATAAAGTAACCATAAACTTACACAACTACATTTTTTTTAAATACGTATAAAGAGAAAATCACGGAGTTTGCAATGAGGGCTGACAGAAGCAAGTAATAAACAATGGATCTTTAAAGTACTGAAACAAAATTTTTTTTAGCACTTATATTAAATAATTTGGTGTAATATTTCTCCTCCCACTACCACCTTTGTTTCAAAGAAACCTTCCTCCTCCAATATCAGCTGATAATCTATTCTGCCACATCACAACTTGCAGGGAAGAGCTTTATCATATTCCTTTTTCTCTGATGCAGGCTCAGTTATTCTTAAGTACATTTTTACTATTTGTTATCCTCTTTTGACATTGACTGAAATGGTAACACTATGGGGCAGGGGTTAACTTCAAGAGAAGCTGTGAGTCAAAAGCAATACAATACAGGTGTTTCTTAGGTCCTAGGCTGTTGAGAACAGCAGTAACGGAGAAAGCTGTTTTCAACAGCTTGAAGAGTCATGTACAACAGAATCACAGAGGGCAAAAATGCCAACAGCTTCATCTTGACTCCTGTGTGCAAAGTTCTGATGCCGCATCACTACACATCCTACATATGTTTTCAGTCTCTCTTTTTGCCCTTGGCCCCCATGACCTTGCTGCAATCTTAGCCAGTGGAAAGGCCCAGGGCAGCTGACAATCTAGTGATCTTACCAAGAAATGTGGAAATCATTCACAACATGAGAAATTTTATACTTCAAACTGAAGATCCTAAGGTCTCTTAGAAAAACCGTTCCTGGTTTAGAGGAAGCTTAGTAACTGTGGTGGAAAAAAGGGTCAGTATCTGTTTGCCAGGCTCCAGGGTAGATTTCAGACCATGATCTGTGCCACAGATTCATACCAGTTATTCTTATATACCTTAACTCTGTATCATTTGGTTCTAGGGAAAAAAAATCCAAACTAACCAAAAACCAAAAAACAGGGAGACAGAAAGCTATAGGAACCTGTCAAAGTTTTCTACCCGTAAAACAATTTAAAACTCTCAGCTAGAAAATTAGATAACAAAAGCAAATGCAATAAAAAAATCTCAACTTGTATAAAAAATTTAAAACTTTGAATATAATAACAATTCATTCCAAACAAGAGATTCAAATCTACAACATCATGTACAAAGTCTTATCTGTGGAGCCTCTCTGTGCCCTATAGTCCTAAAGAAATAATAAAAACACAGGCTAAAAATGCAAAGAGAAAATTTCTAGATTTTGTTTGCCTTGTAGTTTTCTGTGCAGTCTCTGAAATGCAACCATTCAATTCTTGTGTTAATGTAAAAGCACAACCTGTAGAGATAGACAAAATAATTTTGAATATTACTTTTCTTTCTTTTTTCCTTTTTTTCTTTTTTTTTCTTTTTTTTTTTTTTTAAATACCCTTGAATAATCCCCATGGAAAGATGTATTAATATTAGGATTTTGTATGGTTCTCATCAGCTGAATATCAGTATGCCAATCATCACAGTTCAGTGTATATTCCAAATATGAAAGTGCTCAGCTCAGGATAGAAGTGTCGTTGTAAAGGAAACTCAGAGTGCTTTAGGGAAGACTTTGTTCAATAATCACCATTTCTGACTACAATCTGTGAAATCGGTTTTTTATAAACCTTGCAGAATAAGGTCAAGCACAGATATTTCTTCTTTTTCTTCTGTTATTTTTCAGTACCTTTTATTTTATTAATTTTTGTTGCCCATGCTCCCCATACTAAAATCTGAAAGGTTTTTAGCAATTGTTCATGGAAGAATGAAAGAAGAATGATTTATAAAAGCCAGTTCCTCACTTGGATGCATTAAAAAAAAAAGTCATAAAAAAGGACATTTAGTATGAATAAATCCTGTGTATGCAAATTTGGAATACCAATATCTAAATCATTCTACCACTGGTAAAGATGATTACATAGACAAGGTGGAGGTGTTTAATGCATTCTTTGCCTCTGTCTTCAACACAGATGATAGACCCAGGGACTCTCAGTGGAAAGAGCTGGATGACCATGACTGTGAGAATTATTAACTCCCAGCTGTGCCTAAACTGTGTTTTCTGTTCCAGCGGGATCCCTATATATGTATGGAACTTGATAGGATTCACCCAGGAATCCTCAAAGAGCCAGATAATGTCATCGCAAAAAACTCTTTTGATTTTTCAGCAGCCTTGGGAATCCAGAGAGACCCTGGTTGACTGAAACTTGGCAAGTGTTGTCACAATTTTCAAGAAGGCAAGAAAGATGACCCCAGAAACTACAGACCTTTATCTCACTTTAGTGCCTGGTAAAGTTATGGAGAAGATTGTTCTGGAAGTTACTAAAAAACACCTGAAAGAAAATACAGTCACTGGTTACAGCCAGCACGGCTTCATGAGAGCAAAGTGCTGCTTGCCAAATCTGATTCCCTTTTAAGACAGGGTTGTGGTGGTGTTTTGATTTAAGGTTGAGTTATGCTCCCTGTCAGCCATTTTGTTTTTGGACTTCCATCTTGTTATTTACAGTTCTGAAGTTAAGTTCGCCCGGCAACAGGGCTCCCATTGGTTAAAAGTTTGGTTCGACAGTTCTTTGTCAATCTTGTTATGTGTCAGTTTAGGGGGCCTGCCTGCCATCCTGATGCCTCTCCCACTGGATGGATACATCTGAGGGGAGGCGTCGGGTGGTTGGCTGGCAACCCCTCACCCCATTCCCTCCATTTCCCTGATTGGTTTGTATTCCTATGGTGCCACTCCTGAGCCTCCTGTTATTGGTTGTTTATTGTTACAGTGTTGTTGTTTCAGAGAGACCACCCCTAGTATAAAACCTTCTGTACTCTACCCATCGGTGTCTCTCTGGAGGCACTGGTGGAGAGGTGAGGACAATCCCCATTCCAATAAACTCTCCCTGTTTGCCTATCCAGAGAGTCCCGTCTCTTCCTTTGTCCCTTCACGTTTTCCTAGTCAGCGCTCTGACAGTCAGTGACAACGAACCATCTGCTTGCGGACGTGTCTATTGTCGCTAGCCGGGGTTGGTAGACACGTGGTCATTGGGCATCCCATCGGCTTACCACCGCGCAGGATAACCCACCTAGCTGATCGTGGGAAAAAAATTGATACAGTCTTTCTGGAATTCAGTACAGGTTTTGATGCTCTCAACTATCCTTCTGGAAAAAGTCCAACACACAGCTGGATAAACACATCATGGGATGAGTGAGCAGGTGGCTCATGGATCTGGAAGAAAGTGTTGAAGTGAATGGGGGTGATATCAGAGTGGTGACCTTTCACTAGTGGGGTTCTACAGGGCTCCATCCTTGGCTCTGAGCTCTTCAACATCTTCATAAATGACTTGGACACAGGACTGGAAGGGACTGAGCAAGTTTCCAGATGATGCAAAGCTGGGAGGAACTGTTGATTCCCTCAAAGGCAGGGAGGCCCTGCAGAGAGACCTCAACAAAGCAGAGGGCTGAGCAATCACCAACCACATGAAGTTCATCAAGTGAAAGTTCTGGTTCTATACCTGGGATGGGGTAACCCCAGGTGTATGTACAGCCTAGGGGATGAGATGATGGAAAACAGCTCAGCAGGAAGAGGTGTGAGGGTCCTGGTCAATGGAAAGTTGGATCTGAGCCAGCAGTGCCCTGGCAGCCAGGAGAGCCAAGTGTGTCCTGGGGGCATCAGGCCCAGCATCACCAGCCAGGCAAGGGAAGGGATTGTCCTGCTCTGCTCTGAGCTGGGACAGCCTCACCTCCAGTGCTGGGAGCTGTTTTGGATACCACAATGTAAGAAAGATGTAAATCTCTTACGGAGTGTCTAAAGTAGGGCTATGAAGATGGTGAAAGGCCTTGAGGGGAAGCCGTGTAAGGAGTGAGTGAGGTGACTTGGTTTGTTCAGCAGAACAGGAGATGAAGGGGAGACCTCATTGCAGTCTACAAATTGCTCATGGGGAGAAGAGGAGGGATAGACACTGATCCCTTCTCTGGTGACCAGTGACAGGACCTGAGGGAATGGCCTAAAGTAGATTGCATATTAAGTTCTTCACCCAGAGAATGGTTGGGCACTGGAACAGGCTCACCAGGGCAGCGGTCACAGCACCAACCTAACAGAGCTCAAGAAGCATTTGGATAATGCTCTCGTCCACATGGTGTGACTTTTGGGGATGGAGCTGTGCAGGGTCACGAGTCAGACTGTGTGATCCTTGTGGGCCCCTCGCAATTCAGAATATTCTATGATTCTATGACCTTAAAGCTATGCTACAGTTAATGTATCTCATGGTTAGGGTCACATAAAAATAATGTTCTACAGAACCCCTAAAAGACAATAAACAGTAAAAAGTAAAGACTAAAATAAGCAGCATTTCTTCTTGAAAGACACAAACACCAGGCATATCAGGACAATTTAGCTGTAGCTAAGAATACTATAAAATATTAGTTAAAAGCATTAGTTAACACTAAATGCATTCAAAGCTGAGGGAAAAGCTCTGACATACTTTAATCAGTATAGGAAAAGACTGCATGTACACATTTCTTTATTACCTATATATATTGAATGTTAGGCAATTACCTTCGTTCTTGAATGAACTCAATTTTTTATGAATATTATCAGAGAATTACTGCATTTCTAGTGGTGTAAATAGCATGTACTAAAAAGTAGTTTAATCTGGTATAGAAAAGTATGCAAAACATCAATGTCTTTCAAGTAAATTGGATAAGTTAAAAGCAGAAACAGGTACATTTTTACCAGTGATATTAAAGAACAACAATAAATTCTGTCCATTTTGGACTTTTCATATCAGATCAATATCATAAAACAGATTTAGATTATGTTGCTAGGCTCAAACCAGGAAAAATATTCAGTATGATACAGATCAAACTATTCTATCTAATTAATTCTTCTGAAATTAAAATATTTGTTTCAGACTATGATTAGATGCAGTAGCAAAAATAATTGACAATAATAAAGCAATAATCTAATCTAGATTACAAACTTCCAAGTCTTTTCTAAGTAAAAACACATTAATCCTTGCATATTACACTGTATTAATTGATATTTAAAAATAGAATAGAACTCTAAAAAGAAGAAAGAATAATTTGAGATGGTAACTGAACAAATAGAGTCCTTTTCCTAAGCCATGTCTTGTTTGCTAAAACTGAACCACAATCCAAAAATTTTATGTAAGAAAACAAGAACAGAAAATTACATTGGCTGAGAGTCAGCTGAATTTTTTAAGAGAGAACAAAAGCAATTAGCCCAAAAATGTTCACATTTTCAGAATATGAATATTTGTTTGCTTTCACATGTTTTAAACCCTCCATTAAGATCTCCATTAAGATCACCATTATTTCACAAAGAGACAATTTTCTTTACATGTCAAAAAATATGGCATTGTTATTTTTCCTCCCTTCCCCTCTTTTCTTCCTCAGCTGCATATAGAAAGATATTCTTGAATAAAATGATGTTTGCTTTCCCAAGTCACTTAACATGTCCTATTTCATGAATTTGTCTGTAGTGCAACTCCATCTCAGTGTCAAATAGGTCAAAACACAGAAGTAAAAAATTTGAGTTCATATTTCACATTTCACTCTGTTCCATTTAGAAGACATGAAAAGATTTCTTTGCTCATCTTTAGAATAGCACGAAAGTTGTGGGTTGGGTTTTGCTGTGTTTTTTGTTGCATCTTTTTGTTATTTTTTGCTATTAAAGCTAACAAAAGGCATGAAATTTTTATCTAACTAGATAAATATAAAGTAGACTACTTTGTGTTTGCTTCAGATTTTTTTAAAACTTTCATTTTTAACTGTCCTTACCTTAACGGTCTGAGGAAATACTAAACATCCTCAACAAAAGATGAGAAGACACAGTAAAACCTGTTTTATTTTATTGACTGACATTTTTTGTTTATATACGTCTTCTTTAACCTTTGGAAGCCACTTAATTTGTTCGTGGATTAATGTCGTTTGGCTACTATGAACCTGCAAAATATTTCACACTTCAGACATATCAGGGGAAATCAGTCCAAGAAGAATGTCCTTACTGATTATATTTGTCCTCAACAAACCATGTGCCTTTGATAATACTGGTTTTGCCTGTTTGTTTAAAAATTAATTGTAGAAGGGACATCAACTACTATATCATGACTTATTTGGAGGAACTGAATAATTTAAATTATAAATTTGAAATCAATAGCCTACCTGGAATGATTTCATAGTGAAATAGAAATTGAATTTCGTGGCTGTAGACCAATAAATTTATAATTTGTATTTAAGAAAAAGGGGACGGGAAAAGTGAAGTCCAGAAAAAAAAAAGGTTCAATCATCTGACTTCTATGCTTTAAGGGAAATAAAAATAAATTAAAAAAAAAAATCAGGCATGGAAGTAAGTGGAAGAGTTTGTAGAATAGATATGAAAGTTAATTTTTACCAGACAAAACCAAACTTTTTCTTGTTAAATTTGCTGATTTACTAGAAAAGGAAAAAGAGGTACTACTGAGCCCTTTTCCATGTTTTTCTATTTTTTTCCTTTTTTTATTATTGATAAAATCATAAAGATAGAGCAAGAAAAGGATAAATGAGTGCATCTTAATTTGCTTCATCATTCTATGATAGAACTCTTCAAATTTACAGGAATTCCACATTGAAAAACTAGTTATAATATTACATGTTGAAAGAGAAATGTTTTTTAGTATTATTGTTTCTTGTTTGATGATTTTCCGAATACTTTTTTCAGGGCCATTGTTCTGATTATGACAGCTACTTTTAGAGATCTCAGAACATCCACTCTTACAGAGGGGGAATTTGGAAGCATTTAAAGTACAATTCTAGGCATACTAATTTCCCAGTAGTGCAGATTTGCAAACTTTTGTCTTAAATATCCCATGTTAGAATCATTAAAGATCTTAATTTCCAAATTCAAAACTTCTCAGTTTATAAGCCAAAACAACTATGTTTAAAGTAGTTTAAAATTCCTAATTTCAGTGGAATTTCTTGAATGAACTTTGGTACAAAAGCAGAAAGATTATTTTGAAATTCAGTCAATGCAGACTAGTTTCCAGAGGGGTGGGGTGTGGAGCAGTAAACATCCCAGTTTCTCAGAACTTGCCCTGCCTTCCCCACTCCACATACACACTTCAGTTGTTTTGAGCCAGTAATAATTTTATACTATCTCTCACACAGCATACTCATCACTTAAATGTGTTTCTATAGTTTGTTGAATTAGGTTCCAAGGGCTAGATACAGAATTAATATGATTTTGAATACAGCTTAATGATGGAAAACACAATTCAGGTGGAATTGATTTGTCTTATTTTAAAGTTGTATCCATAAAAAGCTATCCAATGGCTTTAATTTGTTATAGAAAAACAGCTTATATCTAAAACCACCTGAGATACACAAAACTGACAGTTTGACAGAAAGATGATGTTCTGAGCATTTGTCTGAGTTGTTCCAACATACAGCAAATCAGCAATTATTTCAGCAGAACTTAGAGAAACCACTGCATTAGAATAGTTTTGCTATTAAATTCTTTGCTAGACTTCTAAGAATTGTTCTAATAGCTTGTCTGGAAACTGAGCAACATGAAGTTTCAATCCTTTATTTAATGTATATTCAAATAACCATATTTATGTGTTCTTATGAATCTGGCAAAATTTCTTCAAATGAATGTGACACCTGCAATGCAATTTTCCTGTTTCACCTCTCTGTATGAAAACAAAGCAATCAGAAAACAAGCAAGAAACTGTTATGCTATCTTTTGTTTTGTGGAATAAGTCTAAAGAAACTCATTAAACAAATATTATATTTGTCTCAATTTTTGGATTTGAATCTGGCTGTAAGTGTCTATTAAAATAAAAACAACACAGCTGCATTTGTCTTTCTCATGAGATTTAAATATAATATTTGATCTTGTACTTCTCTAACAGAAGAAACTTATTTTATGCATATTCTTTGCATGTGAGGAAGTGAAAAGTTTTTCCAACTCAGCTCTTAAAGTATAATCTGATGACTGATCCATTTCATACCTTAGAAGTAGTTTTTGTCTAATTTGCTAGAAAATTATAAAAATGGTTTTGCATAAATGATGCTCTTCCAATGCATCTCCAGTCATTCATATAGGAAAGTGTCCACAACAAGAGGAAAGTTATCACAGTCTGTGTTTCAAAAGGAGACAGGAAAAAATGTTTGTGATAAAGATCAGATTATGAAATGTTGGAAAACTTAATTAAGATTACAATTTTTTTTTATTTTATTTTTAGACAGTATTCTTTTTGTCATACAGCAATGCAATATGATACATAAGCTATTCAATCTGCAAATTTATTCAAGGCTTATATGTAAATGTCTGTGCAAATTCTGAATATTCCCATTAGAGTTTTTTTCAAAAATTTGTCCATAAATAATAATGTATTGGTCAAGCACATTTGATGGATTTATGTAAAAGTGGAATCGAAAGCATGGGCAGAACTAACTTCCACTACAAAACCAAATTTCCTTTATTAGTGCATCAAAAGTTGATAATTCAAATAAAATCTTAGGACTTGTGAACAATTTACATACTCTCTCATCTTTCTTCATGTTCTTGTAAGCAATTTACAATATTCTATTTTCATTTGCTCTTCTTTTAAGAACTATGATACTGTAAGAGATAAAATATTGTTTCCTAGATACAAAAAGAACCGCAGCCATATCAGAAATGTTTTGACTATATCTTATAACATTTAATTTCAGATTTGATTTTTTTTATCCAGTTTTGATCTTTTTCAAAGCAAACTGCCTAGGTTTAATGATTTATATAATGAAGAATAGAATGATAATTTCATGAGACAACCCCTAACTATCATCAGTCTGAGCATTTGCACCCCACTGTGATATACCATAAGGAAACTCACCTCCCAAAAGCAGGATAGTCATTGGAGGGGGACACTGTGCCTGGACTAATCAGCTCTATTTCTCAAAATGTTTAATTAAAATAGACATATTCCAAAAATCATACAGATACACTGCTACATGTGTGGAGGTAATGTTTCTATAACATACTTCACTGTACAGTGTAAGCATTATCTTCTTTTAATGTAGGACTTGTGTACCTCAGCCTAAAACTTATTCACCTGCTGTGTCAGCTTCAAATTGCCTCAAATTATGGCAATTTGTAGCCTAAAATTGTCCATAGGGACTGAAGTACACATTAAAAAGTTGTTTCAGTTTTATAAATTTGAGTTATATCAGTACTAATGCAGCAGGGATCTGAAAAGACTGCAATGCTGCATTCAAAATCCTCAATTAGGCATTTTCAAAATGTGTCTAAATTTCTAGCATCAGTGGACACATTCCCAAATACAATGAAATTCACATAGCTACATCCAGTATGTAGAAATGGTTTACTACTGACTAGAGTAGCCTAAAATTACCTCTGGTTCTTCATCAGTATGCCCTACTCATTTGTACAGCACAGTCAATCATGGCATAATAGAGTACATGAAATTATTAAACTTGAAGCTTCCTGAAGGAAGTGTGATATTTGACAAAAAGCCATCCAAAGCAAGGTAGGAATTAGAAACATTCTACCTTTTAAATTCAATGTGATTTTGGTGATGACTAAACTGTATCTTAAGTAAAATACAGGGAGTCAGCCCCTCACATGAGTAACAAAAAGTGGTAGAATACAAGAGTTTGTCATGGTTCAATGTCCATACACCAATGACACCTTAAAGGCAGAGAAAGCTAGAGCACTGCAAATGCTACTGGTTATTTTGCCTTTCTAAAAAGCAGTGTAAAGAAAACCCAAGTTATTTTCTGAATTAGCATAACACCAGTTTCACCATGAAATAAAAAAGCGAACAACTTGTTTTGGTCCAGTCAGGTCTTCCCTGAAAATTTTAGTTTTCTTAAGAAAACTCTAAACTGTTTTTTCCTAGGATTTCTGCTTTTTATTTTGGTTTGTTTCTTGCTGAAATTAAACCATCACTTGGCAATTTTAAACAGTCTCAGCAACTATTTGTCTATTTTCCCTTTGTGTTAAAATGGAACATGTGCTAGATCTTGAGCATTCACCTTGCACTAGGAGAGGACAAATTTATTTAGATGCCGATAGTTTATTTTGCTCTTAAGGACATAGATGAGGAACACACTAACAGTCTTTGAATAGACCTTCTTTTTGTATTTAATATGACTTCTATCCAACAATTCAAGCCCATCAGCCTTTGCCTTATTTACCACACACACAAAGAAGAAATTATTACTCCATACATAATAGCAAGTCCAGAGGTGGGCCACAAAATTGATTAGAGGAAAGGAGCTTTTTTCCTGTGAAGAAAGGTTGAGATAATTGGGTATGTTTAGCCTGGAAAAGACTTTGGAGTGACCTGATTATGGCCTTTCAGTACCTGAAGGGAGCCCACAGGAGAGATGCAGAGTGACTTCGTGCAAGGGCATGTAGCGACAGGACAAGGGAGAGTGGATTCAAACTGAGAGTAGATAAATATTAGGGAAAAAATTCTATATTTTAAAAGGGATGAGGCACCAAAACAGGTTGTCCAGTGAAGTTGTGGATGCCATTTCTGGATGTGCTCAAGGCCAGGTAGGATGGAGCTCTGAACAATCTCATTTAGTGAAAGGTGCCGTGTCCATGGCAGGGGTTTGAAACCCGATGATTTTTAAGGTCCCTTCCAACCAAGGCCATTCTATGATTCTATGACAATCAAAGTAACATTTGCAGTAAATACTGTGCACTTAATCCTAAAGCTCTCAGTGAACGGGTCATGCATAAATTCAATTACATTCCAAACTCACATATCAATCTATTCTCACAAGCACAAGTTTACAAGATCTGCAACTTATACAAATATAAAAATTAATTTATTTACCACTTTATGTTTTACACAGTAAGATTGTTTTAAGAAAAGTTTCACCAGTTTGCATAAGAGTCTTGAGTCACTTTCAGATCATCCACAGATTTCCTGCATCTATATTGTCATGCAAATAAACCTCCCATATTTAGCATCATAATCCCTTTTACAAAATGTAGGCATTTTTCCAGTGTCCAAGCTATCTTTTATTATTTATTATTCATTATTCATTATTTCACTATTGTTCTGTTAACTTATTCCTCCCAAAATAACAAATACAATACAAAACACCAAAACTTAAGTGGTTGGTGACCTAGCATACATTCTAAAATATTATTAGATCTTTCAGCTGACCTTAGAAGAGACAAAAAATCATTCATATATTTAGTGGAGCTTAATAGCCATCAGAGTTACAAGCCTGATTTCCAATATAAATTTAGCCTATACTAAGTCAATGGAACAGCTGGAAATAAATGTTATGAGTCAAGCTCCAATGACTTATCCCTGTTTTCTTCTCTCACAAATAAAAAAACCCTTAGCCAGACTTACAATAATTTTTTCTGCTCTACTGTTTAGTCACATGGAAAAAAATTCAAGTTTTGAAACTATGGAATATAGAGCTGAAAATTGTCTTTACCTGAATTTATTTTTGGGATGACATTTATAGTATAATGCTAGCAAGTGTGAAATGACTTTCTTGTTTGAGATTTATATTTGTGTATGAACGCATGGTAGCACAAATTACTGAACAAAAAATAATTCCATTTATTCTTATTTTTCAACAGTTTTCATTAACTCCAAATAAAAAGAAGATTCGGTAAATACTTTCAGACTAAAAGTGACATTATTTAGTTCTGTGGTTGCTATTCTAATTGTTTAACTTCATTTTGTAATTTAATTGTACCATACTTATCTTGATTATGGTGTTTTTCCATTTTGACTGTGCCTTTTTCAACTTTTTTGAGTAAGCATCGTGATCTCTTTTGAACTAATGCAGACACAAGTGTCGGTGGTGCATACATGTATTAAATGTTTTTTTTAAATTTGTTTTGTTTAATTCCATTCAGTAGTACAACATAAATGCAACTTTCTGTTGTAGTATTATTTATAAATGGCAATAAGTCAGCACTACATCTTTTAATACTTCTTAATTTTCACTGCTTCCAAGTGGTGATGAATTTTAAGAGTTCATTGAGAATTGCTTTACCTTGTCAAAAATGTTGTAATAGTTGTGTTCATTCTCTATAAAAGTGTTTTTATAAAAAACATGAAGAAGATGAGGGAATTTCAAGGGCACAAACAAGTTACAAAATAACCATGAAAGCTAGTTTTAAACACGCATGGCTGTCACAACACTTTGGGGGAATGATGTTCCTTTAAAATTCTTCTCAGGCTGAACAAAGACACTGGACCACGTGTCTGGAAACTCTCATGTTTTATAGTCCATTTGCCATAGCTGCAGCAACCAGCCCACAGTTTAGACTGAAAAGGTGTTGGTTAACAAGCCCTAAATTCTCAATAGATTTTCTCAAGAGTGCAGGCTAACAAGCCCTACATTTTATACAGTACACTTCAATAAGTTCTCAACTCCCACAAAATACTGCTCCACAAGTGCTGCCAAACAAGTCACAACACACTTTCACAAGCTCCCCTGTCCCACAAGATATCTCAGTAAGGGCTATGGGGTAGAATACAGCAGTGGTGCTTTGCCTAGGCAATGCAAAGAAGAAAACAAAAAATATCACCAACGCTTAGGTCCTGACAGGTGGATAACCGGAGCTGAGGTTGTGGGTTCCTTATCTGCTTCCTTTTATAGTAAACCTGGTGTATGCCTCTTGTGTAAACTAGATTTTTTGTGCTGTTTTGTTCATGCATGCACAGCCAGCCCTTCTCCAGGGAATCTCAAAAAGAGTAGGAATTGGCTAAGAACAGCTTTGCCCCACCTCTGCAGGACCCTCTACTCAAATCACACCTTTTTTTGTAGCAATACTCAGAATGTTTGAGACAAAACATGTTTAAGTATAGCCATCTAAAATGGCCTAGCACCATAATGTACTTTTTCATCTGTTATAATCTGGTAACATCTGAAACAGAGGCTAGAAGACCTATGAAGTTCCCATGGATTACTTTTAAAAGATAAATTAGGTCTTGTGCTCCAGAGTGGTTATATTAATATAAAGCCTCAAATATATTAAAAAATACTGCAAAAACTTAAATGAATAAAAATTATATTTATGTGACTTTACTCATTACTTGCAAGTATGCGTGTAACACACACTTTGGTGGATGCCTTGATTGTGGATGATTCCTTTCTTTAAATGCTACTGATGACCTTTTTCTGCCACCTTCAGTGACAAAATTTCTTGTCTTCAGCAAAAATAAGACATTGATAGGATATCATGAAACCAGGAGTTAGCTTTAAACCTCAATACACAGGTCAAATTAGTGACATATATTTCCCCCCTTACTAAAAACAAACAAAAATAAATACACAAACAACAAAAACCAAACCAGTTAAAAATAATAATATGGAAAAGAAAAAATATCATACTGTTCAAAACTAATCATGCTTATGATATTTAGGACCAAGACTGTTCAAATGCAAGGAAGGGATATGACCAGATGTGACCAAAGAGGCTAAAATAAAGGCTAGAATTTCTGTATTTATTTATCATCTGCCTGCATTTCAGTATTATAATTCAGTTTGCAAATGTCAGTATGATCCAGAAAAGTATAAATCCTCCCCTTATCATTCAGTAATGTTCCCATGAATATTTTTTCATTAATTGCCAAATCATATGTATTTATTGTCTTGGGAAGCCTTCTTTCAGGGTTTCAGGGTTCAAAGATAACATCTAGTGTGTTTGGGATAGTTACTCTGTACTACAGGCACTCATGGTTGTAGTGGTGTGTTTTTCGGTGTCCTGTGTTATGCATTTATAAATGGTTTGTTTTATGTGGGGGGGGGGGGGGGTTAAGACACAAAGTGAAAAAGGCACATTTTTTCATTAGCCCCCCCAAAAATTTTTCTCAAATCATCATAATATATGCAGAGCAGGCGTCCATTCTATCAAATTGGTAACGCATTGATACTACTCTGCTTCATCTCATCTCAAGTTCAAGGTAATCTACATACTAAAATGATAGCAGTTGTCAATGAAGTTTGATGCTGGCTGGCGATGCGATGACGAACAATATTATATTATAATTTATGTAGCATGATTCTTTTTTATATCATAA
>JBBMKD010000170.1:51917141-51938887 GCA_037834095.1 Argya squamiceps | reverse complement strand
CACCCCCCCCCCCCCCCCAAGTTTACTCCTACATGGTTTACCCCCTGTTTGGTTATTTGTCAATCGTTTGTTACGTAACCCTCAGGTCCTGTCAGTCACTTTGGCGCCTCTCCCTGTGTCTGGAGAGTTCCAGGGAGAGTGTCGAGTGATTGGACAGGATCTCAGTTGTTCCCTCCTTCCCCTCCAGGATTGGCCCCTGGAAAAATCCCTCATCCCCCGAGCCACTCCCAGATCTGTTCCTATTGGTCCCATGCCTACCCCTTCCCCTTGTTCCTCCCCCCAATAAGAGTTACAGTCACAGGGCAGTCTGGGCTCTGTTGAGGCAAACTCCCTGGAGGTGATGTTGCTCCTTGCGGGGCTCCAATAAACTTCAGTGGCAGACCCTCTGCAGAGTCCTGCTTTTTCCTCGCCATCATGGCGATGAGCCGTGCAGGTACAAAGACTCACCGGATCGGCTTGGTTGGCCAGCCCACCGGGCCGTACCACACCTGTCACCGGTACCAGGGCTAGCCAAGACAGGTTTGGGAGAGCACTCCCAGGGCTACCGACGCAACACATGCTGAGTTTATTCTTGGACAAATTGAGTGATGGATGAGTTTTTCACCCAACCATCTCTAGAGTAACACGGCCCTAAAAACTGTGCTGAGGCAATTTAGGACTCTTCAGTATTTTTTATTTATTTCTTTAAGTGGAAAAAAGCCAAACCTAAAAAAATTGTAACAATTTATCATACCAAGGTCATAAAAATGCTAACAAATACAAGTTTTAAGCAAATAATGTATTCCACCTATCTAATAAATGTTTCCTCTGGTCATACAAACAGATTATTTAATAAAATATATATATTAATAAAACTGTTTATTGTATATTTACCAATAGTAATTATTTGCCTGCAATTTGCTTTCAAAGTGGGTTTCCTGCAAGAATCTAAAATCCATAGTTCAAAGGTCATTGAGTAGCTTATATTGAGAAATAGGCTGCAAAGCACATTTCTGCTTCCCGATGAGTGAAATGTTTTAATAACTTAATTTGCAATTGTTAAGTCAAAACTCATTTTCTGCCCATATTCTTAAATATTTTCGATTTTGGTTTTTATCTGATTACACAAAAATCTCTCAGAATGTTTCAGGGTGCACACAGCCAACTTTTAAGCCAGCAGCATTTTTCTTTATCGCCTTCTCCACATGGGCAAAGGTGTTATGCTGGAGAAAGAAAAAAGAATTTATTGCTGGAAGTTGAATTCCCAGAGGCAGAGATATACTCTCTAACAAGAGGATGAGGAAACTGTAGTTTGGAAGTCTTTTTTTTTTGTGGTGTATTTGAGAATGTAAAGAAAGTCTGCCCCAAATGAACATCAAAGATTATTTAAAGTGTTCTAAGGAATAATCTATTAAGAGAACTGATTTGCACTCCCTTGACTTATTAATTTACATCTACCTCAAAAAGTCAATAACCAGGAGAAAAGAAAACTTTATTTGACTCAGTCATATCTGAAATGAACTCCTATATTTAAGTTCATTACAGAATCACAGAAAGGGTCAGGTTGGAGGGAACTCCAGTGTCATCTGGTCCAACCTCCTTGCTCAAGCAGGGTCATCTTCAAGCACATTGCACAGAATTGCACCCAGACAGTTCTCGAATATCTCCAGTGAAGGAGATTCATAACTTCCCTGTGCAATCAGTTCCTGACTGTAGTCAAATACCCTGATGCTGCTGTCATGGAAGGGGGCCAGGCTCTTTATATGATATTGAAACTTTGATTACAAAGGTATTGGCTTTTGTGCAAGGGCAAGACAGAGCCTGACACATCAGTTTTGCTCCCTCTTCCTCCAGTCTGAGCCAGTTATCCAGTCTGATAACCTATCACCCCCATGAACAGCCTATCATCCCTGAGTTTTAATTCCTTTCTCATGCAATTCCTTTTTCCACATATTATCATGGTTTTAGGCCTCATGCCTACACTACCATCCCATTGGCACCCACTCATATCTCTTTCAATGATCTTAATTGTCTATGAAATCTTGATGCCTTAAGTTTTAACTTTGATGTTTTTCAGGTTCTGGGCTGCCTAGGTGTGTAGTTCTGAGCCTCATATTACAAGTGCTAGTGAGCTCTCTTCACAGAGTAGGTAGACAAAACAAATCCCTTTCCTGCTGAAGACCAAGGACACCTTTCAGGCCCAGCAGCATAAACAACAGTGGACTGAAGGGAGAAAAAAGAAGGATGGGACCTCACAACCTGAAGCTATAACTGGACAATTAAACCCCAATGTACAAATGGACCACAACTTATAAAAGTGTAAGACCTCGTGACCGGTTTGGCATTTTGTGACCATTCTAAGTCCACCATGGGTGAAGCACGGGTCAGGCTCTTGTCCTGCCCCAGGTGTACCTTAAAGGGCTTTCAATAAATATCTACTTTATTCTCTAACTCTGTCCAATCTCTGTTTCAGGTCAACCAGTCACCCTGCACTTACTTATTTTAGGAAATAGTTTTGGTTTTCTGTTGTTTTGGCAAATCACTCTAGGAGAAAAAGATTGTATTTTGACAAGAGAAGTTGGGAGGAAGAGAGTTAAAAAAAAGGGCCATCTTTTTCTTCAGCTTTTAAAGAATAAGCTGAAGGAGAAGCATTATTTTATTTCTGTTTTGGAGAGGCAGTCTGTCCTTTTTTGATTAATATTTCAAGCTATGCTTTCATGACCACTTTGCACTGGGTGCTGGGCATTTCTTCTGTTTCCTTGTGTTTTGCCATCAGGCCAACGAGCCCAACAAGGCACATTGCATATATGTGGCTTAATACTGTTTTGGGGGAATCTTGAGGAGCTTGAAGGGTCTCTTAGGCTGTAGAACGAATATGAGACATAATGTGAGTCTTGCAATATACAGGTCTGAAGGTAAAAAGAAGTGGAGCAGTACCACTTACACAGAGTTCACAGAACTGCAGTTTTCCTCTCTTTGAACAGAGAATACCAATATCCTGCCTTCATATATGTGTTCTGCAAAAACTTCATGACACATTCTAATTCCTTTCCATCCATTCACATACTTATTTATTTGTAACTTCTGTAAATACCTCCTTATTCATTAGGTTCCTTTCTGAATATCAACTATAACCTCATCACCTCATTATCTCCTGTATCTCAATGTTGAGGTCAGAGGTGACTGATATTCCCAGAAAAAATATTATAAAGGTCCAGCCTTATGGCTGAGAAACCAGAAAAGTTATATTAAATAATCCAGTCAGAATATAACATCTAAAAAGAACTCAAAATTCACTGAAGCACCTGTAACTGTTCCCTGATATTTTTCATATCATATATGATATATATGATATGCAAAATATATATATATGATATATATATGATATTTTGCATCAGCTCATACTGCTTTAATGAAGGCTCAGCTTTCATTTCCATTAAAAGTACTGTATTCAAAACCTTTTTTTTATTTTTCTAATTACTTTGGTTTGCTTTTTTTATAATTGTCACACATATCATTAATTCAAATTGACAAGGCTGCTCTCTTTTAATTTTAAATATATAGCGGGAAACAAGCAGTTATCATGTTCCTGTTAGTTCTATGCTGAATTCTAGCTGAAAATTACTATTTCCAAAAAGAAATATTTTTAATCTGTTAAATTTTAGTGACTTTCTGTACAGCATCATGAGAAACAGTATGCTGGATATCAATTAATGAAATTCACTTATGCAACTGCTTTGTTTGTGGTGGCTCTCTTATTTGATTTTTTTCATTCAAAATAATTCTAAGTTTTTTGTTTATTTATAAGGGAAATTTTTGCATCTAATCAGCCCTTTTAGGTGATATTTACATGCTTTAAAATCACTAAAAATAAATAAGAAGACTCAGACTACTAAAATTAGGTATCTGCAAAGGGTGAAAGCTGGCCTAATGCAGGTACCCTGGACAAGTTCCTGTATCCTATTTTACACACTTTCAAATCAGGCAATCATTAATTAGCTCTGAAACAAAATTCTGCTTGTGGCTGCATATTGGGTCTTAAATAAACTGTCTGTAGACTGAGAAGCAATTACATTTCTTCTGTCAAATTCAGATTATTCACAAGATCTATTAAGTACCTTTCAGTAGCTTCTAATTTTTATCAGGAACCATATAGTGTGCATTAAGCAAGGGAGAATATGATGAACAGAAATATCCATATCTTATTTTCCAACAGATCTTGTTATAAACTTACTACAACAGAGGAAAAAAAAATAAAAAACACCATAGATTTAAGATATGTTAACACACCTTCTTCTTTTTTGTTTGTGTCAAATTCATGTTAACATATTTGAAAGACTTCATGGTATTAGTCATGCTTATACTTGAAAATGTAGGCTTTGAAATTTCAGGTTATCAAAAACCAAGCATATGAGACAAATCCAAATATGAAACAAATGTTTTGAAAGGCAATTCTTCATTGGGTACTTGGGCTATATCACACCACCAGGCAGAGCTATTGGTGTAAATACAATTTAGCTGCAATGCTTATTTTGTTTGAATTACAATATTTAGTAAAAATATATTTTCATGTTTGTTTGGTTACAAAACATCAACATGATAGAGGACATGCAATTCTGTGAATAGGAAAAATGCATTATATGGGTTTGAGTGACAGAGATAATCTTAGGGACATTTGTCAGAATAACTGGACTCAGAGGTAAAAGTCACTTTCCTTAATTAATCTGAATTTTCTTTAAAATATGAATATTCTTTTTCATAAATAATTTTTAGACAATATCCAAAAATAATGATTTTTCTTTCTTTAGAAAACAAGAATATAGTCTCTCATACTTCTTTATTGCTTCCAGGAAGCTTTTCTTTAATTACTGCCAACATTTTATGTATTTGTCAATTATCCACACGTTTTTCTCTATACTTTCCTGCATGTAAAAGTAGGAAAAGATGTATGACATGAAAATGTAGTTTTAAAACTAAATTTAAGGTTCATTTACTGTGGAACTTGGCTACTATTTACAGAAGCTGTCAGTCTGAATGTAATTGGAAAAATCTCTCCACAAAGACACCATAATTCAACGTGTGGTTAAGTTATGCCATTTAATGTAATTTTTGCAGGTTTTAGCTTAAAAGAAGATATATACAGTAGGTGAAAAACATTCAAAGTACAGCTCAACAAGGATTTTTTTTCTGTATTTTTCTGTACAGTAGATGGTGTTCTTCTCTGTTGACAGAATATTAGCATTTGTCTGAAAAAATTCATATTTCATGGAAAATATAGAAAATGTGAAAATTAATATACTTCCATTTGACAGGTATATTGCAATTCTTCAGGGGAAGAGCTCAATAAAAAAAAGGAAGAAAGTGTTTATGCCCAATCAAATAGGAAACAGGACAGCGTAAGAGGTCAGGAAAACTGCCTAAGACATATAAATTTGAGAATTATTTTGGGAACTTCTTTTACGGCAATCATGAAACAGCAAGTGCAATGTCATCTGTGCAACATTAAGAATAAATACAGAAAAAGCAAGAAAAAAAAAAAAGCCCCTCTTCACCTTAATAGGTGTTATATATTGAGAGGTTAGTAGAGATTTTGGAGAACATCTGAAAGACACCGTATATACCTGTGGGTAGTATCAGTCACCATCTGCCTTTTACTGATTTACATCCCGTGGCATCAAAAGACAGGTTGGACAAATAATGGGAGAGGAAACCCATCCAAAAGTTTCAAATAGGAAGAAAATACCTGATACTGATATAACACGTGGCCAGAGTCTAATAAGCAACGTGCTAATGTATCAATATCTGAGGGTCCTGCCTTCTGCAGGGAATTGGCTATAATTAGTTTGAGCTAGACTGCTCCTCAGGGGTATTTTGTAAATCAAAATGTTCAACAAGGAAAAATATCAAAATAACAAAGTTACAGAAAACAAATGAAAAGCTAGGCATAGGTGTCTGAGAAATCTCTTGCACCTTTCTAAGACACTCCAAAGAGCCTTTACTTCTTTTTGTGCTCCTTCCTGAATACTGAATGTTTTAGGAGGGACAATCTGGCTTGCAGCCAATAAGATCACCGAGAGGTTTTGAGTTACACTCTCAGAGCCCAATCCATGCTCTTGTGCTGGCTCTGAGCCAATCTTTGTCAGGAAGGTATGGAAGTTTCTAGGTGAACTTCCTAAAATGTCTAAAGGTAAACAAACTCCCCATTTGGAAACACCTGCTGCGTGTGGGGCATGCTTTCCTACAAATACCTGTGTCTCAAAAAGTATCTCTGCCCCAAATATTGAGAGAGGAAGAGGTACCCTAGGAAGTTACTGTGCGCCTGCTACTCCTTCTTAGACATTTGCTTTTGGCTGTTGCTGGAGTCATCATAAATGTACCTTTCTCTAGATTAACCTTTTGCCTGACATTGCACAGCTTTTCTTCTGTTTCTACTTTCTATTCATGCTATGTTTGCTGAAAAGGTGAGAAAAAATATAGCCAGTACTTAAACAAAAGCTTAAGTGGGAGAAAAACAAAGGTGAAAATGTGAGAGAAAAGAGATCTGTGTGCTTAGGCCTTAAAGAGTGAGACAGATTCTGATGATGTTTCACTCTTTATTCCATACTAATATAAAATCAAATATACTTTTAATCTACTTTTGGAATAATCTAGACAAAAATATGAGGATAAGTATATTTTTATCCTGAGGGAAAGAAAATAAAAGCAAACCAAAATGTAGCTTTAAGAGACCTTTAATTTTTTCTTTCTGTAAATAATATTTTTTCCTTGTTACAGAGAGCAAGAATTCATATTGTGCACGGTCAAGTTTTTTTTCCTCAAGAAATACACCGTATCTCAGCAACAGCACATGTACTGTGAATTGTTACAGCCACTTTCTCTCCTCTCCCCTTATATTTTTCTCTCAGAGTAAATAAGCTTTTAGGACATCATGAAGTGCTCCTCTTGACATTTCTGTTGCTCTTTTGTTTCCATTTTCATCCTAGAAGATTTTGAGGTTCTTAATAGAAAAATTGACATTTTAAACGTGAAAAGATAATTTTATTTCCATAAGGTGTTCCACTGAGCAGCATATCAACAAGTCAGTTAATTTATGATGGTGAGAGTACCACAGTCAAATAACTTATATGTGTTAAAAATCAGTTTTAAAACTGATTTCTCAATTATTTTAGAAATTATTTTAGATATTATCTCTTTGAATGTCTTCATGAATATATCAAGTGTGAAGAGGTAAATATTAAATAGCAAAGTAGCCACATGCTTTTACAAAAGCATTTAGATTTTGGCATCTCTAAAAATATTTGAAAATTAAGAAAAACCTTTCTTTTACACCCAAACAATTATAGGTTTTCCCTTTAAAAATATGTTTTTCAAATTTATTCAAGGGGCGAATTTATATTCTGCCTTAGATATTTTAGTGATTTTTTTTCCTCAGTCTCTGTTTCCAGATTTTCTACAACATCTCAAAATGAATTGAAGTCAGAATGCAAAAACCAGAATAATCTAATCCAGTTTTAATACGTAAACTTTTATGGACAAAAATTTTAAAGAAAAATAATTTTAATTTTCTCAGTTTGCTACTCATTTTGAAGGACTTCCACTGACATTCGTAATGTTTAGAATTGCTGAAACAAAAGATGAAAGACACTAATAATGCAAACACAGTAAAAACAAAACTTGAATATATAGATTTATTTATGAAAATACATAATATACCAGTAAACATAAAAAATACAGAATTATATTTCTATACAAGCGTACTAATATTAGAAGGTATGATATCATCTCTGCTACTTTTCTATGTGTCTATTAAAAAAAAGAAAACTGTATAGCACATTGTTTTGGTCTGAAGAATGATGTGCAACAAGCACTGCTAACTCAGGGCAAGATAAATTGTTTGGCAAAATTAATTTTTTATTCTTATTTTATTTTTATCCTCACAACAACCTGAGTAATAGACAGTAGGCATATTCCCTAAAGAAGGACCTAGAAGATCATATGACAGAAACTGAAAAATATAAATCAGCCATCAACATTACACATAATAGACATTGTGTAACATAGCAATGCATAATACAGTGCAGTAGGGAGCATTACTGTGCTATATAGCATTGACTTCTGCTTCACATATAATATCTCATAAAGCAATAGGGATTTCAAACACACAGACACACACAAAAAATAAGAAAAAAATCACAGGATTTTTGTGGAGTTTTCTGATCATCCCCATTAAAAAAAGTTGAAACTAGACAGGAGTGCCAAGGCATTTTAAAGCCACTATGCCTAAATTAATAGGAGCAAATTCCTTCTACTTTGAGATGATCCTAATTTGCACTAATGGCTAGCAAAAAGTGAGAGGCATGCTTTATATTTTGAAAGCAAAAAATAAAACACAATTTCCCTGAAACTGAAATCTGTGGAGTCAAATATTGCATTAGTTTTCTCTTAAAAAGAAGGAACTTGAAAATCAGATATTACAAAGTGCCATCATTTTTTTTTTTTAAGTACTAATTTTTTGCTGTTTTAAAGTACAGGAGACAAAGAATGATGAGCTGTTAACTGAAACTACATTCCTTTTTTTCACCATAGATATATTTAAATATCAGCAAGTTTCTGGCACAAACAGAAAACATTTTATTTAGTTGACTCAAAGACATTTTCTTTCCCTCCTTAAGGTCATCATATTGATTCTGGCAGAAATACTGTAAATATTAAATCCTCCAGTCAATAAGCTTAATACTGACCTAAAAAAGTCAATATATGCTTACTAGTTGCAAAATAGTAACAGAACATAGCTTGGTATACTCTGTTCTCTATAATATTCTGTGCTTAAAATAAGAACAATGGTATTATATTTTTAAAGGAATGGAAATGTTCTTTCCTGGAAAAAAAATAGTGGTAACCATTTTAAGCCATTGAAATTTTCAGTATCGTCTGTTGTTTACCACAGTTCTGGAAGTGTTGAAAATAAAATGAGATGAGCAACAGTTTTACAATCAAGTTGGATGTTTTAAAATATCTCTTTTAAAGAAATGGTCATGGAAAAAATTTACAAAAATTTAATGTGCCAGATTTAAGGACAAAAAACCCACTCAAGTCTGAAACAAAAATCTTTAATTTTACTGAAGATATAAACTTCAGACTGAGGCTAATATATATGGTAATTATCACAGATTTGTATGCATTTGTCAATACACAAGAGTCAGTAATTTAGTGTTGTCAATAACAACAATATTAATTGATACATACCTTGGGCTGTGTGTTCTCAGAGACAACTGTGTTACAGAACTGCAGAGTGGTTGAGGTAGGAAGATTCCTGTGGAGATCTTCCAGTCCAACTATGCTGTTTAAAGCAAAAAAATCTAGAACAGGTTCCTCAGGGTCATGTCATCAGGCTTTGAATATCTCTGAGAATGAAGCTTCAGCAGTTGCTCTGGGTAGATTTTTTAGAATGTTTGATCAACCTCACAGTGAAAAAAAGTGTGTTGTTGTTGTTGTTGTTTTATATTTTGTTTGAATGATGGTTTGGGTTTTGATTTGGTTTGGTTGTTTATTTTTGAAAATCTTAAATGGAAATTCCTGTATTTCAATAGAAATTTTTTTGAAAAACAAAAACCCCAAACAATAAACACCTGTGCCCACTTCTTCTTTCTCTGTCACTGGGGCACAGGTGAAGAGAGTCTTCCTTGCACCTTTCCATCAAATATTTATATATTTTTATAAGATATCTCTGATTTCTCTTCTCCTGGCTGAACAGTCCCAGCTCTCTTAGCATTTCCTCATATTTCAGATGCTTCAGTCCCTTAATGGTTTCTGTGGTTGTGGTCCCTTGCTGTATTTGCTCTACCACACCTCCATTTGTCTCTTGTACTCAGCAGCCCAGAAATGGACTCAGCACTCCAGATATATTTTACTGGTGCAGGTTAGAGAGAAGGATCACCTCTGTCACCATTTTCCTGATGCTGCTATAGGCTGGTGTTTTGGAGTTTTTGACACAAAGACACATTGTTAGCCCAGGTTCAACTCACTGTCCATCCAAACTGCCAGATTTTTTTCTGCAATTCACTGGTCACTAGACTGTCCTGGAGCATGAACTTGTCAAATTCCATGTGCAGGATTTGACATTTTCCTTTGATGAAGTTGATGATTTTCCTGTTATGCTAAGAACAGACATAGTAAAATCCCAGGACAGTCAAGGCTTGTTTTATAAAATACTGAGTTCATTCTTTCACCAAAACATTTTGAAACTTCCTAGGGTACTGTCCATTCTTTTTATGTTAATCAAAATATGATGATTATTATTTATTTTTCTAAAAGAGAAAAATGCCATAAACATTAACAAGAAGCTACCATGATGTCTTACAGAATTTTTATTGTTTTTTTTTTAATTAAAAGTTACACTAGGATCAATTTGAATTGTGAATGCTGAAATTAGATGCCATTTTAAAACTGTGTGTAAAATCACTAATGCAAATATTTATTATGGTATTCATCAACACTTATATTAAAAGTCATTTATCTTTTAAAAGGAGTTATGGTTTGGGCATTGTTTGGTTGTTAAAGATATATAATTTACTGAAACCTTAGAATTAATAAAGATTCTAATTACCAAAGCTGAGTTTTGCTTTCTCACAGGAAAATAAGATGATCCTCACTACCTAAACATTCACTATCTAACCAATTATTTAGTTTTACTTCCGTGGCATTTATTCTGTGAGAAAATAGTGCTTCCACTTTTTTTTTTTTTGCTTGGTCACAGACTTTGAGGGGTGAATCTAAAACTTCCTAGTACATATGGACAGTTTCAGAGATGTTTCTTTTCTGTCCTGCTTCCAGGGGCCATTACAATACAGAAAAATAGAATTCCAACTAAGATATTTCAATGGTATATCTGGTTCCTTCCCCTGTAATAAGGTAATTTCAAAGTACAGCTACTTGACAATCTAGATAATTCCTGCAGTACAATACAGTGTTCACAGTTAGCTTCTCATTCCCAGTTTGCTAGGAAAATTTATGTGTCAAGCACCAGTAGAATGATTGGGGAATCCTAATGAGACTTCTACACTTATGAATATCTAAGTAAAAACGAGTTTTACATAAAGGAGAACATTCTGTGCTTCTGTTTATTGGCACTGAATACTAAAATCATAATCAAACAGCAGTGACAACGTGGCAGGATGTTATTTTGGAATATATACGTAGAAATAGAATTATTTCTTTTCCTTTTTCAGGTTGTTACAGTATTGTCATGCTTATTTTCTTTACTAAATTTGGCCTTTTTTCCATTGCTGCCTCCTACTCCTTGACAGTATAGGATTTCCCAGAAAGCTTAGTCTGTTAACAGAAAACATCATTAGCTGCTTACTGAGCTCACAGAGCTCACATTTCAGTTTTTAAGTAAGACATGCTTGCTTGCAAAAAGCTCTCAAGGCTGCTATAGACGACCCTGTAATTATTCGCCATAGAAGTCATAGTGATGACTTCATTTTTCCCTGTCATTTTACTTCTCTCTTCCTGTTTCGTACAAAGAAGTGTAACCCTCGGTATTCATTATTTCCTATTCTTTTCTGTGAACATTTAGTATAGAATAAATAAATGTGTTGGTATTTAAGTTATCGTAATGTCTTTTCAAGTAAATATAAAGGCAACAAACAGAAAAAAGAAGTTTTGGAGGCAGGTAGTAACCTTTTTATAAAATACATATTTGAAAAAATTATGTTTCTTGTAAATGAGAATTAAAACACAGTAACAATATTTTGGTGAAGAATAGGATAGGGATGAATATAAGCAGCAAATAACATTATATGTAGTGAAGAAGGTTAGGATAGGCTGAATGATATTTTTATGAACTTCAGTTTAAAGAGAGGTGATACATTTACTCTAGGACTGAAGATTTTAAAGATAAACTATAGACTATATTATGACTAAATTCCTCTGGTATCCTCTAACACCGATTGTCTCTTGAAGTCAATGTGTGCAATTAAATAGATGGACTTAATTAATATGGGGTTATTAATAATTAATTAATCTATAGATGTTGCTCAACTTCAACAGCCATAGCATAATCATAATATTTTCTCATTTGTTGTAGTGCATGAAATGAACTGAATCAATTAATAGTAAATTTTGGTATGCATGCTAAGGGTTTCATTTTTCTTTATTCATTGACAAGGAGGCAGACAAGTATTAATGGACAAGAACCAATAGAAGCCTATGTAAGATAAACTGGAAAAATGGATCACTGAAATACTGATCTTAGTTTTCCAGATGTTACAAAACATTTTTCAGTATAGTTATCATTTTGTTCTTAACTGTCATGCAAAATCCAGCTTGAGTTTAAACGAATATGAGAAGAAAAAAAATGCAGTCGGGTTTTTCCTACTTCAGTCAGTCAAGTGTTCTTATGTCTTTGTGATATGAAATAAGGGACAGACCTATGTCACATCTTAGCTCCCTTGAATTTTAAATGTGCATTTTAAATATAGCTTGAAATCACCCTACGATATGTGCTTTGTAGAAAAAACAGGAAGTGACTAAACAACTACATTTTCAATCTTATCCTAAAAACATGCCTTGACTTTCTACAGCTACAAATGGATCTGCAGCACCCGTGTTTAACCATTCAGTAGCAACAGAACCAGAGGCAATGGGCACAAATTGAAACAGGGGAGATTCCCTTTAAATGTAAGGAAGCATTTTTTTTTTACTATGAGGGTGGCTGAGCACAGTTACAGCTTGCCCATAAAGTGAAACATCCCTGCTCGAAGATATTCAAAGGATGCCTGATCATAGTGCTGAGTTATCTGCTCCAGGTGTCCCTGCTTGAGCAGGTACATTGGACCAGATGACCTGCAGAGGTCCCTTCAACATCAGTCACTTTGTGGTTTTGCCATCCTGTCATTCTGTAACTTCAGAAGAGTCACAGGAGTAAACTTGTTCTTCTTGGTCATCAGAATTGACACTATGATCTTGATATTTTAATTCTAAAAAATTTATAAGACTTATGTGCTTTTCAGTCATAAGAATATTTCTTCATCAGAATGCTCATGCAAATTACTGTAGGACATGTAAAGGAGTATGAGATTACCATGCAGGAACTGTTCTGTGCTAATTGCCCATACTATTTTATGATAAATTTGAGACAGTTTATTATTCCACTGAGCAATCTAACTTGAATTTATCTCAGCCTAGGTATCCATGTAGGTAGAGCAAAGGAGCTGAAAGGAATTAACTTGTTAGACTTGACAACTTGATTGCTTGTCTCTAACCAGTTTGTGGGTCCTAAAATGACTTTCTGAAACAAGGAATAAGGAACATGAATAATAAATTTATTCAGACAGAGCTGGCTAAGACTGTTTGCAATGCATTTTGTAATGCATATAGACTTACATTTTTATTCCATAAATGTATATATACTCCAAGGGAGCATTAAAATAAGAGACAATCCCACTGAAGAGTTAGATCATTTGAAGATAAAAGCTAAAACCCACAGAGGCACACAGGTGCCTGAGGGCATGACTACACATAAGCAGAGAGTCAGCTGGCCAAATGTACAAGTAGTTTTGGTATTGAGGTTAAGTTTGCATATTTGCATAGCAATATGCTAAAATTTGTCTGTCCTTATGAGCAGAGTCCACAGAACTAAAAGGTGGCAATACTGGAAAATACTGTGTCTACATTTTTCTGAAGCCAGTTGGACCTACGATGAAAGGTATGTCATAGGATTAGAAAGATCAAAATAAAGGAAATTAACTGTCTCAGATATATTTGTGCTGTATTAGCTTATAGTACTAACTGAAAAAATGAAAGGGAATTCCAGAAAAAAATATTAAATTTAAATTATTCTGTTTGTGCATGATGAAAAACAGTAGAGGAGCTAGGTTACATTGGTGGAAACTTTTTAGCAAAATCTTGTAGTATTTCTAAAAGATAGTATGTCTTTGGCAGATATTTTAAAATATCATTAAGACAAAACTCTCAGACATTCCAACAGTGGCTGTACATTAACTAAAATATATTAGGGTTGAAATTTTTAAAAGGGAAAATAATAATCTAATATCCCAATTTAATTTAATATCCCAATTCCAAGGCACTTTCAACCTTACCTCTATGGAGCTTTTCAAACAATTTCAAGTCAATAATTATGATTTGATTCCTGCTTCATACATAGATTTAAAAGACTCACATAGAAATCTCATAGGTTTGAGGAGGTGTTATATGTTCATATTCAGGATGCATTATATATTCATATAGATATCTGCAAAATAAAAGTTAAAATAATACTCCCCAACTTGTAGGATGATAATAAACTGAATTAGCAGTATAATGCATAGTATATGAAATCAGATTATTTTTGTTTAGAGAAATAAATATTACTTCTCTGATCTGTTAATATTTGTTCTACATTGACTTCAACATGCAAAAATTGCACTTTCACCTGAACACTTTTACAAATGTTACTAGTGAAGATCTTCTGATGTAAATAAGAACCATTAAGTAGCAAGTCTCAGGATAGGTGCAGGGTTACCACATCAGTTAGTGAGTACTACTGATCCTTCTATTGACATCTCTTTAATTTAGTTTTCTTTATTATTGTTGCTTTAGGTCACTTTTTTGCGGTACTTTGATTTCCCAACAGGACTTCAAGGTCAGATATATAATTTGCCTGATAATGGATCTAAGAAATAAGAATTTCTGATAAATAAAGAGTTTTCACAGGATATTCTTGTTTCATCACTGAAGAATCACTTATGTGTACTTGGAAGTATCTTGATCAGACATTATACTTGCCTATGATGGAGATTTTTGGAGTAGACAACCAAGTTTTAAGTATTCTTCATAACACTGAAAATAATACACCATTAAAGGTGAAAGTCCTTCTTTCAGTGGTCTTTTGTGGGATCTTAGGCATATGTTCTTACATTCTAGATGTCTACACAGTGCAGAGCTTTATTTTATTGACCCAAATTTGACTATCATACTTAAAGGTCTTCAATCCTTTTATACAGCAAGAAATTCTTTTAGACACTGTGACAAAAAAAAAAAAAAACCAACAAAAACAAAAACAAGGAAAGTGACAGAATAAAAGGAAAGTAGAATCACTGAGGCTTAACTTCATGGAGGATGGCATAGCAAATGGGTTTGCTCTGACTTTCCATCAGGAACAATTAATCTACCAGAGCTACAGTTAATCTGCAAGGAGACAAGAGGAATAGTGTAACTGAGATGCACTGGATCAGTTTCAAAAATTATATTCAGTCTAATAGCAGGGAGCAAATTATTTTTCCTTGCTCAAATGAGAAGGTAAAAGGTATGGGCACGTTAAAAGAACAGAGGAGATCTGAGACATGGAACAAAGATTATATAAGAGCTTATCAATGGGTGAAACTGATTTTATTGTGATATTTAATTCAAAAAGTGTGAAAAGTAATTATATATGTATTTTTCCAAGATTAACTGAACCATTAAATCATATTAGAAGTTTGAAGATAAGCAAATAAAGCTAATGCTGAATGAATTGAAAGCTTGTCTAAGTTATTGAATGCAAGCTAATTTATTTTTATCTTCCTGTGACAACTGATATGTCTTCAGATTGGAGGGAAGGAAGGAGAATAATTGGCTACTTTACTTTTAGAAGGGCTGCTATGATATATTTTGTCTTTATTTCCAGTCACAATTCACAGTGTTCAGGTTCATGATATGCCTGCATATCACAACTCTGAAAGAATAAGCAGTAAAGAAAGAGTCCATCTAAGGTACAGGTAACACTAGGATGTCCTCGTCTACTTGTACGGTGAAACAACCATCAAAACTCACTCTTCCAGTGGTTATTCAAAATGGTTACCTATCTTTTGACTATGTAGAAAAAACCCTGCACCCTTCAATTCTAAAAATAAAGCCAACCAAACAAACAAAAGAACAATGCCAACCACTAATCTGATTCTGATATCTGATTTTTCTCTAGACTCTTCATTGTCTGGAAACAGTATACATGAAATACTGTATTAGAAAGTAACAAGGTTTACACAGAAAAATACTTAGTGTCCTTGAACCAACTGATTTTCTTTTCTGGAAATTAAGTCATATAAGAGAATTTTAGATGATCTCCTGATAATAAGCAAAATAAACAGCATATTCTAGCTTTCCTGATCCAGAACACAGCATCTCATACCATATTTTCTTGTACAGCTCTGAAGAAAACAAATGGGAAACCTTTTCAGCTGAGCATACTGTAATCTAGCAAACTACTATATCTGATAAACATCCATCTCATTTTCTGTTATTGTTCACAATTGTCTAAAGATTTCATTCATTTCCAGACATTTAGTTACTTACCTGAATTTGGAATCCAAGTTAAAAAAAGAAATAGTCAGATTTGTCTGGCTAGTTTTTTTCTTTTTTCTTTGTGTGTGTATGGGATTTTTTACTCAATTTCACATAAATACTAAGGATTTTTAAAGATCACTCTTATGCGTCATAATTAAAAGCAATTAGCCTGTAGGTAGAACATTCACAAATAGATGAGGTTAACATCTAGGCTCAGGTATTGCTCAAGTTTATGTTTGGCCTTAATCGCAATTTATTGCCTATTATAGAAAAATTTATTTTCTGTTTGTATGTCTGGTGCTCTCTTTTTTAAATATTCATTGAGCAAGAAACATGGGTTTGAGATTTAAGGGGCTAGAAATGCTTTATGGGCTATACAGACACAGTAAATGTAACAATTTCTACAATGGGAAACTCCTGTCAAAGGAAAGACAGAGACTTTCTCAGATATTCTCTCCTCATACTGATGAAATCATAATATTTAGTTTGTATTAGCAGGGAATTCCTCTAATCAGTAAGTAATATCTATGTATTCAGACAACGAACAAAAACATTACTGGCCAAGGCAGCAAGTTAAATCCAGCATTGCTTAGCATTAATTTTCAATGCTGATGAAGTAGATGCAGAGGAACTACTTCCAATCACAAATTAAGACTCCATTTCTTATTATTCTTGGATCCCAACTCCACTAAGACAGCCTACATTCCTAGAAGCTGTAAGGGCATGGATCTGAGATGAAAATTACCACAGATGTAAGATAATAAATCATTGAGATTTGGTCATCTACGACTAGGTGAAGGTAGTCACCTAATTTATAGTTAGGTATTTAAACACCCATTAAAGTTCACCTGTTCTAAAGGTGCCAAGACATTTTTTCTGTGTTTGAGCTGTGGGTATCAAAAATGATTAAACAATTTAAACATTGTAATCTCATTTCACTAGGAATTAACCACCTAGTTCTCTTGGTGAATCTGCTTTGACAATGTTTCACAAATAAATTCAGTTCCATTGGAAAAAGTCTTTTAATGTAACCTGCAGATTATAAGAATATTACCATGATGCAGTTGATAGAAACTCTTATTCAAAAGTCTAAAATTTTCATGAGGTCTAGTGGAAGAAATGTGATATATAAAGAGGTGCTGGATCAGACATAATTCAATGAACTGAATGTGGCTGTGTTGCCTATTATATGATATTCTTAGTGTCTTGACATGCCTGTGTTTTCTTAATGATTACATTAATTTTTTTGTGTCAGACTTTGAAATTTCTACTGAGTTCTGATTTGAAAATAAAAAAAAATGGAATTAAACTTGATGAATTCAAAACCCACTGAAAGTTGTTAAATAAAAAACCACACCTCTACCTTCATAATACAACTATAAATATATGATGGAATCTAAAGTGGTTTTTGCCTGTATCTCACTGGTTTTAGGCAAATTTGGGAGGAAACCTCCAAATGGGGTCCCTCTGGAAAAGCAAACCCAAACTGCCCCTTCCCCAACTGGTCCAGGAAAGAATTTCATTGGAGAAAAGTGAAAAAAGCTATTTATTTAGAAAACAAAGTGCCGACAAACACAAAAAATTATTAGCATGAAACAACAACACCTCTTGCCACTCTGAAAAGAGATGGCAAAATTGAGAAAGTCCTTGCTATGGATGTAGCTCAGTCTCTTATCAGTCTCTCTGGTGCTGGCAAATGCCGTCCTGGGCCCCGGAGGGCCACAGGTGTGAGATCCAGCTGTCTCTCTGGGTTTTTCGGTCCAGAGCAGGTTTAAACAGTCCCAAGAAAAAGAGAAAAATAAACCAGTCCAGGGAACTTCTCTGCCTCAGCTAGCTAAAAACTGACTAAAAGCACAGGAGATCTCTGTCCCGCTGTCTGTCCGTGCTGCAGACAACACAGTCCAGGAGCGGAATGCGGAGCAGAGAGTGCTGTTCCTGCAAACAAACTGCACTGCTTCTCCCCTCTTCACTCTCAGAACCAGTCTTATAAGTACAGAACTTAATATACAGCGCAAACAGAACAGACAATTGGAGATACAAGCATCAAAAAGTCACCCCAGGACACTCATAAAAAGAACAAAAGGTTCTAGTCAGAACAGAAGAGTGCTTAGAAGAGAAAAATACTATGTCATCACACTCATCTAGCTGGTTAAAGGCTATGAAAAGATTAATAGTTATAGTACAAATTAAAATGTGAATATAATAATGTAATTTTATTCTACTTTCATTGTAATTGAAAAGGTGTAATGGGAGAGATGGATGTGGTTCGATGTGTGCATGTAATAAATTACCTCAAACTGTGAACACATGGGTAATTAAAAGGAAACTAATCTCATCCAAATTGGTATTGGGCATTGGCTAATCAAAGGATAATGTTAATCTTACTATCCAAGAAAGTAATTTTCTATTCCAGAGATTTTTTAGTTTTATAACGGATCATGTTATGTTTGTTGCCATGGACTTTAATTAGGAAATGCATAATTCAAAAGATTGAATTTAATATTATTAAAATTATATTTAGATTTTGTACTTAGATTTCCTAGAAAATGTCATGCTTTTTGCATTTGATATTATGCTGTTTACTCATTGTATTTACAATTTACCATTGTACACATTGTAAAACTTCTGTTAAATTTATCTAGCAGCATATGTGAACATTTTTCATGGTTAATCTTTGTAAAACCAGTTTCTCTTATTGTGGGTAATATTTTTAGCATATACAGTACAGAAGGAAGAATAAAGTGACACAAAGTATTTCTTTCTCTTAGAGTTCTGTTTTTTCTTCATTTGAGCAATCCCCAGGGTCAGGTATCATTCATCAGAAAAGTAATGAAAATTGGGTTGAATCTAGGAAGATGATAAATCCCTTCATTTGCAAATGAAATTGTCAATAAACCCAGTGTGCATCACTCACAATGACAAGATGTCAGCCCTTAGAGTCAGACCACAAAGCCTGGTCTGAAGACTCCTTGAGCATTGCTTTACAAATAAATGCATTAAAAATGTAGGAGGGAGTCCAACTGAAGAAAGAGAGGCAAGAACTACTGATCTAATCTCATAATCTTCATAACTTAGTTTCAGAAGCCCATTATGACTGCTGTGTTTTTTCTAAACAAGCTCAGGTGATTAATTGTGTCCTTTGTTCTTTGAATACAAGCCACCAAAACATATATAGTAACATATGCATTCTGTCCAATACATATTATGGAATAGGAAAAAACAAAACAAAACAAAACAATCCCCTAAACAACAGCTTCATTTCCCAGCCATACTTCTAATCATACTATGATTTTCAGGCAACAAATTATGCAGCTAAGTGAAATAACTTCATGGGGAACTTTTTATAACTTTTTTTCCCAACTGCTCACAAATTCATCAATGCTTAATCCACCTGTCAGTAGGACTCTATGACTTGCGAAGTGTTGTGCTATAGTATTTCACATTAAAATTCTCTTTAATTTTCCAGGATGCTGGAAGATTTAGTTGTCTTAGTGGTGGTTCCATACAACTTCCAGTCATAACAACTTTTATTGAGCATAAAGTGAATTGAAGGAAGGCAGCATAATTGGTAGTCACAGAGATTAAAGAAAAATCTTATCAAATGAGTAGTCTGCTGTAGTATCTAGGTAAGATTCACATTTGGAATGAAATAAAAATTCAGTGCTGTAAACTGTGTAGATTTTTAATTTTGCTTTAATCAAAGCCATTTTCACACTGAAATCTGATTTGACATTAATCAAAAACTGAAAATACAAATAGTGAAAATAGTTCTTGTTAATAGGTAGGCAGATGGATTTTCTCCATAAATATTTCAAGAGAGAAGTCAATCCATAATATTATTGATTGAACATGAAGTAAAAAGTGTCTATTTTTCACTTGCTGAACGCACAAGTACTGATGTTCTGCTAATAGGAACTGTATATCCAGCAAGAAACAAATTACATTCATGTGATGTCTTGCTGTGATGACTCCAGATCTCACAGGCTAAGTAGTGTGTCAGGGCAAATCTGAATCTTTTGTATAAGAAAACAAAAGATGGAGAGTCAAACAGCTTCAGGTACATATGTTAGTTGTTCAGCACTAAGTTGTGAACCTGAATCCCCTCATGGTTCAAGGGGTCATTCTGCAGCTGGAAATAGTGTGTTCAAAGTCTTGATATAATACTAATTTAAAAAAACATTAAAGTTTTAAAGGAAAGTAGTTATTTTTATCTGTAATGTTAGACAAATTTCTCATCCAGAAAATTCTTGTTCATTCATTAACTTGTTTTCTGAAAACAGCCACATACAGATGTTCAGATAACACATAAAGATTTGTCAGAGAGAAAAAAAAAGAGAAAAATCAGTATCACAGATTCATTCACTTCTCATCTAACCAAGCTTCCTTTTCATCACAAAGTCAACACTTTGTGTTGGATTTCTGTTGGAAATGATGGGATTAGTCCAGCTGGGTTTTGAAAACCATCAAACATGGAGACTGTGAAGTCTACCTGGATGACCTGCTCCAACACTTAATTATACTTGGAATGAATATATTTCTCTTTGTATTTCCTTCAGTCATAACCAGACAATTTATATTCATTTGTTGTGGTTTAATTCCAGTAAACAAGTACCATGCATATACAAGTAAATGCTCACTCATTTCCCCACCAATGGGATTGAGGAAAGAATCAAAAGTGTAAAAGCAGGAAAACTTGTTGGTATAGATGAAGACAGTTTAATATGGAGAGCAAAAGCAGTGCAAGTAAACAGAACAAGAAATTCATTTACCACTTCCATGGGCAGGCAGGTGTTCAGCCATCCCCAGGAGAGCAGGATTCCTTCACACAATGCAGTGATTTGGGAAGACAAACGCCATCTCTCCAAATGTTCCCCCCCTTCTTCCCTCCACTTTATACATTGAGCATGATGTTACATGGTCTGGAATATCCCCTGTCTTTGGGTCACCCATCCTGGCTTTATCTCCTCTCAACCTCCCATGCACCCTCAACCTCTATGCCAGTTTGGCAGTGCAAAAACCAGAGAAGACCTTGGATTTGTGTAAGAGCTGCTCAGAAATAAGAAAAAAAATCACTATGTTATCAGCCCTGTGCTCAGCACAAATCCAAAGCCCATCTCCGTGCCAGATACTGTGAAGACGATTGACTCTACCCTAACCAACACCAGCATGCCAAGTCTCTCTTTTCCCTGTTGGGCACATCTCTAAAGAACCTGCCTCACTTCTCTGTTTAGGCTTTAGGGGGTTGCTCAGCTGGCCTCTCCAGGATGAGCAACCCAAACTCCTGACAGGCTTCAATCCCTGACTATTCTCGTAGCTCTTTTTACTGCAGTCTGTGGATGTTTTTTATCCAAGGCAAAAACATGGATGTTTGTAATGGTTTGAAAGCAAAACAAATGAGAGGCTCCAAGTCAGAAATACAATTTAATGAGAAAAAGAAATAAAAG
>JBBMKD010000170.1:51822125-51917041 GCA_037834095.1 Argya squamiceps | reverse complement strand
AACAATTGGTTTCAACAGATGATGAAGAGGGTGATAGAATACTTTGTGCATATCTTATTCTACAACCCAGGACAATGTTGTATTCTAGATGAAATGTAATGACTACCAAGTAAAGGGTAATAACCACTTTCCAAAATCCAGTGGCTGCACTCCTGTTAGTATTGTCTGTATGCTTTTAGCCTTCATTACTTATTTCTACTGACTGAATTCCTGCAGTAATGTGGAAATGCCTTTTCAGAACTTGCAAAAAATAATTGATTTAATCTGGAACTTAGTATGTAGGACCTTTGTAATGATCTCATGTGTTGACGGTGGCCAAATGCCGAGCATCCACCAAAGCTGCTCACTCCCCTCCACAAACTGGACAGAAGAGAGAAAATGTTGCGGTGTGTGATTTAGGCTTTTGAATTTGTATTTGTATTTTGTTATTTGTTTGTAATGGTATGTCCCTTTCACCCCCACATTCCCAAACCCCTGAACACACCTGGTATCTCCCTGTCCTGGACCCCACCCCCTTCCCTTTCCCCCATTGCTCCAAAGTTTCTTCCTTGCCCAGGCTGATCCCTGGGTACTTAAGGGAGAAATGGAGGCTAAGAACTTGTTCTGGCTTCTTTTCTGGCTCTCTGGCACATACTCTGGAAAGTGCTCTCCTAGCACATGGAGCTGGAGTGAAATAAACACCTTTTCCAACCCAAGCCAGACCCACTCCTTCATTTCCAAGCCTTATCCACACTTCAAACAGCTGATTGGAGGAACTTACAAGGACTGTTTTAGATTGGTCTGGGGAGCTGCTTTGGCTGGTAAGCACCCCCACGGCGACACCAATCTATAAGAAAACTTAATGAAGGTTATAAGCTGAGATAAGAGCCAGGACAGAGATCAAATATATATACATTCCTTTCTCTTACTCGTAATCATTAGAAATTAGGAACTGTTTTTTGACCTTATACTTTCCCATTGACTTGGCCGAGTCTGTCCATATACTAACAGTTTCTGATCATACATTCCCATCAGCTGGACTACATGGTTATTGTAAGAAATAAATGAACTGGAAAGAAATTAACTCTGCAATCCTAATAGCACACAAGAAGCTCATGAAAAATCATATGAAAAAATCATATTTCATATGACATTTACAAAAATCACCCCTTTCTCCCTTGGTTCTACAAAAAATCAGGGTTGTAGTTCCCAAGAATACTGCAGTCAAAAAGTTGAAATGGAATCAGATGGGTGGAAATGAGGGTGGTGCTGGAGCAGTGGGAGGGAAGCTGATTCTCCTCCCAGTAGTGTCAATTTGTGAGATAAAGTTTTCTGTCTCATAAACCTTCATAAAATGAGGTAAGAATCTGCTTGTAGTGTTGCAGTGCATGATTTAGGTTTTGAATTTGTATTTATATTTTGTTATTTGTCTGTACTTGGTTTGTTCCATTCCAAAATATCCTACTCCCCTACCCCTGATAACCCCTGTAGTATCACCCTCATGTAACCACACCCCCTTCCCTTCCCCGATTGGCCCAAAGTTTCTTCCCTGCCCAGGCTACTCCCTGGGTACTTAAGAGAGAAGCAAAGGCCGAGGACTTGTTCTGGCTTGTCGCGGCTTGCTGCTCTGGCTCTCTGGCGCATGCTCTGGCAAGTGCTCTCCTAGCACATGGAGCCACAGAAATAAACACCTTTTCCAACCCAAGCCAGACCCACTCTTCATTTCCAAGCCTCATCCACACTTCAACCAGCTGAGTGGAGGACCCACAACTGTTTTAAATTGGTCTGGGGAGTTGCTTTGGCTGGTAAAAGCACCCCCATGGACATGCAAATTTATATTGTAGTAGAAAGACAAGGAAGAAATTTGCCGTCATGAGTTTTCTGTTCATCCTCCTAATTAATGTCAATTGAACTGGAGGGTACAGAAAGACAGAATCTCTGATAATGTGAGGGGCCGACCTAGACATGAAGAAATTTCCATCTTCTTTTGCTAAAGAGATCTTGAGCTCAACAGCTCAATCTCCAAGACTGTGGTCATCAAGGGCTAGAGCCACGTGCACTATCAGTAAATTGTCAGCTCTTGGTACTGAATACCCAAAGTTAGGGCAATTGCTTAGGAGATGATTGCTGAGAACTGACTTGTTTTGTGTGTGTAGTGTCAGGGATCAGTCATCTATGAGAACTAGCCACTAACATACCCAGTAAATGAACTAAACAACATTATGTTTTAAAGTTTGAAATTGGCTTGATTCGTCAGTCTTCTAAACCAATACCCAGACACACATGTAAACACGAATGTTCTGTTGTAACTCACTTTTCGTCTCCCTATTACAGTGTATTATGAATGAGAATAATGCAAGAAAATTAAAAATGCTTTCAATATTACTTCAAAATATTCGAAAACTGAACAGTTCTACTGTTTCAGAAGCTACATAGGCCAATTTAAATGGTGATGACAGTGGCTAGGTATAATCAAATAACAAAAATCTCCCTTCACAGAGTTATATAAGAATCAGAATGTTCTACATCAGTCTTTCTGGATCTATGACCCCAGCTTGGAGTATGAAACCTGATACTCTAGAGTCTGTTAATCAAGAGTTTTGACTGGAAAAAAAAAAAAGGCAAGAACTGGAAACTAAAAAACCCTGAAAAGTACAAAAGACTTTCTTGCTCTTTCCAAAAGCTAAAAATGCTGCTTTTGCAGCTACTGCAGATTTTACCTTCTCAGGAGCTGCAAAATGATCTTGAGCCTCAAAGATAGCTCTTCTATCAGTAATTATAGAACAAAGTGCTACGAGTGCTATGAGAAGTTTGTTAATTTCATTTTGCAAAATGCTTTTACTAGTTCTGCTGTGTCAGCTTCACCTTAGTTCCACTGACTGTGCTGAAAGAAGTATTTTTCCCCATCCCAGAAGTATCACAAGGAAAATCTAAACAATTTTACAAAGCACTGTTAAGTTATAAGGGGAAAAGAAGCAGGGAGAAATCAGTGGAAAAAATGTTAGAAGCTGGAAAAAAGAAAAAAGCAGCATGGAACTGAATGGTGTGGAAGAAAAATACAACAGGAAATTATTTATAATTCTATTCACATAATTGTGTTTCTTTAAAGGAAATAAGGGGGAAAAAGGTATTTGGAAGCAGAAATAAAACATTTTTTTGTGTCTAAAGCAGCATTTCATTGTCAGTAAAAAAATTGAATAGAAAATTCACTAGTTCAGACTTAAATTTCATATGCTATATTTGTAAATTGCCACAAGTTTTGGAAGTAAGCTCAGACTTTTTAAAAACTCCTCATAATTATTTACACAAAAATGTAATTTTTTTAGAACAAATTGCTTAACTGGAATTATTAAACACAGCAGATGTTTCTTGAAATTTCCCTTTTTTTTTCTGTGAACACAGCAATAGAGTCCAATTTTGGGGTCATTATAGAAAACAATGCAATCAAGATAGTGATGTACAGGATTAGTTTAAAAATCAGTCTATAATGAAAACTATTCTTTTAATTCTGCAATAGATGCAGTGCTGTTAAAATGTTACACTTGGACCTAAGATTCTTTAAAAAAATGAAAAAAAAAGCAGACAATAATTGTATAGAAGAGCATTTTTTAAATATGTTTATTTTTCTCTAAATGTATCTTTAAAATATAATCACTTATTCCCATTTGATTTAATGGACAATGTAGGCAGAAAAATAGTTCTGGATTAAATGAATACTCATAATTTAACATAATTATTACTTTAAATTTAGCACTTAAGACCACATTTGTGGAAGGTCAGCTTTGGTTTTGGTGTCATACAGAACTTCTCTGGAAATCTAGCTGTAAGTGTATTACTCTAATTCAAACCACAAATGTGTTACTGTGAATTTCCAGCAAATTAGTGATGCAAAAACTGTGTTATTTGATATAACATTAGACTCAGTCTCGTAAGGTTGGAACTTTCTTGTTAGCAGCCCAAATGGTGCTGTGGAAGAGAGGTGTCCTGTGTCCCAAGCCGTGATAACACAAGGATGTTTTCAGTACTGCTGAGCAGTGCTTACACAGAGTCAAGGCCCTTTCTGCATCACACCAACCCACCAGAGAGGAGGCTGAGGTTGCACAGGAAGTTGGAAGTTCAGTCAGCTGGGACATCTGGCCTCAGCTGACTGAAGAGATTCCATGTATATCATTTCATGCAATACTTCTCATGGACAAGCAGTTAGCTTGTTTTCACTCTTATTTATAACATGCCTCACCAAAAAAAAAAAAAAAAACCCAAAAAAACTCCTGGATAGCATGCTATAAAGACTTGGAGGAAAAAACTGCATGTCTATGTCCAGAAAGATTCTCCTCTTTTTTTGTATATGGTTCATAAAGAGTAAAATACAACTTCATTCACTTAAAAAACCAAATAATATCCACCCAAATCAGCATGGTTGAATTTTAAGATTCCACATTTACCAGGTGAACCTTAAAACATTCATCTATGTTAGCTAACCTGTGTGTTTTGCTGGCAAAACCAGTGATCACATTCAGTGTATTAGTAAACATAATTTAGGAAATCTACGAGCCCATACAGCCTGGTTGTATTTTTCCTCTTGTAATGAATGTGTCCTGGATTATATTTGAAATTGGATTTTTTATTTAATCTTTTTTAATACTAAAAAAACAAGTAGAATTCTAGAATTGCCATTTGCTATTTAGTATCCCAAAATATTTTGAGATTTTGGCTTGGATGTTTCTCTGTATGATTATTAGTAATAATTGCTAATAATCATATTAGTATTAAGATAAACTTTAGGCATTTGGGGGTTTGTATTTTTCAGACACACCCTCCACGTTTTTATGCCAATTCCAGACTTGTTTTAAACTTCAAAAGTAGTTTTCACTGAAGTGTTAGCCCACAAGAGTTAAACAACTTTCCTGTTAGAGTCATATGACATATCCCATGATATTTTGATATCTGATATTTGAATTACAGAGTGTAATCCACTCATGAAGTCTGGCTGGACAAAAGAGGATGAAGCAACAGTCAATTTTGAAGCTTATGTTCACATTTCTTACTAGCTTCAAGATATTTACAGAGAAATATTCTGAAGTTTTGACTGATGACTATCTTTGTTCTTTTCCTTGCTGTGATACAAAGAAACTTTCACTTATTGAGACTATTCATTCTCTGAAGCAAAAAAAATACACATAAAAGTTAAAATAAAAATGAAACAACAACAAAGAACCCAATAAATAAATGCCCCACTAACAACAGACTTCGTTGAGATTGCCTGCAAAATGTGAAGCATCTCCATGAGGAACTGAGAAACTTACTTGTCTGTTTTTCTACCATTCTGCAGGCAAGATCTATTTCTTCATTCTTGCCTTCTTAAAAATGGAGTGGGGTTTGATATGGTCATTACATTTTTCAAATAATTCTGCTACAGTATATTGTTGCTAAGAACATGACAAAGAGCATATCAGTAGTATTGTTTAAGAAGTTGATGAAACTAATTACAATACCAAAATTATTAAATTAGTAGAGGATATTACAAAAGTCATGGTGCACTGTACTAGTGACAAATCATCTACCCAAATACACTAAAATATTTAGGTAGAATATGAAAGGTAAAGAAAATCCAAAACAAACCCTACTTTATATACATTGCAAACAAGGCATTTTTTCTTTATTTTTAATCTAAAATTTCTCCCTCTTTTCTTTAAGGCAGAGGGAAATTAATGGCATTAATTAAACAGATGAAAAAAACTCATTACTATGAATTGGGATATGTCAAACAAACAAAAAGTAAGATCATTACAGCAGGTTGTATTAGATCAGTATATTCTGTTGGGCTGCTAAGTCTGTAAAACTGTGATGACTTATCATACAGGCATCATCTTGACTGATTACTTTAAAAATATAGTGACTTCAGTGATAAAAGCAGATGTAGATTTAACATTTAAAACATTTAACATTTAAAAGCCATACCCAGTGAAATCCTTCTTAATTATTCAATGCTGCAATAAAGTTAATGAATTAAAGTTACTTGGAGAATGAACCATCTTTGTCAAGAGATAAATGATAGTTACATTCTATAGTTTTGAGTTGCAAAATAAAAGGATGAATTAGACATTTAGCACAGATCTTTCCTCAGACAAATATGCCCATACTCCTGCTATAAATTAAAACAAAAAAGTGCCCGGAGAGCAAGCTTCCATCTTGAGAGGATCTGGAATTAGGAAGAACATTCCAAAATTGGATAGGTAAAAGATGGAAATTGTTCTGTGTCTAAGAATGTCTTCTCAGATGTGAGATCAGGTTATGGGGAAATAAAAAGTATTTTCCAGAAATCAAATGGAGGAGGATTGCATACATCAGTAACTTAAATATATGGCTACTGATTACCAAATATATTATCAATAATTTGGCTTCATCTCTGCTTTACTCAGATGTTGCTGTGGTCTGAAACTTGCAGCTCTGTATGAGTAGGTTGAGAATCCAGCAGAACCTGTGCGTGTCATCACCAGTAATAGATATGCTGGTATGAAAAAGATCTTAGTGATGACAATGTAATCATACCCGTACTTTAAGAATACCAGGAGCTGCAGATAAGCCTTTTGTTAGAAAGTTAAATCTAATGCCTTGGGTCCAGTTAGATCCAGTGGGGGGCTGGTCACAAATTGTGTTCCCCAGAGCTCAGTACTGGGGCCAGTCCAGTTCAATGTTTTTATCAATGATCTGGATGAGGGGAGGGAGTGCACTTTTAGTCTGTTTGCAGACAAAAAATTGAGTGGGAGTGTTGATCTGGAGGGCAGGGAGGCTCTGCAGAGGGATCTGGACAGGCTGGAATGATGGTCCATGACCACCAGTGTGAGGTTCAATACACCAAGCACTGGTGCCAGTGGGCAAAGATAATATTAGATCAATAAGGACAGACCTTTTAATTCATAGCTGCAGCTCTTCATCCATCCTAAGCAAATAACACTTTTAGTGCATAGTGATTACAGCTGCAGGTTTATGGTATTTGATCTCAGATTGTATTTGTTAGAAGTATTCTACAAGCAGGAATGTCTTTGCCCCTTCAAGCTTCCTGTCTTAAGTAGCTCTATTTGTACTAAACAGTGAAATTTATTAGTGTTTTCTTTAATCCACTGTGACAAGAATCATGGGGAGTAAATATTTTTCTCTGATTTGTTGTTGGACTACATAAAGCATATTGCTTCCTGCTTGTAGAATATTTCTAATAAATACACTTCTTGAAAAGTATGACCATCTAACTTGATAAAAATATTCTTGGTGGCACAGAGATGTTGGCAAGATGTAATGAATAAGGAATCTTTCTCCTCTTTGGTGTGTCTCCTTTATTATCATGATTTCAAAAAGGAATAACAAGAGGCTACCTTATCAATAGAGTACAGAATGTTTAAAGAAAACAAAAACTAGATAAAAAATAGCAACCTAATGCTGCATTTTAAAACTGAAAAATATGCTTGAATTTTTAAGGTAATTTGCCCTGAGCATTGAAAATTTCTTTCATACAAATATTCTAACAATTCTGCTTCAGCAAAAATAGTTTAATTTAACAGCAAATTTTTCAAACATTAAAAAATATATTGACAGACTATACATAGGATGAATCTATTAAGTTAAAGAGTTATCCAAAATATCTTTTGCAACTTCTATAGCTCTTCTACACTGAGTACATTTAAGTATAACAGTCCGTGGGGCTGAAGAGTTTATGGCACAATCATAATCTCTAGAATCATCCTCAGCTCTCCCATTTGCCTGCTTTCCCTCACATTTAAAAAAACAAAACTAACATGGCTTATTGGATGGCCACTACATTTTGTTTATCCTGATTAATTAATCCTAATAAAAGGGTTAGAAATTGTGTTGAGATTTAAGTGGGAACAAGTGATGTAAACTATACATGAAACCTCACTACACAGTATCCATAGTCACTTAAACTTCTAATTATATTTTGCATGTGGAAGAGCAAGATCCCTGAATTGCTTCAATAGATCTAGAATAGTTTTCTCCACCTGAGAAGCTGCATTCCACTTACAGTTAAATTTTGTTCTGACCCAAGAGATTTTTCCCTTATAATGGAAAATAATCCCATCAGATTATAATTGGGAATACTCAAGTTTTTTCTTACCTACTCTTTTCTAACTGGCAGATGAGAGAGATGTTGCCACTACTCACAGAACGAAAATAGAGAATTTTTGTTGTGACTACAAGTAATTAGATCAGTCATGAGGAAAAATGGGGTCAAAAAATTCTTCAGACTTTAACAGATTTGTAGTCTGCATTTTGGGACCTAGATGGTGAATGCAAAATATGAAAGTCTCTGCTCTTGTTTTAACCCCTTTTTCTTTTTCTTATAATAACCATAATCTTTCTGTATATCTCTGTCCAAATTCAGGAGATACTTAATAAATCCCAGTTTCCTATTAACTATCTGTATAACTAGTGGGCAAAAATATGTGTGCATTATCTTGACTTGGGTGATCATTATTTATCCTTAGAAAGGAATTTTTACATTTGCATTCAGTTCTACTGATTTGATTGTTCTACTGGATTTGATTCCTTCTACTATTCTTGAGACAAAAATCTTCAGTTTTGTTGGAACAAGGATTGCAGGGTCAGGAAGTCACTATTGTCCGTCTTCATGAAAAAATAGAGGATTTACGAATTTCTGTATTATCAGTACTGGAAAGTAAGCAAAACCTTTTCAATCAATTCTCAAAGCAAGCCTGAGCTTCAACAGGTATATCCTGATGATCAGTGATTCCACTAATTGTACCAGAGATCCAAATTTTCAAACATTAAGAGATACTGAGAACTGGATGCAGATTCTGCATCGCTGCCTAATGTAAACCTCAGATTGATTTTAGAGCAGAAAGTTGCTATTTCTTTTTTCTTATCACAGCCTTGAAGAAACAGCCATGGAGTGAGTGTCAGGAACTCTCAGACACACTGCTTCAAGATTTCAGGTCCTTCATATTTCTTATGCTTATGATTTGTCAAACACTATGTGAATCACATCTTTTGATTTCTCATCAATACAAATATCTCTTTAAAGAATGATTTATTATACTTACAAAAAAAAATCTTCTGGTAGGCTCTATAATAAAAGGGGAAACCAAACAACATAAACTGGCTGAAACATCAAATTTCCAGAATTTTTTCTTAGATAGCTATATTTCTTTGGTCTGCCAATACAAATTCACTTTGTAGTAGAGAAAAAGAAAGGGAATAATCATTGGCTACATAGTAAGATACTATTATAGAGATTTACCCTGTGACATCTACTCTATAGCCTCTGCTGAAAAGACTACTTCTAAGGAGATTATGATTTTTTCCTAATTAAATAATTGATCTATGAAATGTGTTCATTAAATAGGGAATCAATTACCTTCAAATTAGATATCTAATTCAATACTACTGTCATTATCTGTTGAATTTCTCAACACTTCTTTGATAACAATGAAGTTTAATGTCAGATCTTGTATGACATAACCTTAGTTCCAGTATGTTTTAAAAAAGGTTACACTTCAGTACCAACATTTTGAAGAAATAAACCTCACAAATTCTAAGTCTCAATAAGGCTTCAGCATGGGATTGTCCTGTGTGATCATTAAATTTTAGATAGAACAAGTCAATATTCCCTACGGGACTTAATTACAATTGCTGAGTGTCTGAGGACAAGAACATGCTATTGCTATTTGACAGTATTATACAAATAACAGGGTTTATATAGATTTCTTCTAAGAATTCCAGAGGGCTTATCATTCTGGTGAAACAGGAGGGAAACTGAAGAAATGTATTGTCATCCTAAATTAGGTCATATAAAGTACTAATTACTTTCATCAGAAATTTTCAATTGGATACACGAGGAACCTAAAGTTGTCTCACATTATGCCGATATCAGTCAGACATTCCACCACAAAGTGATTGCTGCCTGACTTAAGACACAAATTCTGCAAAATCAGCCATATGCTTGAATATTGATGCACTTACCTCTGTTGAACTGAGTAGGATTTAAGTATGAGTTATTTTTGCAACTGTGCATTTATTAGACAGGTGCTTCCATAAGTTGAAGAGTTTCTGTATTTAAAAAAAAAAAAAAAAAAAAAAAAAAAATTGATGTATTGAATACGGAATTACAGAGCACATACATTTCATGGATGACCCCCAGAATGCTGTTTCTTGCTTGTCAATGAAAACAGTGTCATGGAAGAACAAGATTTCATATTATGAGACCATCAAAGCAGAATGAAACAAGAAAAATATGAACACTAAATACGTAAGAGATAATTTTGCTACAAAACCTAGGGTTTAGTGTTTATACCTTAATATATGAAGATTTCACTTTCAAATGTAAATCAACTGAAACCCAAACAGCTGAAAAAGGTTACTAACTTGTTTGCTTGTTTAATTTTTTATAGTTATTAAAATTAATTCCCTATACTACTGAATTCTACAATGTCAACCAAATAACTTTCTCTTTTTTTTTTTATTGTCACTGTCATTAAATACATAAAATTCCAAGCTGTAGTGGCACTTTTGAAACAAGAACAGAGGTGTCATAAAAGCAGTGGCTATTTTATTTTCATAATTAGTTTGCCTCTCAGGAAATTTTCCTCTTCTAACATGGAAAAAAAACCTGGGAACATGATCCACTTTAGTACAGCTCTTTGTATTTCTCATCCTGATTGCTTTTTTTCTCATTACTTTTCCATTACCACAAAATCACAGAATCATCAAAGTTGGAAAAGATTTTCAAGCTCAATTAGCCCAACCTCCAACCCAACATCACCATAATCACTCCTCGTGTCACACCCAAATGGTTCCTGAACCCTTCCATGAGTTGTCATTCCAGCACCCACCTCGGCAACTTATTCCAATGCCTAACCACTCTTTCATTGACATGAAAGGGTCTACTCTACTACCTAATCTGAACTTCCCCTCTTTATGGTAAATATCATCTGTATTTCTTTCTTTGGTCTTTTAATTCTTAAGAAGAACCAGACTATGAAAATACAATATAGAAATTCCACATTCTGATTTCCTTCTGTTCTGTTCATGTGTTAGGAACAACAATGTGGGTATTGTTGTTACCCTAACATAAATTTGTATTCCACTGAGATTTTATTTTTTATATCATAATATGATTTTAAAAAGAGTTGGAAAGTTATTCCTTTTTTAAAATATTAAATTTATGCACTATATATAAGATTTTTAGTTTTCATATATGTTCATATTTTCACTCATATGTTTTGTATGTTCATATATTCATATTTTCATTTATGTTCAACCTGTATGCAGTGATTCTCCAAATTAAAATTATAGTAATATATAATGTAAGTCACATAAAATCTGCAGGTGAATCAACTTTCAAGTATTCCTTTAACTCAAAACACTTTTTAATCAGTTTCAGCTAAAGAAGAAAAGCTGGTTTTCCTACATTCTCTGCATCTGAATATTGATTACACTTTAGAAATGGTATGAAAAAACCAGACCTCTCATGTCTGTCTCTGATGGTGAGTAATACTCTTGGTTGCTGGACACACTCTCTCCTATATAAATACTTATTTCTAGAACTTATTTAATTCTGAATTTGCAGGTTGTGAATATGTGAATGTCATTTCTTCATAATAATGAAACCAAGAAAAATTCACTGCACAAAATCATGAAAAGAAAGTTTGAATTATTAAGAACCTTTAAAAAATCTTATAATGTCACAAAATAAAATACATCAGAGTCCATTTTTTCAAAACTATAACAGATTCTAATTGTCTTTGAATGTTTCTAAATCATTAAAAAGAAAATCTTGTGCCTAAAATACTAGGTAATATACAAATTGTTTGCTGCCATGGAAACTGACAAGTTAAGAGATGCTTGAATTTCTGTGTGTAATTTTACCATATCTTTCTCATACAGATTTAATGCATTTTATTTTTTATGTTAGACCTTTTCTATAAAAATAGTTTCTTTGTAATGGCTACTCTCAACTAGTTACCCATAACCTGTAATAAGGATGAATGGTATGGAAATGTCAGAAGCTTTAATTCTTGTAATACTATACTAAACTATATATTTTAAAATCCAGTGCTCTTGTATAAGAAACTAAAATACTTTAGATTGGTGACCATAGAGATATTCAACCGAACTAATAACAATAATGACATTTGAGCACATTCAAGTTGCCATTTACTCTTTTTCAAATGGTCTATGGTAGGTTTTTCATTTAGATTTTTTAGACAGCTTCATCTTTCATTTATACCATTAAATGAACCCGCACTTCTTACAGACATGTCAGCATTTCAGAAGAGGTTTTGGCAAGCTGACTGTATAATACTCAGCTGATAACTATTGCCTATTAATGCGAATCACCTAAGTCCAGCAATTGCTTATCATCCACAGACTGATGCCCAGCCCACTCCTGAGCACCACACAATCTGTGGCTTCCAGCAGTTTGTATATGGAGCATAATATTCTGTGGTCTGGAATACCCCTTTGGCCAGTTTAAGTCACTTGTCCTGGCCGTGTTTCCTCTCAACCTCTTTTGCACATACTCAGAGAACATGAGAACTGAGAAGTCCTTGACTTAAGGTAGGATCTACTCAGCAATAGTTAAAACATCAGTGTGTTACCAACACTATTCTCATACTGAATCCAAAATACAGCATTGCAACTGCTACTAAGAAGACCATTAGTTCTACCCCAACTAAAACCAGGATTATTAGAACTTTGCTTATGAATTTGTGTTTTCTATTTTTAAAAAAATCGCTGTTATTGCATTTGCAGGCATTGCAAGGATTGTCTGTTATTGTCCATCACATTATTTCTGTGCAATTTCTACTTCAGTCTCCAGAATGTTGTAAAGACCAAAATTAGGAATGGGTTGAGGAAAGCAGATATGAAAAGGCACCCAGCCCTGGGCATGGCTAGAATAAACAAGATCTTCTATATTTACCCTGCTGTCTAAATTGGGTTTTACATGTATTTTGCCCTGCAGAGACAAAACTAAAGTTGAGTACTGTAGGTACCACCTTACAAATCTTAATTATTTTCTTTTTAGTGTCATGAGTTTTATATGTAGAAATGTGTCTTCCAAAGTAAAATAAAACTAGCAAAAGAAAAAAAGAAGGGGAAAAATATTGAGGTAGTCAACATGTTTACTTTTAGCTTTTGACCAAAGCATAAGTTATCCTATTTTCTTGGATCCTATTTTCTTGGATCTAAACATATGTTTATATATAAAAATGTAAAAATATCTTATAAAATATTTATTAAGTGGTTTATATATATAAACCATTTTATAAAGTATATATGAGACTACCCTCACCTGTCCTATTAATTTTCAAACACGTAAGATGAAGCCAACTGACCCTCACCTGTCCTATTAATTTTCAAACCCATAAGATGAAGCCAACTAGAACTCTACATGTCGAAATCTTCAGTGTAGATCCAGAATGAAAAAGTCTTGGAAAGCGTAGATATCTCTGAATCAGATATAGAAGTATCAGACACTCCATTTTCATTATATACATAATTCATATTTTAAACTGTACATATTTACTTTAAGTAGATTTAGAGATGCTCCATCACTAAAGGCAGATACAGAGCCTTATTTTTATACTGAGGTAGGTAAATTGAGGATACCTATATAAAGAGGATTGGTTTTTACTACAAACTGCATTCCTATTGAATTCAAATAGTGTAAACCTGTCTCTATGAATACTATGAATACATGAAACAAGGCAAGTACACATATCTATACACACAAGAATACATATACATATGTACGTATACAAAGTCTTAGGTTTTAGTTTTAGCTCTTAGAAGGGGGATCTCAGCCAGAAAATACTGCAGCAGGTTTTTTCTTGTTATTGGAAGGAGAATATCATAAGGAACACTTTTTCAGGAATCCTCTTTGAGAAAACTCACGAATGCAGAGCAGGGGAGATTTCTGAAGGCGGGAATGTAATTTCCTCTAATTGTATTGACCTTGCAGAGATCTAAAAACTGCTCTTTAATTTTTATCTTGGATTGGGTCTGTCAATACATGTCTGTCTTCAAGCAGAAAAAGAACAGCACTTTTACATGGAAGATTCAATTCCTTGGCAAAACTGCTTGACTTTTCTTGATTAGCCTTATATCCTTCTATGACAAAGTGACCCATCCAGTGGACTTTAGTAAACCATTCCTGGAAAAGTCAACTGCTCATGGCTTGGATGGGTGCACTGTTCACTGAGTAACAACTGACTATACTCAGGCTTCTCCCAAGTAAAAAATGACAACACAAGGTGTAAAACAGCCTCAAGTTGCACCAGGAGAGGCTTAGCATGGCTAGGAAGAAAAAAATTCTTCACTGAAAGGGTGGACAGGTATTGGAATAGCCTGCTGATGGAAATGGTGCAATCCCCATTCCTGGCAGTGCTCAAGAAGTGTCTGGATGTGGCACCTGAGGATATGGTTCAGTGGTGAACATGGTGGTGCTCACTTAATGGTGGAACTCCATCTTAAAGGTCTTCTGTAATCCTAATTATTTTATGATTGTATAAAATCTGGCCAATATCAAATAAAAAATAAATACTGGGAAAAGTAAAAATTAATTATGTTTATCTACAGCTAATTGTGCCTAATTTCAAAATAAAATCTGTTACATTCACATTTAGCAATGAAATGCTATGTTATGTGAATTGTAAAATTTACCCTAAAGTGTCAGATATTTATTAAAATAATTTATTCCCTAAGTTAAAAATATAGACATTTATTATTAAGATGTAAAGCCTTTCACCTCTCTAGTGAACAAATAAGCATATTTAATGTAAAAAAAAAAAAATTAAACCCCCAGATGTAGACCACATATAAATAAGGGTATGAGTCCTATAATTACATTTACTTAGAAGTATTCTGAATAAGGAATTAAATAACCAACTTCTTTTAAAAATTAGAAAAGGGTTCTAATCACAAAAAAAATCCTTAATTGTGGATATAGTAAGTTTTAAATGTCGATGACTAAGACTTTAACATAAAACACATTCATTTCAAGCTTTCAGGCTTTAAGCATTATAGATCTAACATTGAATATAAGAGAAGACTGCAAATACTTTCCACAGAAAATGAACTTAAAAGTTGGCATTTGTAATCAGAGCAATGGATAAAATTCTGCTAAGAAGCTGTATTGAAAATGGAAAATACTTAATACTGAGTACAAGAAATGCCAGTGAATACATTATCTATTTATATATATCTATATTTATTTTAGTATTAATAAATTCTGGCTTACAGTAAATTCTCTATGAGAACATAGAAACGTGGAATGACGGAATAGTTTGGTTTGGAAGAAACCTTGCAGATCACCTTGTTTAAAACCCCACTGTCATGGGCAGAGATCTCGCCCACGAGATTAGGTTGCTCAGGGCCCCATCAATCTGGCCTTGACCACTGCTAGATTTCTATCATACTTGGTCCATAGATTACTTCTTGACATCCATAACATGAAAAGAGTCAAAAAAGTCCCAACAGCAATCCATGCAACAAGAGAAATTTCTTCTTTATTTCAGTTTTAGTACTCAAAGGTGTAATGAAGTTGTCATCACCTGAGATCTCTCTAGTCCTTAAATTTGCCTTAGTTTTAGAATATGTTTGAGGATATGTCTACATTACAGTTCCATTCTGGGCTAGGAGTGTGGTTTTGGTGCTAACATCCCCGTATACCATGCTTTGATTCACTATGCAGGAGAGTCTCAGAGCACAGCTCCATTAATATCAAGTGAAACTAATCTGATGACACAGAGCAAAAGTATATCCAATGACCTTCAGTTATTAATGCCATTCAGTTCATTAAAGCAGATTGAAGACAATCTAAAGCAACCCTACACGAAACATGTTAATAGTGGATGTCAAGTTATTGACAACTGCTTTGATTTGCAAGTTCATTTCTGCTATTCAGCTCTACTTGCTAAAGTAAACATAACCTACATGATTCCCCACTTCCGCTCTCATGTTACAGTACAATCAATGAAAAATACTTATGTTTTTCTCTAGAGAATACACAAGTTCTCTCTTTGCTATTCTGAGCACAAGTACCTAGAAAAGGTTTAAGTAGTAGGTGACTTGTACTGCACTTTTAAGAGAGAGCAGTGAATAGCTACAAAATATGAAAGAAGATAACCCAAAATATAGAGTGCCAGTAGTTAGGTAGCATCCAGGTAAAATGCTAATAAGTGTACTTTATGCGTCAACCTTTTAACTAGACAGTGAAACTGAGTAAAACATTTCCATCACAGAAAGCAGAATGAAAATACCAAACAGCAGCAATATTCTCTACCAAAATGATCCCAAAAATAAAAATAACACTGTTTGGAGTATGAAGTCTAACTATATATAAGAATGACAAAAACAAAACACGAATGTTTAAATAAGCTACATGCATTTATGAAAGAACCAAACAGGAAATTTAGCACTTACAGGTTAACCATTTCAGTAACTGATTATACTCAGCCTGAAAAATGGAATCCAAACCTCTCAGTTAAACATTGACTATAGGAGAATTCGGTCTTACTATAATTTGCCAGAATTTCTACAAAGCAATAATAAAACATTTAAATACTTTGTGAAAAATGCCAATCATTAGATGCTTGTGAACTTCTTTCTTTCTGCAAGGGCTCAAAATTTACTAGACCACAAAAAAGAAGACTGTTGACAGTATGAACATATAGTCTAGTTGTTCTTTTATTCATATGCAATCAGAACTATCTTTAAATGTGAGTGAAAATTCATGATGGCATCAAATAACCTGGAGAATGGTGTGGTGGTATGTCTTCTCCCCCTGTCCTGGGCCCCTGCTTCAGGAAATTACAGCCAGAATGAAAAATTTGGACTAAAATCAACTCTTGGAACCCTGTAAATAGTGGTTCCAAGTGAGACCTTTTGAGCCTTTCTGGACTCCAGTGGGCTGCATCCAGCAATATCCATGAGATATATATACGGGATTCCATATATGTGGGATATGCATGGGATGTCTCTCAGAGCCAGCAAGCTCTCAAGTTTGCCATATCTGGAGGATCACCCAATGACAGTGGACCCTAGTTATAGGGTCCCCCATAGGATCACCCAATGACAGTGGACCCAGTTATACCCACATTTCTGGAGGCTCAATCCTTTGCTCACTTAGAAGATACAAAGGCATCTGACATGAGTATTTCACTGAATTTGGGGGGAATTTTCCACAAATATGTCTTCTACATACTCTTCTAGGTCTGCTTGTGAGTGTAAATATGCCCTAGCAAATCTTTATGGATGTTGCTCTACTAGATTATTAAGTATTTAAGATTTAATGTAAATAAGTTGGACCTGTAAGTGAGTTGCTACTGTGCTATAGTAAATTCTATATGAATCTTTGGCTAAATTGTTAAATTTAAGTTATTGATTGAGTGCTGTTAAGTTTAAGTCCTGTTAAAACTGTAGACCTAAACTGGTAGTGTAGTCTGGAGTTGTTTGGCAAGGTAGTCTACTCTGAACCTTAAGACTCAACAGAATGGTCCCTCATATTCCTTTTTATCTTTACCCTCTCTTATCCTTAGTCTTTCCCCTACCACATTACCTGCCTCCCAGCCTTCACATAGATAATTTTTGGGTTGATTTTGAGTTTAAATTGATTGATAATAGATTTTAGTTTGATAACCATCTAGTAAGTAATAGAGTGAAACTTGCCAATGAACTTTCTCATGCTTTCACTTTTATATTGACTGTATTTGTGCTGATGCCTTGCCAGGGATTCTTTAAACAATTTTGAAACAATTATTTGTAACAAAGGGTCATTAGCAAGTTTTGTCACGCAAAACATAAGACCATCAAATAAAGATGTCTTGATATGTTGGGTATTTTTAAGAGAGTGAATGTACAATGGACTTGGAAATTTGTAATCCTTTTTTATAAATAACAGGAATATCTATATCTGTCTTTTTATAAAAATCAGTGGTTTGAAAGATGAACATTTGTTCACACTAGAGAAAGCACTGATAACACAATGATAGATGTGACTTTAACCCCTTGCCTACTTAAGTAAAATTTTTATATATATTTATGTGGCATTATAGGAGAATTTGCATTTCCTTTAAATGTAATATAAAGTACACGAGTTAAAAATTTAAAATAATGCAAGGTGACAGTTTATTTTCAGTATACTGTTCCCTTTTCTTCCCATCTACTGTCCAAATGAAAGTGCAGTTATGATTTCTCTGCCTCTTCTCATTATGCTTCATGTCTTCATAATCTCTTTTATGAATTTAAATTCAGCTTTCACATCTGTGTTATGCATTTTTCCAGGCATGCTTTTTGTTCAAATCAAAACTTTTCTTTATGCGTCTGGATTTCTACATTTCAGTTTATTGTCTATATAGCTATAACACTTCAAAAGTTTTGGCATGGCCGCCATTGAGGCATAACATAGGCTTTATTTGCCTATAGTTTTGAAAGATGTAGCCAACGGTCAAAATAAGGATGATATTTCACTTGTAATAGAAGCTGAACTAGGCTGGCAGAGCCTTGATAATCCCTCGAATTTTCCTTGTGTCAGTTTTAGCCATCAGCCAGTCATAGGGAGAGAGAGTTGGGACACCAATTCTGTGTTTTTTCATGGTAGATTTCACACAGACCAACAAGCTGTTTCAATTAATCCTATACACAGAAAAAATTATTTCAGGTAAAAGAAGTAATATTTTTAAACCAGGAACATCTTCCATTCAGTCTTTTTTCTTACCCTTCTCTGCCTCTTTTTATTAATATTTTTAAAATAAATTTTGTATTTTTGCTGTCATTTCTGTCTCTGTTACAGTCATAAGCACATATTCTGTGTAAATTAATATTGTGTATAGCATATGCATAACTATTTATTTTTGTGCAGAAAAATAAATGTCTGCCAACAACACTTGATACCTTTTAGAATTAGAATGCTTATGTTTTTTATTATGATTTTACATTATTGTCTAACATGTACTCCAGAATATAGTATTTTTACTGTTACAGATTTTTATGTTCTAGTAGCATTTTCAACATGCTCTGTATCTATGATACGTGATACCAACCTAACCACCAGTCTCTTAAGGAAGGATTTTGTGCTGACCATTCTTTCTGAGATTTTTTTTTTAGTGTAAATATCACTTGTCTTTTCTTATAATTTTTTTTTTCTTGCAAGTAAGTGTAGTGAGCACTTCTTTCTTCCTACTTTCTTCTATGCTCTATTTTATCAGTTTGGCCATGTTTTGTGAAAAGTAAAATGACTTTTCTACATAATTGAAGAAAAAGATATTGTACAGAGAAGTATTATTTTAATGTGAAGTCTCCTTACAGATGTTTCTGGCAGGATTCATAAATCTGGCCTAGGAGCTATTTCTTCCAAAATACAAAGAAAATGTAACAGAAACATATATATTCAAATGATTAGCAAAACAGGCAAAAAACACCCCCTCAACTCTCTATTTATTTAGCAATGCAAAATGCTATTTATAGAAAAATGCAAATATTCTAGGATTAATCCACCACACTGCCCCACAAACAATATGAGAAATTGCTAAATGGAAAGAAAAATGTGAAACATGCAAAAATTAATGGAAGCATTGTGGTGATTATGCAAATGTAAACATCATTATCCAGCCTAATTAGAGAAATGTGTTATTTTTGGTTGCGGAGAAATGTTTCACAGTTTGTTCCCAAAAGCTCAGGAATCACTTAGTGCATACTTGATTTGTTCTAAAACACTGAACATGACTTTCATATTCTTGACCTTATGACCTACTGGTTATTTGAGCTTTGGAGAAATAAGTTTCTCTAGAGAGGTAATGAATTTATTAAACATTCATTTTAGATCCATGAATCACAAAATAAAGTGTCTACCAAAAAGGGGTAAAAAATAAAAAGTTCAGGTAATGTCTCTTACTTTTGCAATTAAATATTTGGCACAGAAGTTCATCTCTTTGTTATATGATTGTATTCAGGGAAGTCAAAAAATTCAAGTATAAATAGAATTCTGTGTCATGGAACCAACATATCTTGAGTCAACCTCTTTACACAGAATCAGAGAATGTAAAGAATTGGACAAAATGTAAAAAGTAAATCATACCTTTTCATTGTGAGTTCAGGAATATCACTTAGTAGGAGTATAAAAGACTGCCTTAGTACTTCAAATGGGAACAAAAATGCAGTATTATATGAAATTACATTAAACACTCATTCTTTTAATAGAAACCAAGAATTCATCAAAAATATTCAAACTTTTTAAAAAAAATTCTTAAAATCAGTCATGTATGAGTAGAAAATGATACTTCCCTCATCCCTACACTGTTACACAAATAGAGTTTTTATTTTCAAGAGAATGTCATACTTTAGTCAGATCAGATATTAATGTTATTGTGTAACATTCGCTCTAGCTCACAATATCTTCTGAAGGTAGTCTTCTCAACTAACCCTGACTTGGACATGATGTGAAAGAATACAAATTTTGCAACATTGTCTACAGATAATGCAAGGGTATCTAACAAAGAAACTTTTCAGTCGTGTATCATACAGTCCTTCTTTTAGTATTTGGAATATTTTTACTCCCTGTAAATAACGCTATTTAGAGAATTAACACTTTTATCTTTGTATGCAGAATGACCTTTTCAAAGTCTTCCTGTTTTTAAACTGAGCTGGGATTTTGTTCAGTTTGAGGTCTCTCCACTTTAACATCAAATCTACTTGAGAAATACCTTTACTTTCTCTCCAGAGTTATCCAAGTGCTTATGTGAAATGTCTATGTATTTGTTAAATTTTCTATCTTTCTTTCAACTTTTATTTTCTTTGCTGATTGATTCTGTGACAATAAAATTACCCCAAGTTTAACACAAAACCCTATTTTTCAAGAATTAAATCTAAGTGTTTTACATTTCTTGCTGTCATCAATAACCCTACCATTTCTTTTTCTTGCAATTTTACCCCTTTATAAATAAATGAAGAATTGTATCTGAAGAGTATAAAAGTGGACAGAGAATGGCAAAGCAGAAATATTTTATGTTTGTGACTGAGCAAGGAAAGAGGACCTTAAGTATAAATTTTCATATCACTAAATACAAATTTGGATGCTGTACACTTTTTCCAGAAACACTTAATTGAGACAAATTGGACAAAGAGCAAACAACTAGAAAGTAATCATCTCTAAGTTTGTTAATATCTCACAGGAAATTCTGACTGACAGCTAAACAGCCTTTTATTTTTTTTTATCCTTGGGTTGTTCTGTCACTTCTCTCTTTTAATACCCACCTACATCCCATTTCATTTTCCTATTTCTCTGGCACCTGTCTTACTGTGATTTGACTTTAAAAATGTGTACTAAGTACTTAAACTGCATATGACGTGTTTAGGATTAGCAGTTGAAGTTTGATTCATTATGGTGCCTTTGATTTTGTGAAAGGCAGCTGTGCCCACTTCTCTTTCCTAGGAAATTCCATGGCTATTCCTATGTCACATTTGTTATATCATTCAGATTTTTAATAAATTTGCAGATTATATTGCTTTGTTTTGTCACATTTTACAAGGAGTCTAAAGCATCTATGTAGATGTCCAAATTTACAAAAGCTGGAATTTTGAAACAATATAATTAAAAAAGCTGCTACTCTCTTTCCCTGGTTTTAATTATTTGAACCAAACAATGAATCGGCTGCAGTAAACCCATCAGTGTAGTAGTTAGCACCAAATTCCTGGGGTTGATTCAGAGAAAATTATAATGGTTACAGAAGAAGGACGAAGTAGAAATTATTTTGCTAGGAATATTTTGATTTGTTTCTTCTCATAGGCATGTGTAACGCAGTCATGTCACTGAAACCAGTGCAGTATTCCAACATCCTTTAGGACAGTAAGAAATTCTGCTTGATGCAGTGGCAAAGAAAACATGAATCATGATTACAATCAAATGTTAAATCATCTTGACTAAAAGAATGGGGACATCTGCCAAAAAATCTGCGTATGTAGATCACTTAACTAAGTAGGTGCATTTCCTAGCATTTATATCCACAAGATTTCATGAAGTGGATCAGAAACTGTGTCTTTTTTTGCAGACCTCCTCTATGCGCTAATTTTTTTACACAATTCAGTCCAAAGCTGTATTCATACAATCCTTCACTTCATTAAAGTCTTCATAATGTGTTGCCTCTGCTACTGAAGAAGAATTAGGTTACATTTCCAAGAATATTCTGGATAAAATAACATATATGTATTTCTCAATGATCTGTCATTGCACAGAAGTAAATTGTGGTCAGGAAATAGATATGTATGTCTACGTACATTTAACAGATAAAGATACACGCAATGCTGGACAGATTGTTGCAAACTAAAGATCTCCATGTGTTAGAAACCTACTGTGCTTGAATAAATTATATTTTTATGATTGCATCTAAACACGATTTTATTCATTAATAAAAAATTACTACCTCTTTCATGCTCTTAAAACATCTCTTTCTGCAGTCCCTGCAGGAATCAATATTTCCATTGTGAATGTTTTTTTCTGTGAAATTTAGTTATCTCCAGGGGGAAAATTTCAGTCTCCTCATGTTTCAAAACCAGCTGAACAAAGTAAGCAGTACCTCAGCTATGTAGGATTAAACTTTTAAATAAAACTGAAATAATTCAGGATTATTCAAAGATTTTTTTCCTCACTATTGAGAAGAAAAGCTATTCAAAAAATTAAAAATTATTTCAGGTATTATTCATTATATTGATGCATTAATGATAAAGTTTATCAAAGCAGACCAAGTTGCTTTGTTTTGCTTGTTAAAATTTTTCCTTTGATTCATCTTTCTTGCCTGTTTTTCTGCCTCATTCCAAACTGGCTTTTGATTTACTTGATTTTTTTTGTGCTGTTCAGACTTGCTAAAGTGCTTTTGTCAACAGTTCAGTGGTTGAGTGAAGCAAAGTGTTAGTTAATAGTGTGAAAGCTTGGTGTGCTGTCAGAAAAGGGCAGGCCATTAACTTGTGAAATTCTGCTTTCAATGTTCCACAGCCCTGGCAGAACAAATCTCACTGATGATTTGCCATTAAAGTTACAAATGGCATATGAATTTATGACACTTTGTAATTAAGAACCACACTTCTGCCTAGAGCAGTTAAGATGGCAGACTATGAAAGATGGTTTATAACACATGCATACATTAAAAAAATTCAAACAACAACAGCAAAAACAGAGAAAAAAAAGGAAAGAAAAAACACAGCCACACTTAAGAACAGTCCCTTTCACCAGAAGCAGTAACTGTGCCAAAAGGCTGCAATCTTAACTTTACAATCTGAACTTTAAATGATCAGATCAGTCAGTATCTGAGTACAACTGTGTTAATTACTATTACAGTTATATGAACAAGAATAGATTATCTTGATTGCAAAGCATTGTCTGATTCCAGGCCTGAGAACAAAAGCAAAGTGATACCTCTGAATTGCAATAGAGAGCCCTGAAGACAGAGTTTTTAATGATAAATATTATGTAATGATAGAGTATATTGCATGCCCTTTTTCTGTCTTAAAAAATGACATATCTTTGCATCTGAAACTCTGCAAGCCAGATTCAGTTGATCTCAAGTCTGGTAACTTCAAAACATTTGTGTCACTTGTAGTTTGTCATTACCTGAATTTGCCTCCTAATATCTACTAAATAGCTACAAGGTTGTTTAGTACAAATGAACAATGTTCACTTTAAAGTAACTTGCTGTGGACCTGCTGATAATGTTGTGGTTTTCCTTTTTCTGGTCTGCCAAATTTTCTCAATTTTTAGTTTCATGCTAAAACAAACAAATGTATGTAACCCTACACACCCTGCATTTTATACGTAAAGGTTGGTTTTGAAATACTAAGTTCTGACTACAGCCATAATTTTAATTCTCTCTTTTTATTTGTTGTTGTCTTTGGATTTGAAAATTCCTAGTATGTCCATCTCCTGTTTAGGAACTATGGTTGTGGTGGTCTCTTAGAAAGAACAGGCGGCTTAAATTATTCATACTGATCATAATTTATTTTGTCATTTCTCCATTTACTCTTCTTTAAACCTCCTGTTTAACTTCATGTACCATGTTAAAATGATACACTAAATTCTTCATGACAAACCTATGGAGTTTTTGTGACACAAGATGGACAGTGATTTTTATCAGATTCGTTAGTCTCTCAGAGTACATAAGTTCTGTAGGCATTTAAACAAGTACTAAGCAAGTGTGAAAGTCACATTTGTTAAGTAACAAATTTGAGGGTTCAACTTACAAGGGAGACCAAATGACAAAACCTCTATTTCATCCAGAAGTGAAAGAGACAGATTTTTTTCTTAATATGTACTATGTGTGAAAAGGTAAAGAACAAATAACTTGCTGGAATCAGAGGAATTTTGTTATTAAACATTGTGCAAGTGCCTTCTAATATATAGACCTGCACAGTTACATAATTTGCAGACAACACTGAACCAATGTTTTAAGACTCAGAGCAAGAAAAAAAAACTGTGTTGAACATTAAATAAATGGAGAAGACTAGGAAGAATTTAAACCTAAAATTCGAGTGAGATTTTGTTATTGTTGTTTTTATTGTTGTTTTTTAATAGTTAAAAGTACACTCACCTGTAAACTTTTTAATTGCAAACAATTTCCGAAAGATGGTCAATATTTACTGTCAACTAAAAAGTTCATTAACAAACTGTTCTTTAGTATTAAAGTGTAGAAGCAGCACAGGAAGTCACTTATAAATATAATCTCCACATCTGTATAGCTGGAACTGAGGGGGGCATCATTTTTATGTTGCATTAAAAGAAAGGGGGAAAGGGTAAGAAGAACACTAAACTGACAGCAAGAAGGGTTTTTACGAGCTTAGGAATCTACCCTAAACAGTAAATGAAGAAACTGATGGAACCCATTTTTAAAACATTTACTCAAAATTGTACCCCCTATAGAAGTGTTCATGTAAGACTGTGCAATGTGTGCAGTCTGTCCTTGAAGACTTGGGAGAATAAAAAATGCTATTGTAGTTATGGGCAACTTTTCAAATCACAAAGTGACAGCCAGAAAGTCATTCTGGGGAGCTGTTGTAGATCAAGGAGATTATGAATTTTAGTAGAAGTTTATTTCATCTTTAAGCATTCATCTGGCACAATAAGTGATGCATAATTGTAAGTAAATAACATGTACTACCATAACAAGTTCTTCTGAGGAAGCTTTGTTTAGCTTTTCCTCATTCATCTATAAAGAGCTTTTTAAGATGGGGAAAAAGGAATTTGGAATAGGACTATAGAGAATGGTAAGTATGATTGAGAAGGATGCAGGGAGTTGCTGTATGTACTTTTATTTGGTTTATTTTATTTTATTATAATATTTATTATACTGTAAATTTTAAATATGTCTTGTGGTGTTTTTTAAATATGCGTGTACAATTATATATTTTAATTTTTTTTAATGTAATTAATCCATGTTTTTCACTTTCCCAGATTTGAACCTTATTATCTTATTTGCTTATTTGGTTTTTTGGTGTTTTTTTGTACAAAAGAATCAGATGAATTTTTCTTTATAGTTTGGTCACAACTCAGATAACTTCTATTAACTAAAGGGTTTTGCAAAAGAGGAAATGAATTAAAATAAATTTTCCAATGGAGCTGACTAAAATTACATAGGTATAGGTTCATGTATACATTTCTTTTTGTATGAACAGTTATGAAGTCATCTGGAATGTAGCAATATTTTACGTTTTTTTAACAGACTAGCTCTCTAAGCATAAATAGAATAACAATGTTTTTAGCTATTTTTTGCTCTTACTTTTATCCAGGCATGAAGTGAAACAAGAGCAAAGACAACTAAAATATACTGAGTCACATTTTTTATTCTCAGTAATTGTTGGTCTGCAGTTGAAAGAGTGTCAATTATTTCGGTTGAGACCAGATCTCACATAAGCAAAAAACATTCTGAGATGTGTTAAAGAGACAACATTTATACATGCATGACTGACCTCTCATTTTTGAAGTGTTTTTTCTGCCTTCTCACTTATTATTTTCAGCCTTATTGAAAGTGTAATTGTTGAAAGACAGAGATCAAGGTTCGAGTTTTAAAAAGCTGGATTAAGATCTGTATTTATTTGGTCATTATAAGTAAATGTAGAGGCTGGAAAGTGGAAAGATTTCACCAGCGAGAATCAAATATTGTAACACATGGATCCATGCATGACAGAGCACTGGAGAGAAGCTAGCCACAACATCATTGCAGTAGACAAAATCAAAGGTAATGCTGGAGATCTGCACGCCTAGAGCATCCCTGGGGGGTGGACTGACAGCACCAAGCTGGCATTAAATAGGTCTCTGTACTGAGGTAAGAGTAGGGGAAAGTGCCCTGGTTGCTGCTGGTGTTGCCCTCAGGACTCCCTCCACCTTTGAGTTTAATGCCTTCAAAAAACCAACCTCTCCTTTCACCCCCATAAGAAAGACACCTTCAGTCTTGTAGAATCTCTGCCTTACGGTTCAGATACATAATTTTGCCCATATATTTCACAGTGATACACATTCTATTAAAAAGCAGGACTTCTGCTCGTTAACACCATGATCTGCTGAGTGGTGCTACTTATAAGAGATCTAATCTACAGATCTTAAGGGAACCAATTTCATTCAATTCTATAGATCCAGCTGAAGGTGAGTAGAACTTAACACTTTCTGAGTATTCAATGTTCAATTTGAAAATGAATGTCTGATAGCCAGCTCCAAAATATTCAGTTGCTTCTGTAAGAACTTAGAACTCGTGCAGATGTTTTTAAAAATTGGTCCTAACAGCCTTTGACTAGAAATGACTGTTCTGCCTGTCACTGAAATAACACTGAGTGGCTGTGTTAGTTATTACACTTGACAGTAATTAGGACTACCTCAATAATAACTTTTACTTATTGAGACTAGAGAAAAAAATCCCCAAACTTATGTTCCTTACGTACACATCAACAGGTGGCAACAAAGTTTCTAAACCATCCCACCCACTGTGGTTGTGGTGTACATGTGGCTTATAAAATGTTATCAAGGCATGACACATTGAAAAGCATTTTAAACCTCCAGTTTTTAATATGATCTACCTGAGATCATTTATTCATCCTTTCCAGGAATTACCTTAGCTCCCTTCACACATGATGTGCTTATCCATATCCTTTTTGAGCTAAGCTGTTGCTGACTCTTTGTTTCCCTATATGTTAAAGGGAAAGACACTTGTAAATGTCATGTGTCCAAAATATGTGTTTCCTCTAGATTCCAGTTGCATGATGCTGCACTAGAAAAGAGAAGGACAACATCAGAGAAAAGACCAATGACTGACCATCTACAATATTCTTCCTTCTTTTTTCGTGCTATTAAAACTATGTGGGCATAATAATTTCCCAATACATAGTAAACCGTATATTTTACTTCAACTCACAAATAATTGCAAATAACTGTCAAATTTTGCTGCAAATGCAATTTAAAATATGTAAATCATGGGAAAAAAAGCACTCCAACCAACTTAAAAGAAAAATAACCCAAATAAATTATTTCATATTGCTACAAAAGTAGTTCAATAAACTTAAACAGCAGTTTCAGTAATAGAGCCAGTTAATTTAAATAAATATGGATATACTATGATTATCTTATGCATGATTGAATTTAAAAGTAAATATTTACTATGAAAGTTTTTCCAATTTATTAATTCATAGATCTAATATCTGCTTTATATTATTGAACATGAGACAGAAGCAAGACTCTCATGTTCAAAGCTACCTGCAGTATTGCATGATTTTTTTTCTTCTCCCTAGAGCAGCTATTTCTGGCAAATGTGCATCTCAGCAATATAATTTCATATACAGACATCAGAATTTTGCTTCAAACATTTAGGAAAAGCAAAAATTAATACAAATGGAAAATTGTTTCTTTTGCTTGTCACTACCAAATATTATACTATAATTCCAAGAATAAAAAATGTAATTCAATAGCACTGCATTCAATAGCAGTACCCTTTTTGTATATTCTAAATTGTAACTCTGTATTAGAGATAGTAAATGTAACTGATAAGCTCAATATTAGAAAATACCTAGAAACATTTACATAGAAGACAACTACCTCACATTCTAAATAAAGAAGTGTAGTGAATGACTTAATACATGCATACGCATTTACATTCTGCAATCACACAGATTTCAAACATGTAAGAGATTTTCATTTAGGGTGGTTGGGTAAAATTTGATGTCCTTCATACAACACTTTTGAGAATCTCTTTAATCCAAGGAGACTTGGGGAAATGAGAGACATTAATAAAAACCCTATCAACTAAGTTTCACTTAAAACCAATTTTGTTATTGACTAACATGAAGTTAGCCAAGATTTGAGTCTCCTTTCTGATCATTACTGTGCTACCATCTCAGTATCATTTATCATTTGAACTGGTTTATAAGTGCATAACGACTATGCTTTTTGGTAACACCTGGTATTTCAACTGAAAAATTACTGCAGACTGGACCCAAATGGGTAAGGATCAAATTAAATGGCCTGGGAGCTTGATTTATATAAACACTTATGTTGTCACCATAATTTCAAAGATACATTTTCGTGTTTCAAAAGACCTGACAACTTTACACTGTGGTACAATCAGTCTACTTTTGATTGGCATTCAGTAAACCTAAGATGGATCTGCACTCTTGTTTTATTTACAAAAAGTTGTTGTTTTCTGTTGCATATTTAAGAGAAACTGGGGTAAAAATAAGTTAGTTTTTCCCTATATGTAGCCAACTCATAATGTTAATACTGAAGTGTTTTCAGAATCCTTTCTCCTTATTAACAGCAAGATGAATAGTGCAGTTAATGCTCTTGAGGAAGGGGATGCCGTCCAGAGAAATCCTGACAGGCTTGAGAGATGGGCCAATGTGAGCCTTGTGAAACTGAGCAAGGCCAAGTGCAATGTCCTGCTCCTGGGTCAAGGTAATCACCAGTATCCATAGACATTGAGTAATGAATGAACTGTGAGCAGCCCTGTGGAGAAGGACTTTGGGATATTGGTAGATGAAATATTGGATATGAACCAACAATTGCGACCCAGAAAGTCAATTATATCTTGGGCTGAATCAAAAGAAGTGTGGCCAGCAGATCAAGGGAGGTGATTATGACCTTTTATTTCATTTTTGTGAGACCTCACCTGGAGTATTGCATCCAGCTTTGGTGATCTCAGCATAAGAAAGTCAGACGTTACAACAGGTCCAAGGGAGACCCATAAAAACTATCAGAGGGCTGGAATACATTAAATATGAAGAAATGTTGAGGGATTTGCGTTGTTCTGCCTGGAGAAGAAAAGCCTTGGGAAGACATTATTGCAGCCTTTCAATACTTAAAGGAGTTGTGAGACACTGGAGAAAATGATTGCTGGCTTAAAACAACCGAAGTGTGCATGGCGGGGGAGCAGTGCAAATTCTGTGAAAAGTGGGTTGTGCACTGTCCCACAGCCCCTGGACCCTCCAGTCCAGCCCAGAATGGCTGTCAGTGCCCAGGAGACCAAGACAGATAAAAGCAGTTGCAAAAAGAAATATGTGGTCATGGTTCATTTTTCTGGATTTTATAGTAGCAGAGAGCATGTTGGAATTCAAGCAATGAATATAAATATTTCTCTGTACCTCCCTCTCTTCCTCCCTCTCTCTCTCTTTTTCTTCTAATTTCAACTTCTCTAAATCTGGGTAACTTAAAGTTTGATGGGTGAGAGTTTGCTGAGTCAATGCCTTGTGAAATGCTTTATTTCAATTGCTTTAAAATTTGCCAAGTACTCTTATTTTCTGAAGTTTTCCAGTAAAATATGTTGTTTAACCTCCTGAGAGTATTGTCCATTTCTCCTGTGCATTTACCTCAGCATATAGAAAACTTAACCTAAGCTCCTTTAAGAAGCTTATTGAGTAAGAGCAGGCCTTTACAGGGGGCTCCTGAAAAGATGGAAAGAGACTTTTTACCAGGGTCTGTAGTGATAGGAAAAGGGAAGGAGTTTAAACTAAAATATATAGAAGAAGAATATTTTTATGATGTGGGTGATGAAGCACTGGAACACGTGGCCTAGAGAAGTGATTGAGCCCATCCGTGGAAGTATTCAAGGTCAGGTTGGATAGATCTTTGAGCCACATGAACTAGTGTGTGTCCTTTCCTGTGACAGGGCATTCTTTCTAGATGATCTTTACAGATCCCTTCAGACCAGAACCATTCTATGATTTTTATGATCTTTCATACACTATGACAAAAAAAATCCACTGTGACAATTTCTGTTGTTTTGTATGCTGTTCTCATTTACATACTTGCCTTTCTTAAGCAAGTTTTGATTCCCTTCTCTCACACAGACATTTTTCAATTTAGTTCTGTCTACTCATCCAAAAGATTGGTGAAATGCTGGCCTAAATAATTTGACATTACAATATCCATTAACTTCCCTATGCCAGCATGTCACTCACAGATCCCATTTTTGTAATGCTGTCCTTACCTTTTATCAAAGCTATTTCCTGTATTATGAAAGCTCCAGTAACCTGATAACAAGTAAGTAGCTGTGAAATAAAGCTGAAACTCTGACACTGATTTAAAATATATTTAACAACTATGGTTCAAGTTTCTTACACTGAGTTGCCGTCAAAATTACTAATGTTGCAACATGGGTGTAAGTACAGTGAGGTCTCCATCAAGTCACAGATGATACACTGGAACAGGCTCCCCAGGGAAGTGGTTGCAGAGCCTGATAGGGTTCATGAGGAGTTTGGACAATGCTCTCACACACATGGTGTAACTCTTGGTAGTGGTGGCCCAGGAGTTGGACTGAGTGATCCCTGTGGCTCCCTTCTAACTCACCTCTTCTGTGATTCTCTGAAGTCAGAGATTTGTAGCATTCAATCCTGGAAAAATAAACAAATTTGTTGAACTTAGATGTCACGATTCCTCAATTCCACTTATGTTACGGTCAAACACAAAGATAACTATGGACTGGAATTAAATATACAAATCTTGATCTCAAGAGTCGTGAGACTACAAGCCATCATTTTCTTTATAATCATGTTCCCGTTGTTAATCATACTTTCTGTTTACAGCATTTTTTTTCCCTTATTTCTTACTTCATTATATCAAACTTCATTTTTCTTTTGGTGTTGCCAGATCTTCCTGTTTAAGTGTGCAATATTGTACCCATGATGACTTTTATACTGTAATTGCATCACCTCACCTCCTTATATTCTTCACTTGGTTTCTTAGGACTACTGACAAAGAATTAACAAATTTTATTTCTTGCTATGCAAATTTTTTTTCTAGCTCTTACATTATTTTAGTTTTGGCAGTGTTTTTTACTACACTGTCTTCTAGCTGTTGGTTTCCTCTTAAAAAGACTATAACAAAATTGAATACTATACTCCAACATAAGTATCACCAGGTTTACATGTCATGCTCTCATCCTTTTTTCTTGATGTATTATTGCAGTCCAATGTTATAACTCTGTTATTCATTTTAACCTCTTAAGAAATGTTTTGCAATTCCATTTCTTCTTTAAAAGTAATGTATCTATTGTCTAAATTTTTGTGCATGTGTACATACAATCATGTCTGCACTGGAATATTTGAAGGGTGAGAGAATAGTGTTAAAATTGCTTTTGACAGAACATCTATTTTATTTGAAAATGTCCCTCACCAAGCATCCATAATGCATTCTGTAATTGCCTTTTACATGTTGGTTTCCACTTTAGCAGCTGGAGTCATATCTTCCCTTTTATTTCATTTGTTGTTAAAGCAGTGCCCTGAAATTAATTGTTCCTGCTTCATTCTTCCGAAGTCATGATGCACTGTGTGCAAAAGCTCTCATTTTTTTGTTTTGGTTGTTCTTTTCAGAATTCTCAGGACAATTTTGTCTACTTTTACAAAGGACAAAGATATGACTTGTAGTTTAAGCCCATCACCAGCGGTTTTGTTTGAGGTTTAGCACTGATATATTTGTGAGAATGCAAAGCATTTGAAAAGATTCAAAGAAGTGGAAGTGCTGCAGGCTTTCTACCTTGTTTTTCTGTGCTGCTTTCTGTTTGTGATTGTGTGTTTGTATCCTAGGAAACCACTGAAGGGGGAATTTTTTGAACTAAGATCCTATGGTAATATTAAACATTAAAAAGATTTCAGATTTGAAAAGTTTGTTAGGAAATTAGGAAATGCCAGTTTCATTTAGTATGAAAAAAAAATTATTCTGATGGCTGTGCAGAAAGACTATTTAAATAAGTGAGCCAAAGTACTGGAAAATATAAATGAATAAATAAATAATGGTTTTGTCAAGATATCAAGAATAAAGTTTCATTCAATAAAATTCCTTTAAAGATCCAGGGTATGGTTCTCTGTTGACTATTTTAGTACCATATCAGTGAACCTCAGATTGTGAGCCCCACAGAGTGTATATAAAGGGAGGATAACTAGAATTTGTAAAAACAGGATTTAATATGAATGAATAAAAGTAATTCCCAGGTAACTTGAACTGGTTACTATATTTTGAACTCAAGTTAAAATTATGGTCCTAATATGTGAAAGGTATTTAACTGTTGCATGTGAATCACATTTAGAACAACAAAGCATAGGAAACTAAATAAGGCACTTCAGTAATGATGTGATTTGACTCTTACTACACAGGGATACTGTGCCCTGCTGGTAGAATCATGAGCACAGTATGACTGTGTCTCATTACATCAACACAATTTAACATAATATAAAACCCCACAGAGCAGAAATAATAGGATGGAGAGGGAATGTGAAGGATGAACATTAAATACTTTCCACCTTAAAAAGGAGATATTGACACAACACAATTAATATCTTCTTAACCCACGTACAAAGTGCAGAGAGATCTACAGATAAAAATTCTATGTACTACTCAGAGTATTATTTTTGCTGTTATTATTTTTTATTATTTTATTAACAACAAAAAGACAGAAAAGTAATTTAACATTACAGATCGGTCACAACAAAACTTGCCAGGTCAAATTTAAAATTATTTATAAAGAGCTTGCATGAAGACTGTTTAGTAACACTGTAGATGACATGAAAGGGATTCAGAGAAAGTAAATATATCCATTCTATTGTAACCACATAAAATGTCATTGTAAGCCTATCTCTGCATTTTAGAGTCCCAAACCTAGGTTTAACAACATTCATAAGACATCCAATATTGAATCACAGATGATTACTAAAGGTGATGTTTGGAGTGTAAGAACAGCTGAAATGATTAAGTGAGTTAAGGGTAATGCCAGATAATGCCATCAGTAAAAGACATGACTCTACTCATCTATGGCTCTTATCAACAGAAATGGTTTGCTCTCAAACGAATATATTTGTTCAAATTAAAGTGTACATCCTCTTTTGTCTCCTCTGAAAATGATACTTCAAATTCTATGGCCTGTGCAACATTTAAGTGTATGCATAATATGTATGCATATATGTTTAATGTAGGTCTTCATATTGTTAGCTATCTTTGTGGAAAAGAATGGTGAAACCAATCTTTCATTGCATAGTCCAAAAAAACCCAGAAATTCCTTTTTCCAAAACAAATTGATGAAGCAGCCCTCAAGAAAATTGACAACTGCATTGGGGAAAACTAGAAGAGCATATCTATTTTTTTCCAAAGAAAAGTATTTATTTTGTTTATCATTTATGTATGCCTTCAGTTATGGCTTCATTCAGATACTATATTATGATTTTATAATATTTAATAAAATAAGGGAAATAACTAAGGGTTGGGGTTCTTTTTCTGTCCAGCTTTATTATTGTAGCACTAGAGAGCAACATGATGGATTTTAAGGTGCTTTTAACAAACCCATGAGATCAGAGGAAGTTGCAGGTTTGAGGATACGTGAAATCTAAACATCTCTAATTTTGCCAGTTTAAGCACAGCCTATGATTTATTTTTAAAAGACATTAGAAATGTTAATTCTACAGCATGTTATTGGCTTACTTTCTAAGAACTGTAATCCTTCTTAGGTTTCTTCTAAGCATAAGGATGTTCAATCTTCTAGGCATAAGGTTTTAAATTTTAAGAATTTATGAAAATTTTATGCTATACTGAGGTGTTAATTTTGAGAGGGATTGAAAGCTAAAGTTTTCATATTCCATTTTATTGATTCTATTCTTTGGCCCGTAAGTCAAACTTGCAAACTTATGTCTTTGTTGATATTTTTACAGTAGAGCCTGATTTGATTTGTGAAACTGAATTTCTGTGTCTCTGTTGAACAGAAGTTAGTCTTATTTTTGAAAACTCATCAGTAGCCACAGATTTCTCAATAATGCTTCATAGACACCAGATTCCCCTTCCTTGGACTCTGCAAAGAATTGTGCTTAAACACTGTGTTTGGTGTTGGAGTTTATCTACCTCATTGAAGAATAGTCTTAATCATACATGTAAACATAACCTTATACCCACAGTAACCTTCATCACTGTCTAACACTCACACAAATTGGTCTTTGGGGAATTCTGAGCACCAGCAGTTAAAGTTTTCTGTGTTTGAACTCTTTTCCTGTCTAGGGCAGGAAAGAAAACTATGCATAGAAAAGAACAAAAATTACAGATATGATAAATTTATTTTTTCTTTCTTCTTGAAATCACACAGAAAACAGGTAACAAGTACCTATTACACACATGGTTTGAAAGAAAATGGATAAACCTTTCCTCTGTAACAACTTTTTCAAGAGCTTAACTCTTTTGTTTCACCCACCTCACTTCTATAATTCTGTTTTTTGTGTTGAATGCAGAATATTGGATTGAAGATAATCTCATATTACATCCATAGGTTTTTACAGTTCATTCATAAAGTACATTTTTTGTTGTGGGAACTCAGATAGAATGCTCCTTTTTTTTTTTTTTGGGTTTTGATATAACCTGATTCCTGGGGAAACGTATGTTAGAGGAGAAATAAGTATATGAATTGATAGCTAGTACCTTTTTTTTTTTCCCTTGAGAAAAAAGAACAAAACTGTTTCTTAATAAGGCTTCTTTAATGCTCAAGAGTAATACAGCTCTGTTGCCGCTTCAGGTAACTCTCAAGCTATTTGTATCCAAGTTGGTAGCTAACTATTGCAGAAAGCAATTTGGAACCAAGAACAGGTTCTGTGATAAGGGAACTGGGTTGATTCTATTAAGTGAGAATAACTTCAAGAACTACAGAAAAAAATCAAGTCTTCAAGTTCTGAAGCAGTCTGAGAAGCCACTTGTACCAATAAAGGAACAGGAGATGACAGGCTACAATATATTGATGTAGGCTACGAAAACTGACAGTAATGAACCAAAGAAATCTATCTAAATACCTTAAAAAATGTTGCCATTAAGCGATAAGTCAGAGATGAATCTACATGCAAAAGCATTAAAACAAAGCAGACTCTTAAGTCTGTTGGCAAAGATGCCATGTCCCTTACACACAAAATCGATTTATTTCTTTTATTCCCTGCCCTGCTATCTCTTACAAAGGTTGGGGTTTTTTCCCTGTTATGATGATTTTTTGGCAATTTTTTTTTTTTATTTAACCTTTTAAAGCTTTTAAACCTGTTCTCTTAATACCTTTCTTACACTCTCAATTAATAAGGTGCAATTTAAAATTCATGTTTCATATCCAAAGACATATTCCATAACATAGAACACCATTCCTAGTATACAATTACTCAGAAGTGGGCCAATCACTAGATGGGGACAGACTGGGAATTGGTTAGTGAATGGTGATCACTTCTAAAGTACATCACTTGTTTCTCTTAGATTTTAACTCCCTTTCTTCCTTTCCTCTTTATTACAATTTTTAGAATTACTATCATTAGTAGTTGTAGCAATTTTATTATTATTACTACTATTACTATCATTAAAAATGTCATTACTATTATTAACAATATAATACCTATTGTTATTGTTACTATTATTTTTACTGTTATTATTTTAGCGGTGTTTCAGTTAATTCACTGTTCTTATCTCAGCTGACAAGTTTCATTTTCTTTTCTTTCCTGCTTACCCTCTGTATCCCACTGGGACAGATGGGAGGAGAAGTGAATGAGCAGCTGAATGGCTTTTAGTTGCCAGAGGAGAAACTAAACCAAGTTCAACTTAACTGATAGTCACATCCTCTTCTTTAGAAGAACTTTATTACATAATCAAAGCTTTCTCATGAACCTTTTAGAAAATTGCTGAGCTAGTAGAGAGCTTCTGCTGGGTGCTCAAAGGGCAAGAACATTTTACCCTCTGTTGTTTTAAGTATGTGAAAGTACCTATTGATAACCTAAGTTCACCCTAGTGAATACTTTAATAAAAAGAAATTGGGCAACAGAGACCTTTTAAAAATAATCTGCAAATGAAAACACTAATGCATTTGCTACTAGCAACAGGCCTCAGAGAGAATTTTTTTAACACCAGAAGTTTAATGAGTATCTTGTTCTAAGAAAGTGCTGTGGAGTAATTCCTTTAAATTAACTTTATTATCAGTCAGAACACATTTGAAGAGGATTTAATTTGCAAGGTTTAACCATCAATCTTGGCTTAAATCTGTAATCTCTGGTGGGTTGGTCATTTCTCCAATAAAGATTTGCAGTACCAGCTGTTTAACCATTGCCAAAGCTCTGTAAATTGATTGATCTGTCCCAGTTCACACCCTCAGGAGATAGTTGGTCTGTTGGCCCCTATAATCCTGAATGACAGTGTGGATTAAAGCATGCTCAGCATTTGAATTAATTTGTATTTATGAATGGAATGCATTCTGAAAGTAAGTTTTAAAATTCTCAATCAAATTATTTTTTAATTAAGCTTGTGTACAACAAATATAGTCTACAAACAAACATGTAATTAACATATCCATATGCAAAGAAGTTTATATACCTAACAGCACAGACTGAATACAAACCTACTTTACAGCCCTAAATCCAGCTGAAACCAATGAAAGGAATCCTAGGGGGCAGGGAAATGAAAGAAATATCTAAGGAACAAAAGCTATTCTTAATCACCAAGTTTTCATCATGATGAAATTGGAAAAATGCCCTTCTCCATTTATTCTCTTGGATTTTTAATAATTGATTGCATTAAGTTACTTAGTAAACATTAGAATAATTTCTTAATCAACATTGAAATAAATCTACATATGTTTAGATATGGCATTAACATATTTACTGTCTCTTGTACTCCCTGTCCATAAGAACACAATGGAAGGACACATTTTTACCTTAAACCCCTAAATTTATCATTAAGTGATAAGAGAATGAAGATTTAAAATAATGGTCATGCCTTTTCCAACTTATTATCAATAAAGGTATGGAAAGATTAAGATAATGTGCAATAGACTGTCTAATCATTAACAAGTCAGCATGTTCCTACTGACACTGTTTGTAGGTTAAACAAATTCAATATCTTTTTCTGAGTCAATGTGTGTACACCCTATTTGTGTCTGGTCCCCAAAAAAGCAGATCATGGGTATATTTTAGAATGCGAGTTCAAACGCTTGAGTTCAAATTCTGTGCTCCACCTTCAAAAAAACTTTCTTGAGGTCAGTGGAAGTTCTTAATAAATGAGGAATAAAATGGCTCCTGATGAAAAGAAGCATGAAAAGTAGTATGAGATTCAATGATATCCCCAAAAGCATTCATTTATTTTAGTCTTGTTACTAAACAAGTTAGGTTTTTGTTCTATTTCTTTGTTTTGTTTTTCATACTATCTGTTTTAAATTGGGTCTTCACAAAGGGGAAACATTACATTTTTTGGTAGAAAGCTTTCAGATTTAAAAATGTTGTCATTTTTTGGTTTACAAGGGAATGCATTTTGCTCAGAAGTTTTTAGGAGAGCAAAGACTTCTTGCTTTCAGGTTAATTTCTTCTGGGAAAATGTGGCAGTAAGCAGATGATTTATGACTTGGTTTCACACAACTAGGCATCCCAGCATGCACTGGAAATAGAGCAAATGGAAGAATAAAAATATTTACAATAAAGACCTCTGCAGATCCATTATTGGTGATATCATTTGCCATTACAAAAATTCAATCCTCAAAGTCCAAAAAAAACCTGTTGAGTAACTTGGAAATCCCGAACTACATAAAAGAATAATGCATTTTTTCAATATTTAACATTTTTCTTCCCAATAAGCTATGTATTTAGTTAGGAATCCTACATTCCTAATTAAAAAAAATAAAAAATTTTACTGAGCAAAGGACATTTTACATGCCTAAAGGTTTTATTTAAAGTCATCATCAAAGTTAGTAAAATGATTGGAATTATTTCCCATAGTTATAATCTACCTGTTAGCTGTCATCTACACTAGAGAATTTTACCAATCCTCTGTGTTAAAGACCACCATGATTTTTGGGAATGTTTTCTTGTAAAAGAATTACCCTGAATTTTGTCCCAGATCATCCTTCTTAAATAGAATTTCCAGTTTCAGAAAATGTTCTTTTTGTAACATAGTTTTTATGTGTTCTCTTTTCTTCTTTTAATGCTCATTTACATTGAAAAATAGCAAGAGTTTTTTCAGTCTCTCTGAAATAAAAATTTACATGATACATACTTTTTGTTTCTAAAAAAAAGCATAAACCCTCAAAACTTTTTGAAGAACTAACCATTTAACATAGCAGAAACAAAGGAAGAACATGTTAGGGAAAACATAGAATACGTAATGGAAAATTACCTTTTACTTAATTACTCTTTTAATTTTGAATAATGTATAATGACTTTTTTTAAAGCTATGCTTCTTCTAGATCTGCCTCATATTACAAATGTTACATTTTTACACGTAGATATGGCCTTCCTGAATTGGTTGATTTAATCTTCTTAAGCTCTACCTGATTTTCTTGAACATGATAAACTTCTGGAATTTTGAGATTTAAGGACTCAAAATCAGACTTCTGAAATTTATTTTTTAGGCAATTATTTGTAGCTAGTTTTATATTCATGGAGTTTGATTTACTTTTTATGTGACTAGTTGGACCAGTTGAACATTCTTTTCATACTAAATCAAAGCCATAGATGTTAATTTTTTTTACATATTCAAGCATACATACATACACAAATACATGCATTATAAATAAAAAAGTAAAGAATCAGCAGCTAAAGAAAAAAAATCTCATAGCCTTTTTAAAAGATATTTTAAACATTTTTCTAAATATGTACTAAACAAAGAAATTAAGATAGCAATTATATTCAATAGATTTCTTTTTTCATGTAGGAAATATATATATATATATTTATTCAAATAGCTGAGATGATAGAAAAAATGAGGTAAAACACTTCATTGCACACAGGTACATTCCATTGCTACTGGCGTGAGTAGCCCATTGCAGGGACATTAAAATCTTCCCTCTTTTTAGGAAATTAAAATTTTGAAAAGTGAAGTTCTAGCCAAAAATCTTTGAAGGACAAACTGGAGAGCAGCTGCTTAGAGGTCCTCTCAGATTTCTGCTGTCCTGTAAAATATTTGTGCTATCCCCATATATATTGCAATTGCATATCAGAGATCTCTGAGGGAAAGGATTTTCATTTCCCTTTTCTTTTTACAGTAAAGCTTCTCATTTCCCATTCCTTATAGGAATAAATCCTTGAAACAGCAAATACTGCCTTAATCTATTATGCTTGTTTCCATGCAGAGGGGAAAAGGAGTATCAAGAGGGTAAAGGAATAACTTTAATTAAGGCAGATGTTTTTTCAAAGTTGACTAAACAGAAAATTTTGTCTTAAAGAAACTTAACTATTTACAGTCTCACATTCTTAGGTAAAAATACATTCAACCATATGAGTTATTTAAATAGACTGAAGTGTGACCTGAAATTGCTGATTGTACTGTCAAAATATATCTCTCATTCAAAGATTTCTTTTGAAACAGGAGTTTCGATTGGCACCCTTTTTACTACAATTAGAGTTTCTGCAGTTTTTCAACATGGACATGAGCTAAAGATAAATGCCCGCACAAGGAAAAAAAATCTTATATCTAGAGCTGAGCTGTTGGGTTGAAATGGCTACTGATCACACCTGCAAATTGATACACAAGACATCTGAATTAATATCTGTATGTCAGGTATATAAATAATGTTTATTTTATGAAACACTTCATCCTGAAGGTAGATATGTGGCTAGGGTTTGAGGTCAATGTCTTTGCTTTAAAATGAATGTGCAAATGTATTCAGAAATCCATTTCAAGTATGAAAAGAAACTCACCTTTAAAACTATGGTTGCACATATTTAATTGCAAGATTACATTTTATTTATGGTAGCATATGCAGCTGTTACAACAGTATTTCAAAAAGCAGGTCCTTCACTTGGGTGCTTCAGAATTTCTAAATATATCCAAATTGTCTTAGAAAGAATTGCCTTAAATGCCTTCCCACAGGATTTAATTGCTTCTAAGGAAAGCAAGGTCCTTTGTACATATTTTCAAAATTAAAAAGGTTTTAAAAGAAATAATTATGGTGGTATACCCAACATCAGGTATTTTCAAGTAGAAAACCACCATGATTTCACTTTTCTAAGCATCATTGCATTCTTTCTGTCATTGCAAAACATTTGATTTCCACCCTGGAAAAATAGACTTCCTAAATATGTCGTTATGCTATTTTCAGTGCAATGAGGAAAGGATAGATGATGCAAGTATCAATTTCTGATCCAAACATTCAGGTCCTCTCCTGTCTTTGTAATAGACAAGTCTTTTCCTGTGTAAGTTAGATTCTTCATGTTTTAGAGACTATTAATCTGGTGTGAAATAGGGAACAATACTACAGATATGTGTAAGGCTGTAAAATTGCACCTGTAAGTGAAGAATGGTAGGAGATCGGAAAGAGACAAGGAAATGACACTCAAAGAAGAAAAAATCTGCCAATGTTAATTAATGATAAGGTGAACAGCAAAAGCAGGCATCAGTACCTTTAAAGAAAATGAGCACAGGAAGAACACAGAAACATTATCCAGACATTGAAAAATGTAATAAAGGCAGACCTCTGCTGAACCTGGACATGAAGAAATTTAAAACATGGCTTCTACATTTACAGCTGAAGCAAAGCTAACGCTAAAGTAAATTCTATTCTCACACAAAAAAAAGCAGAACTCTTGAAAACAGACAGAAAAAGGTGAGGGAGTCAGTGCTGCCTCGGCTTTTGTCTTTAGTGGAAATGTTGCTTTTGAAATGTTTCAGGTTCACATTGCCCAGTGGCAGAGTCTAAAGGATTACAGTACTAATCATGAGACTGGAATTCAGGGATAATGCAGCAAACTGGATACACACAGGTCCATGAGAGTAGATAGCAAGGGCAGCAAGGGAGCCAAGCAATTTCTACTAGACTACTCCCTGTCATCTCTGAGAGGTCATGGTAGACTTTCCCAAAAGCAAGAAAAGAAATGTTATGCCCATTTTCCAGAGATAGCAAGAAAATAACTTCAGCTTAGAATTTGTAAAACTGATCTCTCATACTCATACTTTGGTAGGAGGAAATTTGGAAATAGTAACACAACATGCTTGCACTAGAACAAGAAAAAAGTTTATTACATAATTACTTCTGGCTATTCACAGACTATTTAGATACTACGACAATGTTTTCCTCTATTAACTGAAACCTAAACTCATCAGTTTGGGCATGTCACACATTAGTGATCTCAAAGCTCTCTTACCTGCTCTTCAAGCTGAAAAATAATTGAAGTCTGAAACAAAATGCTATTTCACTGTGGGTTAAGGTGTTTTTTCCCTCCTGTTAGTTTCAAGATACTCCTTAGAAAAACATTAAAAAGTGTAAAAGCTTTACTATAATCTCACACTTTGGGCTTTTTTTCTGATGAATCATAAATTTGCAGCTGATACTGAAACCATTCAAGTGGAACAGCAAGAAGGGCCAAAATAAGAGCTTCTAGAAGCACATAAGTAGCGAAAGGTAGACCAGGAAAATATGAGCCTGCAGATGAACAGGTTAGAGGCCTTAGCAATACAGGACAAAGAAAAGGATCAGGTACTGAATTCCCTCTTTGCCTCTTTGCCCCTAACTTTACCAGTAATCCTAGGAAGACATAGTTTTGGTGGAAGAGGATCAGGTAGGAAATACTCAAGCCAAGAAATCTCATATAAGTCTGTGGGTCTTGATGAGAGGCAACCACAAGCACCAAGGGAAATGGGTGATGGTTTTGCAAGGCCACACTCAATAACGCTAGGTTGGCTGTGGCCACTGAGGTATGACTGAAGCCTAAAGAAAAGTGAAAGATACTCCTGGCTTCAAGAAGGGCAAGAAAGATGACCCAGGAAACTACAGTTCTATCAGCCTCACCTCAGTACCTGGGAAGGTAACAAAGCAGCAAATTCTGGAAATCATTTCCAGGTACACGAAAAACAAGAAGGTGATGAGGAGTAGTTGACATGCACACATGAAGATGAAGACTTGCTTGAGCAACATGATAAACTTCAATGATTGGATTATTGGCTTGGTAGACAAGGAAAAAACAGTGGATATTTTCTACCTGGACTTCAGGAAGGTTTTTAATACTGAGTTAAAACACTGAGTAAAATTTCTGAGTGTCAGAAATTAATATGACAGATTAACATTTTATTGTGAAATTTATTTACTTTTCTAATATTCAGGACTTTTTTTCTGATTTTTTTTTAATACCGATAGTATTTCTGAACCTTCTGACATTTATGACAGTGCATGATTTAAGAGGTAAATTGCAATAAAGATTTGATGAGAGCTTATTTAGATATAGTGTTATTTATTTATTTTTAAATCTAATATTATTTATTTATTTATTTTTTAATCACGATTAATTAGGAGGAAGAAGAGATTCATTATATATCATATAATGACTGCCAAACAGTCTTAATTTTTTAAAGAAAAGTCACTGAACTCTGAAAATATATTTCTTATTCTTTTGATCTCAAAGAATTTTCCAAAATATGAAAACAACACGAAAATTTGAAACTTAACAAAATCTGAGCATGTATTCCTTTAATTAAAAAAAAATGCAGTTTTCAAAGTTTCTCTATCCTCCTTTATTTTTGTTTTTCCAAAAGCAGATGTACCTGTATTGCTGATCAAGCTAGTCAACAGTTAACTCATCAGCCTGAAAAATTAACATTTTTTGCCTTCTTTCCTGAGTTAGTTTTCAAACGGTTCCTTGAGCTAATGCTAAATATGACATGGCAGAGCACGATTAGAGATTGAAAGAGGAATTGAATTCCATTGAAATGGAAAATAAGGATAATAGATATTCAAAACAGCTGAAGCCATAATTTCTCTGTTGCAGAATAACCTGGAGAAGACAGCAGAGACAGCACCATGCACTATTGCCTCATTTACAACAAGTGTAGAAAGAGCATCTGTGTAGAGAATCTGGTCCAATAATAAGTAGAGACCTTTGATATCTAATCCAGAATCTCTACAGAGATCAAAAAATCTTTAGGTTTTACTTATGCAACAAATATCCACATGCATTCTTCTTTATGCAGTGTTACATATGATGCCTTATTTTGGCAAAGTGTTAAGTGTTTCCTATCAGGTGAAAAAAGTTATTTTCCCACTAAAATCAGGGATGCAAGGAGGCTCCATACTCTCACATTCAGATTTAATGGAATAATTATCTTTTACCTAAACATTCATCAATGCGCACATACACACATACACCTAGGAGTATAAACACAAAACATCTGGAAAATATTCAGAATATTCTACTCTGAAATTGTATTTAGCCATGAATTAAGAGCATACCAGTGTACCCCACTGACATCCATTCATTTTGTTTTCAATAAGATTAAAAAAAAATACTGTGTAAGATACATAATTCTGGTGAAGACTATCAAGGTCATATGGGTTCTATATATTGTAAAATTCTGTTTGTTATAGTTCATGAAACAAGGCATTAATTAAGCTTCCCAGGGTTCTCAGCCTGTACAATATGCCATCAAAGTAAATGGAACAGAGATATTTAATTTTTTTCTTCAAATTACTAGTGGTCTTAAGAGCAAGCTAACAATAGAGATTTTTTATGGCTGGCTACTGTAAAATATTGATGCAAAAAATATCACTATTTTATCTATCAATTTGCATTATGCAGTACATGAGTTAGAGAATGCAGATACATAATTTAGAATTACTAAGGAAGTTCTAGTGACTTTAAAATAACCCTATGAAAGATGAATGAATAATTTTTAATATTTTTCAAAAATATCCTTTCTGAGTCTAAATCTTTTCAAAATGCTAGGACCTCATCAAATGAGTATAAACAATTCAGATGAAACATATTTTACAAAAGAATGCAAATGAAAATAAAAGATGATTTAAAAAAAAGATGGGAAAAAACACTTCAAGTCTATGTATGTTTTATAAAACAGTAAAACAACAATACAACAATATTTACATAGAATCACAGAATCATTAAGGTTGGGAGAGTGCTCCAAGATCATTGAGCCCAACTGTTAACCTGACACCACTGTGTTTGCTACTGAACCATATCCCCACGTCCCACATCCACACACCTTCAGAATACTTCACCCACATGCAGCCACCTCGGCTGTCAGCAGCCAAGTTGTCACTACAGCAAATAGTGACACTTTTTAACTTCAGCAGATGATCCGCATTTATCTCTGTTTACTCAGTGAACCAACAAATATTGGCTCTCACACTAGCTTTTCAGTAACTAGCATTTGGTAAATATAAATAACTAAGCTATATCGATTGTGATGGTATTTCCAACACAGAAATCTCCTATTTGAGGATGATGTATAAAAAATATGCAGACAAAAAATTAGCAAAGCATATCAATCTATGTTTCTGGACTCATAAAAAAGTAGATGCATTAATATGAAAGATTTAAGTATATTTACATGTGCTATTGATTAACATTTTGTAGAGGAAGAGCCCTGTGACACACATAAATTATATGTATTTTGCAGCATTTTGCAGGGGCATATGAACAGCTTGACCACTAAGAAGGCAAAGGAGTTGTACATGCATGGGCATCCATGTTACAGAAAGTTGAAAAACCAACAAGAGAAATGCAAGGAATGCAAATATATATTCTCACGAATAAAATACAATTGCAGAAAATCCAAGGAAAACAGTATCAAAGTGCAATTTTAAGGTCCTTCTTTTGAGAGAGAAAGTAATAGCATTAAAGCATTAAGCATGAAGAAGAAAGATGGAAATAACATGGGATGTATAGCTACTTAAAAGTTTGGTAAAGTTAATATAGAAAGTTTAAAACTGGCCTAATCAGTATTTAAACAGTTCTATCACGACAATCTCTAAGATGCCATTTATTCACAAAAGTTGGAACCAGCCCTAAATTACCTTAGTGGTAACAACTTAATGAAATATTAAGCAATTACTCCTAAAATTAACTGCAAAAAAAAGAAAAAAACCCAACAAGTAAATGTCATTCTGAATTTTACATTCATCTACATATTTACTGAATGTAGCTAATCACTGAATCACATTACTTCTGAGTTTGAATTATACCAGATTTCCAATGAGTAATGGACATAAGCTGTTCTCACCAGTTCTTTAAAACTCTTACACAGTGTACTAATTTTTATTTATTTTTTAGTACTTCAGTTAAAGCATACAAAATGACAAATCTTCTACAGATGTATCCTCAGAAGCAAAACAAGTCTGGCATTGCAGCAGTCAGTGTAACCAGCTGGATTTAGAGAGGGGATATAATTCTTGTGTTTGCAACTGACTTTAACTGATTGTTTACACCAGCTCTCATCTCACTTTGCTCCAAATAAAATGTGAAATCTTTGCTCTTATCTAACATCTTTATCATATGACACTACTGACCTTAGTGCTATTATGGACATCAGTATTACCAACACTCACAGGAGACCATGATAGTTGTTGCTCCTTCTTTCATTCATGTCTCTGGTAGTGTCAACAAACCTTATACGTACATTGTGTCTTAGCCTTGAAAATATGTGATACAATACAAACACATACTTATAATATGAGCTTCCTAACCTGGAATATCGATGAGTTTAACATTATTCAGCCCACCCATAACATTGACATAGTTTGAATACAAAGAACATGTAAAGCCCAAAGAATAGCAGTGAAAAATTTTACAAAATATGCCAGCTACTCATTTATCTACCTATTGCTAAGTTTTCATAGAGATCCTATGAAGAATGTGAAATCGCACTATTAGATGTCGAAGGAGATAGAATTAGATTTTTGCATCATTCTTTTTCCCTGAAAATAGTCACAGTGTATGTGAAAGGGTCCATAAAATGTTGGTCTACCTCTAGCAAGTCACAGTATTTTCCCTAAAATATAGCACAGATACTAGTTTTCAGAATGTTTCTAAATAGCAAGGCTTTAGAAATAAATTAATCCATTAAGTAAAGACAATAATAAGCTTGCAATGGAGTTTTTATCTTTCTCTTACACTCTTGTAACATTTCTTGGGAAATATTACAATTTCCTGGGAGTAGACTAAGGTATGGTTTCAGAAAACAATTTTAGTTTTACCATCAGTAGACTATTTCCAAATTCCTCTAAATAAAACTTCTCAAAATACATTATTTTTCCAAGAGCAGTCATATTTTGTATACCATATGACTGTGCATATTATTCTTTCAAGGGTCATATGTCATTGAAAAGATTGTCTCAGTAACTGGTAGTGTGTTTTAACTGATGAACAGAAATGCTGAAGGAAAGGTAATCAGGTAAAACCTTTTATTTCTCTGATAAATTGATTTTTTTTTATAAAACAAAAGCTATTTGTTTTGGAATGTGCAAAATATTTTCTTTCACCACAAATGGAAAATTCCTTTATGAAGTCCATTAACAGAAGAAAAGGAAATAAAGAGCAACATAATATGTCTGCAAAAGGAAGAATTTAATTCAAAGGTGCTTTTAGCCAAAAGCCATTTCATTAAAACAGTGCATAAAAACCCCCAAACAAACAAGGAAACAAAAAGCCCTCAGTTCCATTTCTTAGCAATTGGAGTGTGTTTATATGTCCTTGTGGGTAAAAAGTCTCCGGGTTCTAATTCTATGCTTAATGCATTTTCAAATATGCCACGCAAAACATAATAATTTGAACACTATAAAATTAGAAACTCACAAAAAATAAAATATTATAATTGTACCACATCTTACTTAACAAATAAAACATATGGCTGTGAATCTTTTGTGGAGAAATAATTGATATTAGCTGAGGAATCTAAACACTTGCCTTTTGCATAAACCACAAAAAAACCCCCTAACCTTCCGAGGATAAGGTATTTTAACTTGAACTAGTCTGGTGAAAAGGTGCTGTGTTTTATGTCCACTTGTCAGTGTCCTGGCTTCTCTCAGATGCCTGATGGCATTGACTGCAGTAGTTTCACCTCCTGTGAGACAGTCTCATTGGCTTCCCAGACCAGCCTAACTGTGGCGGTGCGGTGATTGGACTCGTTTTTGGACTCATTTGGACTACTTTGGCCAAGCTTAGGCCTTTCCAAGATGGCTGACAGCAAGAAGCCATTTTCTTGTTTACAGTTTATATGATAATCAGTTTTACACTTTCTGTAAGTTTATTGGACAAAAGTTTTACCTGTCAATCTTGTGTTATATAATTTGTTGAACTGTTACATGAGTTGGATACTTTCTGAGGCAATTTGATTTTTGATTGGTTCCATGTATCACCTTACTTTCCCGCCTTTCCCTAATTGGTCAAAGCCATGTCACCCCATCCCCAGTTCAGTCTCTGGTTGGTCGGTTTCTAATCCCTGTTGAAGTTATATAAGTTGAATGTTGCATTGTTCGTGGTCCCTCTTTGGGCTGCGGACAGGTGAATAAACCTTCCCTGTTCAACCCCATTGAGTGTCCCGTCTCTTCCTCCCGTCTCCTTTACACCGGAATCTAGTGCACGCTCCTGAAGCAACGAACCCTATCGGTTTGCAGACACACCTCTCCCTAGCCGGGAAACCCCCGAGGTGTGTGGTCTCTCCTCCCTGTAGGAGAGGTCTCCGCTGCACCTAACTTTGAACTATAAGTTTTCATCCCTCCTTGTATTGCTCAGTGAATAGGTTGCTTTGGACTGTGAGTAGAGATTGCCTGGTACTTTGGAATGATCCATGTACTTTTACACTTTTTTATGCTGATGAGACAAAAAATTAATTAAACTTTACAATTTATAGTACATATCCAACGCTTAGGTACTTTTTTTAATTTGCCTTTTTAAGGGCATGAAAATATCTGTTTATTTAAACACTTGGAAATCTTTATTTTTTTTTACTTCATTTTCTTTTCAGCTGAAACAAAAAATTTCAGAAGATATGGAAGAATTGACACAATTCATAAATGCTTCTGATTATTGCTTAATAGTCTTTTAGGGACTAAAATGATCTAAAACTCCAAACCTAACCAAAAATAAACCAGTCAATCTTAAGTGATTTCAAGTTGCAATATTCAAATATTATTAATTTTATGGTTGATATTTTGTGGTTAACTCAGTCTTAAAAAAACTATAGTCCTGATCTTTCAAGCAGAAGAGCTCTCATGGACTCCATTTACTCTAGATCAGTGAGCAACCTGTGAGTCATGGCTACAATATTGATTTCTACATGTGCTTACCTGCTTGTCTCTCCTTTGCTTGGGAAACTCACTCTAGTAAAATGTTCAGCAGCTATTGCTGTCATGGTGCATCATCACTGACACTGCTAGCTCTTACATACTGCAAATTACTAAATAGAGCAAACAAAGCTGTGAAGTAGGTGACCATGTTGAATTTATATATAGTTGGTACCAAAGCAGTTCAGTGTTATAAGAGTGACAATTAGATATAAAATTATGTGCACTTAGGCAATTTGCTTAAATGGAAATTCTTAACACAGCAATTTGTGAACTAGACCGTTATGGATGTCTTTTTGGTTTCAATTTTAGAAAATTATTTCAAAAAATGTATTGTGTTAGGAATGTTCTAAAGAAGATAATTATTGCAAAAATTCATTCAATATAATTACATTAAGATGTGAGTGTATGAGAATTAATCTGTATATGCCAAAAATAATCTTTCTGCATAAAAAATATCTCAGAAATATTGAACAAATAAATGAAATTCAAATATTTCTTCCATAATTTTACCATCACAGCTCAAAGAAACCACCTTTGTTCATATGAAATTAGCTGTGTAAGAAATCATCTGTAGGCCAAAATGTAATTTATTTAGAAAATAACCTTGAGTGGAAGGTAACAAAAGCTTTGAAAGGTCACATATATAATGCTATAGTAGTTCTTGTCAACAGTGAGCTTCACTATCATTTATCAATTCAGTAGTTTACCATTTTCTTTACCAGTTCAATACAAATGAAGTAGAGATGTCTTTAAAAAACATATAGAACTATTTTGGAGAGCAGAAATATTTCATTTTGTAAGGATATTTTAATGAAAAATAAGTACCCTTTCTGGCAACTCGCTACTGACTCTTCATTATTCCTATAAACTGAAATTTAACAAAGTAATCAAAAGACTGATGCTTTTAAAAAAATATTTTATGAGAGTAGAAGGAATTAAGATAACAAGACAATTGCAAATTTGTCTATTTGTGGAGAGAGTTGTAATGTTCTAATAAATATAGAAATCATGTAATGCTGCTTTACACAAACATATCCTAACCAATGAATCCTTGCTTATTCTAGAACAAATCACTTATTCTATAAGTGAAACAAAACCAGCATCAACACAAAATAAATATGGTTATTTGATTTTCTTTAGAAAAACTCTGCGGAGTCCCAAATTGAAAACAAAGCAAAACTAAACAAAATTTAATAATTGAACTTTGTGGGAATACCCTCTCTCCTATTGGAGATGAGTAAACACTACAAAAGCACTGCTTCAAACAGAGTTCTTTGTTTCATGTTCTTTGTATCCATGGTACAAGGAGCTTCAGATAAATGTGAAACAATCCCCCTTCAAATTTTCTCCTTGAAAAAGCAGTTCTGCAGAAAACATGAAGGATTTGGAAACTGATGCAAGTGATAAACTTCCTGCTCATGGCTTGGACAGGTGCACTCTTTGCTGGATAAAAACGCTAGCTTGATGGTCAGGTCCAGAGACCAGTGGTGAATGCAGTCAAACCCATTTGGTGCTGTTCCCCAGGGCTCAGTGCTGAGGCCAGTTCTGTTCAAAATCATTATCAACAATTTGGATGAGAGGATGGGGTGTATCCTCAGTAAGTTCAGACACCAAGTTGGGTGGGACAGCTGTTCTAATGGAAGGTGGGAAGGCTCTGCAGAGGGATCTGGACAGGCTGAATGTCTGGGCTGAGGAGAATTGCGTGAGGCTCCACAGGTCCTGCACTGGTGTCACAACAATGCTGTATATCTCTACAGACTCAAGCAAGGATGGTTTGAGAGATGGTCTGTGGAGGCCTGTGGGCCTGCTAGGGGACTTTCTGGGGCTATGCCTTGGAAAAATGTCCCCTAGACTTTAACCTCTCCTATGAACCCCTGGTTTAACTGACAGGCTGCCAATCAACCCCAGTGCCACACCCTCAGGAAGATGTTTTTGGAAAGTTGAAATGAGTCACCACTGGCCTGCACTGCAACACTGATCAGCAGAAAGGGTTGTAGAGTGCTGTTTGACAGCCAGCTGGACATGAACCAGCAGGGTACCCACATGGCCAAGAATGCCAGTGGAATCCCGGCCTGTCTCTCTGGTGAGGCCTCACCTCAAGTGTCACGTCCTGTTCTGGGCCCCTCACTTCCACAAGGACATTGAGGGGCTGGATTAAGTCCAGAGAAGCACAACAATCCTGGTGAAGGTCCTGGGGCACAGGCAGCTGCAGGAGCTGGGGCTACTTAATCAGGAGAAGAGTAGGTTCAGGGAGAACCTCATTTCTCTCTACAACCACCTGAAAAGAGAGGTTGTAGCCAGGTGGGGGGCAGACTCTTTTGACATGTCTCAAGTGAGGGAACAAGAGGAAAAGGCCTTAAATTGCACCAGGTGAAGTTCAGATTAGATATTAGAAAAAAAATTCCGACAAACAATGGCTAGGCATTGGAATAAGTTGCCAGGGAGCTGGTGGAGCCACCACCTCTGTAAGTGTTCAAGAGGTATCAGGTTGCAGCACTTGATGATATGATTTAAGAGTGTTTATGGTGGTGTTGGGTTGATGATGATCTTGAAGGTCTCTTGCAACCCTGATGATTCTGTGATTTGGTATATGTATACATTGGTTAGATGCATAGAAAGTATTGTAAGTACACCCTTACTCTTAGACTCAGATGACCATGCCTTGACAGTAATAAGAAAAAATAATAGTTGAAGAAAAACCCTCCCAAACCAAACCACAAAGGTCAGGAAAGCAGTATCAATTTCTTTTCTATCTCATGATTTTACAAAAATAACCTCTAACCATAGTTGTGGGCTGTCTGGACAATCTAATGCTGTTGTGTGATCGGTGAATTTTGGAAGCACAACAAAGCATATCTGCACACAGTTAGACATTCAGCTGGAATATAAACAGGCTAAATTAATGTCTGGACAGAAAGAAAACCCCTTGATTAACTTTTGGGGGATTCTAGGGCTTTGTGTGGGATATAATGCCATGAATTTGTGCTGCAGCCTCTTGCAAGAGTTTTTAACAGATCATCAGTAAGTTTAAGTACCTCATATTTTTCTATTTCAATGTTCTTTGGGATTTAAATGGCAGTTGCTCTGGATATACAGGAGGGGAAACAAACCAGAAATCAAAGTAAACAAAATAAGAAAAGAACTCTACCCTCCCTGAAACAAAAGAGAACAAAACACACCTCACAACCGAGTTTCATCTTTTGTCTTTGGCCAGATCCCACAAAGGTATAAGGCTGTTCAAATCATCATGATCAAGGGATAAAAAAGTGTTCAAAACTTGTATTCCCCACAAAACAACATGAGAGAAAAATAACTCCTATCAAAACAACTACTGTAAAAAATTGGCAAAAAGCAACAAAAAAGGAGTTGTATTTTATAATAAAAAATTAAATGAGAATGTAAAACTTTCATCTAAGTTCTACAACTTTCTGCCTTAACATGAATTTTCATCTACAACAAGTTCCAAATTCATTGCTTTGTTTTATTTTGGATCTTTTGTTTTTGTGTGGGGTTTTTTTGTTTGGTTGGTTTTGTTTTTTGTTTTGTGTTTTGTTTTTTGGTTTTTGTTTTTGTTTTTACACCCTTAGGGACTCTATAATCTTGCATATAATAACAGTCTTTTTTTCTTCCCTTTTAAGTATTTACTTAGTAAATAGCAAGGGAAATTAAATGTATAATTTAAAATTTTTAAGTCAGTTCCATTGGACTCTTTCAAAGGTATGATTCATAGTTTCTGGGACTGTATTTGAGACTGTAATGCTTCAGAATTCTCCATGACTACTTAGCACAGCACTTTGTACTAATATACTTAATTTTGTTTCTATTCAAGTCTTTGAGATAATCTCATTCTTCGTTTACATTTCCTTCTGTATCAAACCTTCCAGATCTGTTTCACTACAAGATTTCCTTAGTGCATCCCTTCTTTTTTTTTCTTTTTTGCAAAGAAGACTGATGATAACATTCAATGAAATTATTCCCATTTATTTCCAAAACAGCATGAATACCCCTTTCCATCTGTAAACCTACAAATTGGACCTTTTGCAATAATTTCTTGCCAAAAATCAATCTGATTAGTCTGGAGGAAATTAGATATTGACAAAAATGCAAAAACTGGTGCCTCCTTGAAAAGACATCACTGGCCTTGATATGTGGATGACATATTATTTATTTTCTTCCCATGTTCAGTCAGATAACTCTTTCTTTTGGGTCTCAGAGACTGTTTACCATGAGGCAGTTTAACTAAAACTGTTTTGTTAAGGTAGATTTGAATTCAGTATTGAATACTGAAAATAATATGCATTATTTAAATTTAATTTCTAATATTTCCCCACTAAATTTGTGAGTCCACCAAATTTTTTTTGGTTTCCTTTTAAACTTAATTGTATTCTGGAAAATGCTACTTTGCAGAAACACATTTCTTCAATTTAAGTTTTGCAGTCACCTTTTTTTTTTTCATTTTATTATTTTCTCTTCTCCATGGCAATTTTGTTTGTGACAGCTATAATTATAGACACATTTGAATAAAATTGAAAAACTGGGGTAAAAAGATGGGTTACCTTTGTACTTTGTACTTCAGGGATTTGTATGAGACCTCCTTCCAACAGCCAATATATCACAAGGCAATAATTTCTCTGTCTTTCTTCCCATCTGCTTTTAGTGAAATATTTATTAGGAACAAACATCTCTTTCAACACAAGCACAGAGATTCATGAAAAGTCTTACTTTAGCCACCTGAATGCCAAAATTATGTTTTCAGTTCCAAATGATATAATATTAAGCAGAATTGCCTTTCCTGGATTTTCTGAGTTACTTTTTCAGGTTTATGAAGATGCCACAAATAAATGAGTAGTTTTATGTTGTTAATAACAATAAAAAGTTTCTTCTTTTGCCAGAGAAAATATGACAGACCAAGATAAAACATTTTTTTTTAAAGCCATTGTTAGGGCTTCTATCTGCAGGTAAAAAAAAATGTAGAAAGAGCAAATTCAAACCCCACCTGATCTTGTTATAGACAATACTGTCATAGTACTAAATTATTTCAGGTTATTATATTAATTAATTTTAAATTTCACCCTGCTCTTATTTGCTAGCACAGCACTCAGGATATCAACAGCAGTATACATGGTGTATAGTTAAATGGTTCATAAAATCTATGTATTCATCTCCTTTTGAAAGTTTTATTTCTCTCCGAAAACAGAGAATACCGCATATGACAATTACTCTGCTTTCCCTCATGTGAGTAATCCTTTAAAATGAAATCCTTAATTTAAAAAAAAAGAAAAAAAAAGGCTAAATTATACTAAAAAATAATTCTGGGTAAATTAATTTCTTTGTTAAGAAAAAAACCTAACACATTTCCACCTAACTTTAAAAGCAAACAAGCAAACAAAAAGAATACACAGGCTCCTATTTACTTCTTCCTTAAGTCATCTGTAAATAAATGTTGACCGCTTCAGGGTCACTGAAATAAAAGAGTTTTCAACCTTCTAATCATTGTTAAACTATAAATGCTATTCTCATATCATTGGGTTATCAAGCAACAAGCCACTAATACAGTGTAATATATAATTAATGTTCTGCTGTCAGACTAAATGGAAAAGGTTCATCCTGTTAATTTGCTGGTTCAGGAGTACTGTTAAACTACAGTGCTATCTGTCATCAGGAATGTTTACTTTCCCCTGGCCAAATTTTCATTGACAGAATAAGCTAGGTGTTAATTTTTCCCATTGTAGTCTTGTGTTCTACTATTCAGAACAGTACCCATGTTAGAGGGCAAGTTAAAAATCTTATATATAATACAAGGTTCCCTTTTCCTTTCATATGCTTGTGGTTATAATAGTAAGAGAGAGAAGACATTCACAGAACCTATTTTAGTCTGTTGCCTAAATCAGAATCCTAGTCTTCCTAAATTTCCTCCTCACAGTCATTGTGGTTAACACAGGCACTACCGAAACAAATAAATTAAGAAAAGAGATCAAACCAAACATGTGGAAAAATTAGGTTATAAGGACATGCACTGTAAGCAAAGGAGGCTATTGGCTAACAGCAACAGGTGCACAGGAAACTCTGCTGGGCCAGCAGCTAGGGCACTGGGAAAAGCAAGCTCAGGATAAGCAACCACTCATATAATCTACCTGCAGGTATTCAGGACTTGGTTTAACTCTTTTATAACAGGTGCATTCTTCCTTTCTTCTGTAATCACATGAGGTGTCTGCAAAAAATAGGGCATTCTGTGAATATAACAAACACATAGTATAAAAAATTGAGATCATTGTATTTTTGGGGGGTAAAAACGGCAGAAAATAATAAATCTATATGTTCAGTAAGACTTACATAGTAAGATATTCATTGTTTTGTGGAAACCCTAGTGGTTTCGTATAAGAAAATTTACAACTTTGTTAAAAAAACCCTGTAACAGTGTTTTTGGGGTTTTTTTGTTTTTGTTTTTTGTGGGTTTTTTGTTTTGTTTTTTGTTTTGTTTTTTGTTTGTTTTGTTTTGTTTTTGTTTCTTTTGTTTACTTGGAAGCTGCTTCACTAAGGATCAATACTTCTGGTAAAAACCACCTAGTAAGTTAATGGAAAATTTTGTAATAAGCTTCAGCATATTTACTGATAATGCTGATGCTCCTTAAGAGTGGTATGTTGAGCACTATCCAAGAGATTCTATCAGTGTCTAATTAGTTCATTGTTCTCTACATTGCTTAGCAGACTTTTGTAATATTATCCACAAAATTTCCCTATGTTATTAAAGAATTTATAACTATGTGTTCTTTGAGTAATGCTCACTCAAAGTAAAATCCCATGCATATGCATTTTCCCTGTTTCCTTCTTTTTCCTTCATCTTGTTTAGGGGTTTTTGGGGGGAGCATGGGGAGAAGGAGAGTTTATGTGATGAAATCAATCAGCTGCATCATGTTCGGTTTCGTTGTGTCGTGGTTTAACCCCATATGACTATAAAGACCCACACAGCTGTTCCCTTACTCCCAAAATCCAGCAGGACAAAAGAAGTGAAATGCAGGGGTAAAAGTGAGAAAACTCACAGGTCAAGATAAGAACAGTTTAATAATTGCAATTAAATAAAATCTTTTATTGAGAAGGAAAGCAAATTTCTTAATAATATGTGGTCCTAACACTGCAAAACAGTGGAAAACATACGGCTAACCTGTGAGATAAAGTTTAACTCTACTAGTGGTTAATTTTTTTTCTTTTACACAAATATTGATTTGTAATATAATAATAATTAGAATAATTATATATTATTATATATATAATGCAGAATAATGACCTTTTGCTAAACAAACATGGGGCTCTTCTATTTTTCTCCAGAATTTTTAAACAAATATTTGTGATATTGGTCATTCAGATCTGCTTATTTATGTGATCTTGCCAGGGTAACTCTATATTTATTTTTGAGAACTGAGTGTTTGCTAGGAAATGTAGATATTTATCCAATAAATATAGTTCTTTGAAACACATTTCACATAATAAGCATTGTTACTTAGGTTGCTTTATGTTTGGGTTTTTTCCCCACCTCAGATAAAACAGATGTCAAAGGAGTTTTGTCTGTTTAACTTTTAGCATTTAATCCTAAAATAAACATCTGTAATCATCAAGAGATACTTCAAAGGGATACAGCCTTCTTAACCAAAAAACCTTAAAATAACTGCCTCAATGTGATTTAGTGAAATAGAGACACCAGAAGTTGGTATCTGAAGGTCCATCCAATTCTGTACATCACTACTGGCATATTACAAAAACCATCAGAAGTTCTAGGGAAAACAGGCTTTTTTGGAGCTGAGACTCAGTCTGATCTTTAGCCTAAAAATAGGTGTTTTGATATTATAAAAGTATTTTCTCAGTATTAAGTCAATCTAAAAATTCATAGTACAATTTTGACAGTGGCCAATAGCTGATTTTTAGAGAAAGAAGGACAAGTAAGAACAGTGTAGAATGGCCTAAAGGTATCAGCAAGCTTTAATTCCTTCCAGGTTTTTAGCATTTATGTAGCATTTATCTCTCCAAATACAAATAGTTAATCTTTTGATTTTGTATAGTCTTTTCTTATAAATATGGAGTACAATTTTCATGTGACTGATTTTTTTTTTAAATGCTGAAGTTTTGCTTTATTATTTGCTTTATTCAGAAGGAGATATTTGTTAGAAATACACTTCTGTTTCAATTTGCTCATTTTGACCTGGACTGCACTTTAAAAAAATACTGTCTCTAGTCCAACAACTGTGTATCTGCCCATAATTCATGAAAGGACATAGTGAGCTCAAGCATAGACATGCTCTAGAAAGTTTCATGACAAAATGATAAAATACTGCTCAATTCAGTAGATATAGTTGTGAGGACTCAGATTATCAGTGCTGCAATTATCTGGAATGAGCTTGTCTTCTCTTGAAATGTGATACTAGGAATTCTATATGTGTTATTTATATTTTTCTTGTTACAGAAAAAATGTAATCCCCTTGGAATCATTAATGTTGCAATCCTCAAAATACCCAGAAAAGGTTGGGAAATATTGTTGTATTGAACAAATAGAAAAGCTCACATGCAGAAAAAAAATAAATCTCTTAGAAATATTTAGGTACACAAAAAATGTAAAATAGGACAAAGTAGTCTATAAGAGCACAATGTCTAGTCTGGTAAGGTTTTGAAAGTTAGCAGGGGTTAAGGCAAGTACAATAAACTGAGAGTTCATAAGCTTGAAGTGCCTTTTTGGTTAGAGGAAACTGAACTACTGTTTGAGTTAGTTAGTTAGTTGTTTGTTTGTTTGTTTGTTTGTTTGAAGAAGACCAGAAACAGGAGAGGAGGAGAGCATTTATATTCACTTTTTCTATGGTCACATGAGTCCGCAACTCTGGCTTTCATTTTTGGTTGAGCCCTGTTAGACTGCAGGAACATATTCTAGCTACTAGATTACTGTGCCAGAGTGTGCAAGGTAGCACTGTGATCTGTATGTTAATCCAGACTTTGTATGGAACTTTAGATAAAAGCAGAAATTATTTCAAAATGAGAAGCCATGTTTTGACTCTTCTGACAAAATTGCCAAAATATTAAATTTCATAGATGCTTGTTGTCCTTTTCTCCCCATAAGGTACTTACCCAACTGAAAAGCAACCTAGTCTTTTCAATGGGAAATGAGAGCACCCCTCAATGGACCCTTCTGCCAAAGTAGCAGCAGTGTCTCCTGGGCCTTCACTGCATGAAGGCAAGTGCAAACTTAAAATACCTTCTGACTCTTAGTACCTAAATGCGTTTAAATAACCCTCTGGGCCTCAGATGCCTATCTTGTGCTTCAGATACCTAAGTGCATTTTTGGATCTCACTCCTACTATTTATTGATTTCAACAGTACTTAAATGCTCTGGTGCTTTTGAAATTCTATTCATCTTCTATCTGTATTTTTAGAGAGCTTTTGCTTTTAAAACCCATCACACAGCAAAAAAATCTGAACCTGGATTAGCTGAATCACAGGATGGACTATCTAATCAATGATATGGACTTCCTCACTATTCATGCATCTTCTAATGTACATACAGTTAAATAATAAAAGTCTATTCCAATAGCCTGAGTAAGTCCATATACTTAATTTAAAAAGCCCAGTGAACCAAAATGTCAACTGATGAAAATAAATATTTTACCCTATATATCCTATTTTTATTTCCAGATATTTTAATTTCTTTTTGATGTATTCAGTTTTTCATTTAATATTTTTCCCAATGGAACAATTAGACTTAATTTAGAATTTATGGAAATACAGCCAGTGTCTATTCACTCAGTTTTATGTTAGCACAACAACACTGATCCTTTAAAAAAAAGTCTTAAAAAAATTCAATTAATCTATATTAGGGTAAAAACTTTTACGATTAAAAAATTATTTTTCACTGTAAAGGTATTAGTAACAACATCAACAACATATTTTATACATGTATAAAACAACATTTTATGCAACATGTATAAAATACCTTTTTTTTCTTTGTCATAAAAAGGGTATTCTATACATGTTGAGGTAACAGATGAAATATCCATCTTAAATAAAAGATGGCTATTTTGCCCAGAAACAAAATCCCAAAACCCACAGAAATCCCCTACAACCTTCCTATAAGAATTTCCTATAAGGGAAATCTCTTCTTATAAGGATTATTTGAGCTACACTGCATTTCAAGAGTGAAAGAACAAACAGGAAAATATCCACAGAACACACAAGAACTCTATGTACAGTACCTAATCTTGGAACAACTGTGTTACATTAAAGCTGAAAATGGTTGAAAAAGAACAGCAAAAGCCAAAATGGCCTAAGAAAAAAGAAAAAACTCAAAAAGTTTTATTAGCAAATTACACACTTCTTACAGAAATTGGTATATTTATTGCCCCTACTTTCTAATAATAAGAAAAATAAATATGAAAGGAAAGAGGGAAGAATAAGAGATTGAAAGAGAAGATCACCAACCAGTTCTGGGTCCGGACCATCTGGGCTTTGTGGGGGTACCTTTTTATAGGTAAGTTTACTCCATCCTGGACTTAGGTTCCTCACTGTTTGTGTAAATGAGTTAGCATGTGCAGTCTATTCTTCTGGACCTTTCTGGAAATTGGCTGGGGACATTTGAGGGTCTCTTGTTGGTCTTGTTCCCCTTCTCTGGGTCTTGACCCCTCCTTGATTCCATTCCTGCACTTTCACTGTTCTGTGTTAGGCAGTCTCCATTGACCAGAACAGGGAATTTTGCCTCAGAAATAGGTTGCCTAACCTCCCCTTTCCAGCCACATCCTGTTCAAACTTACCTTCTGGAATGACCCTCATTGTTTGAGGCAGAGTAACACATGAACTCTTTGCTGTCCAGGTTTACTGCAGTTGCCCAGAGAAGCTGTGGATGCCCCTTGCACGGAAGTGTTCAAGATGGGGCTCAGAGCAACCTGGTCTAGTGGAAAGTGTCTCTGCCCATGGAAGGGGTGTTGATACTCAATGACCTCTGAGGTCCTTACTAACCCAAACCACTCTTTGAATTCTGTGAATGTTTTAAAAAATACTTAGGCAGATATCTTAAGTAGTTTGTAAAGATTCATAAAGGAGAAATGACTGAGCCCTCAGGAATAACATTCACACAAGACACATTAATTACAGATTTCTTGTCAATCAGTATTATGGTATGTTTAAACCATAGTAAAAAAGGGGCAGATTGAACAAGAGACAGCAGAACCTTATTGAGTTGATACTAGCTGCATTATATTTCCCTTCCTCCACAACACAACACATACTGTCTTAAGATACTGTGAGACAGATAGTCAAAAAAGTGAAAGACTACTTCGCCATTTCCAATAATGAAGGCAAAAGTAAAAAATCATTTGACAAAAATGTTCTTTTCCTGCTCTTACTTGCTATCTAGGTCAAGCTACTGGCATGTCAGCATAAGTAGTACCTTATGTCTCTTTTAACAAAGCAGATATATACAAGCCAAACCACACTTTGGCTTATAACAAGGTAGAAGATCTGTATAGACATTCATTCTGTCCATTCTGCATCTCCATCTTTCATTGTTGCCCTTTTTTTTTTAAAAAAGGTCTGGCTTGCTGCAAGATATTTCTGTGGAAGGAATTAAAACACAAACAATTTTTTTCTCCCTGTCTGTGACATAGCCTCTCAAACTGACAAAAACTAACAGGTTTATCTGTGGGAAAAGAACACTCCTCATAAAAATTACAATTTGTGCCTGCAGGTCAGAGGGAGCCTTTGTCTCCCTGTACAAAATACAAAGATGACACAATGACATTTATCTCCACAGGGCTTCTCTAACAACATTTCTAATGGAGAACAATATATTATACATCTCTAACAAAACACTAAACTGACTGCAGGTCTCAGAAAATGTTTTTCTAAAAGTGTGATACATTGCACAATACACTACAGACATTGAAACTACCCAATTAAGTTTTTGTTCAATTAAATTAGAATAGATTAGATGTCACTCATGAATTTTCTTCTGCTCTTCTACAGTAATTCATTTAATTGGCCTCAATGATCAACTCTGGGGTTTCTCATCTCCAGTGAATTTGTTCTGCCCAGGAGCAGAATTTGCAAGAGGTATATCAATTCTGAACACTTGTCTTCAGTTCACTCCAGGTTCTCAAGTAATTGCATGACTAGACGTGCATTTCAGCAAAAGGAACCAAAAAAACCCTCATCTAGACAATTTAAAAAGTATTACTTCTTTAAAGTTCCTAATTAATTTCTACCTATTCAGCAAGGCAAGTCTCTAAATTTATTTCACATCAGATTATTTTCCATCAGCTAATGTCCACAGTTAAAGAATATAACCAGCTACAGTATTGCAGTTAGGACGTGACATTTCTATTTCAAAACAGTGGATGTAGAGTGTTAACAGCAATAGTATATACAGTATTGCTAAAAGTATGAATCAGTAGAACACAAGGATCACCCTGGGTTTTTGGTGGGTTTTCTTTTTAAAATACTATTAAAGCAGAGTAGGATGGGCAGCAGGAAACTTTCACAAGAGGGAGAAAAAGGAAGAAAATCACACCTGTTTAAAGCTAGACCCAGAGAGGCTAAGAAAGCACAGATGTATTTACATCTCTTTCCATTATATTCCTACGTGACCTCTTAGACTGATCACAAAGTAAAAATGTTAATTACAGAACTCTTACCTGCATTTTATAGGAAGGACTTATTGAACTGATTTTTTTGTGGAAATATAAAATCCAGGTGTTTATATGAAATAATTTTGAGACTGTTTAGAATAAGAGTAAACATGGAGCTTAATACCCAGAGACAGTAATCAAAGCTAAGGTGGCAGGAAGGTGAAAGGAAATTTTTTAGTTGGGAGTCTCTGTTCTCAGGAGGGACTTCAGACTCTGACATCTGTCAAAGCTGCAGCACAGCGAGATGCAAGCAATCAAAATTTCTGGTGTGTATTGGGGTATCTTTCTGGTACAAGTATCATGATGATGCACATGGGATTGGGCATGTATCCTGAGCAATCTTTAATGCCCCCCAAACTTGTTTTTATATCCTGTACATATGCGTGTTGGTTTGTTCTCTGTATGAAAAAAATGTATAGGAAATTCTCTTAAGTCTGTGAAAAAAAAAAGTGTTTCCAAATTTATAACTTTCCAGTTTATAATAAAGCACAATTTGTTTTGTGGTTGCGGTCAACAGGAACAGAAAACTCTCCAAGTGAGACCTTTTATAACATGAATATTGGTCAATTGATTCAAGAGTTGATGAAATAGAGCAAAACAATTTTAGATATTAGAGGACTTAGGAATTCTATTTTTATGTATTGACTGTCACTTCACTTTTAAAAATAGAATTGATTCCTTTGTTCCTGATTGAGTAATCTGCTAATGAACCAATATGGAGCTGCACCTGAATTTTCTTATACCTCTCAAAATGGATTTTTCACAGAAATCTGCAGTGAACTGTCAGCTCATTGCAGGAACAAAGCAGTAATCATTATTTTCCTCATCTAAGCTGTTACATTTCAGAGCTTCAGCACTTTAATTTATGCCTGAACAGTCTTTTAGAGACAAGCAAAGGACCATCTAGAATGGATGGAACTAGAAAGGTCCTTCCAGAAAATCCAAACATATTTAACAAGCTGATGATATCTGGATTTAAGTTTGGGATCTATGTATCATGAGAATATTTTGGAAATTCTATTTCAAACCTAGATCCAGTATGGGTCACTTCTGAGGGGTGCAGTTCTTCAGGAAAAAACTCCTCCAGTCCCCATGAAGTCACAAGTCCTGTCATCAAATCTGCTCCAGCAAGGGCTTCTCTCTCCACAAGGTCACAGGTCCTCCCAGGAGCCTGCTCCAGTGTGGCCTTCCATGGAGTCACAACCTCTTTTGGACATCCATCTGTACCAGTATTGGGTCCTCCACAAATTGCTGGTGGGCATCTGCTCCACTGTGGAATTTCATGGGCTGCAGGGGAACCTCTGATACTTGAAGCATTCCCCCCTTCCCTCTTGACTCACCTCAGTGTCTGCAGAGCTGTTTCTCACATAGTCTCACTTTTCTCTCCAGGTTACATTTGTGCAGGAGGCTTTTCCCCCTCCTTAACTATGTTATCCCAGAGGTAGTGCTATTCCCACTGATGGGCTTGACCTTGGCCAGAAACAGGTCCATCCTGGAGCTGGTTGGCATTGGCTCTGTTGGACATGGGGGGAGGTTCTGGCAGCTTCTCAGAAAAGCCACCCTTACAGCACCCCACATCCAAAACCCTGCCATGGAAACCCAATAAATTCCACACTCTCCTCTGCAAATCACATACTTAAGAATTATCATTAAAATACACATTCATCACACAATCTCCTCAAATTTCACAAGCTTCACTAACATTAAAAACAAAACAAAAATAAAATTAACATTGTCACAACACCAAATGAAAGCAGACAATTTACACTCATTCCACCCCTTGTCCCATCACCACAGCATGACAACTGAAATTTCCATGATCATTCCACTCTTCATTCTCTAGCTGCATTCATATTTTGCCTATTACCTCTTCTTGTTTTGAATTCCTCAGGCCCTACGCTGTTCACCAAAAGGAGCCATGGTGGGTTGATCTTGGCTGGATCATAAAACGATCTGATGTCTGGGCCATCTTCTTCCCCTCCCTCCAAAATCTTCTCCTCCTTAAGAGATTACAATGTATTTGTGGAGTTGTTCCTAAAAAAAACAACAAATATTTATGTGAGTTTTAAGCTCAAAACTTAGCATTCAGAGCCATAATGATCTGAAACGCTAATCTGGAATAAAGTATTTTTTCTTGGACAAGTTGTTAACAAGATGTTGACAGACTGCTCTTGTATCAGCCTACCTTTTCTTGGATTTCTTACCAACTTTTCTCACCCCTCAAACTTTGTGTCAGACAAGACATATCTTGCATCCACAGTAAAGTTGACATTAAGGCACTTAACCTGAATATAACTGAGAACAGTGTGTTGCAGCACATTTACAAATGCAGTCCTGTGCAAATAACCCACCTAGGTACAGCCATCCTCCTGGGTCTGCCTCATGTACTGGGCAGCTGTTACAGAGCACCACTTCAAAAAAATAGGTTGAATATAAACCAATGGCAATGAAAATGAAGTATGTCTTCCAGAACACATTATATTGAAATTCACCTAACAACAGCTGAATCCAGATATTTCTGTTATGATAAAATAATTTAATTTTGGATTAATTGATATTTTTCCTGTACAAAAACTTCAGGTGAATCTCTGTGGCTGCCTGTATTTAGTGCTTACTCATTATGGAAATTTTTAAGGGTGGTAACATTGTATTGCAGTATTTTGCAGATTCAATCTTATAAAACTCACAATTCAAGATAAGGTTTTATTCAAAGAAGAGAGTGGAACTAGGCTTTCCTTTGCTGTTCCCATATTTTTTTTTATTTTTCAATGGTGGAATGACTACCCTTAAATAAGATTAGGTTTGGGGAAATTATATGTAAAAAAGTTGTTTCTCAGATGTATTATTCATATTTCAGAAGAAAAGCTTGTTAATTTCAGAAATTTTTCAACTACTGCAAATAGGTATTTGGGCAACTCATTTGGGTAAGTCTCATCTTAGTGTACTTTGGTGCAAATGTTTTTCAGGGAATGCAAAATTGGTTCCTACTTGTCTCACTTGATTACTGACAGTAGTGAAGGTGACACATACACATGTATCAAATTCGTCGCTTTTTAGAAAATGTCATAATTGAAATTCCAACTCTTTTTCGCTAATTAAAAGAGAAAGTTGTTAATTTATTTGGAAATAAATTTGGGATATTTATTACAATTTTATTTACAACATGATTATATTTCTATGCAGGTAGATTGGTATTGTGGAATTGAAATATTTTACATAAAAACTTTTACAAATTCTAAAATTAAAACTTCTTTAAGAAAATTCAAGAAAAAATGCATTTTATGGACTATTATCCCATTTTCAAGAAATATTTAATTTCATTGAAATTCTATTTATAATAGGGAAAATAACTTTGCAGAATACGTTGAATTTCTTTGTTAAGCTAGACTGGTTTAGAAGTCTTTGTTAGATAGTAAAGTATATTCTTCACATTTTTGTGTAGGATAGATATGTTCATATGCCTTAAGTAATACGCATCTCAAAATTATATGTGACACATTGCCTTGCCTGAATGTATAGCAATAGAGATTTTTTTTTAATTATAGAGAAGCTTGGTGAAGAAGAAAGGGAAAAAAACTCTTGGTCAGAAAAATCCACTCAAGAACAACAGCAAAATTTAAAGCTGGGAAGACTCTACCCTTGGCAATGAGGATTTTATGCTCTGGTCAAAAGAAATAAGATCAAAAGACAGCAACCTATTAAGGGAGAACCCCACAGTGAGGCAGAAGCTGTCAGCTTGTTCAGGATGACACGGGCTTACTGAGAATCAAGATTTACAATAGATGAGAATCTACTGGGCTCTGGAGCACCAGTATACACCATATTTGTGTAGAGACTGAAGGGAATGCCAAACGTAAGTCAGTTAATAATTGTATTTTTGCTTCAAAACCACCTCCAGCTGGTCTAAATAATTTAGCAAAATGAACAACACTTTGTTTATATGTATCTGCTCTACAGTTGCACAATCCTGGTATTTTCCAAGCTTTCAAATAAAAATATTCAAGACACCACGAAGATTACACTATTTCTAACTTTAAAGTTAGCAGTCAAGGTGATTTCAAAGACTGTTTTTCTGTGAGCAGATCATTCTTGTTATAGAGGTGTAAGTCAGGTACTTTGATCAGGCACAATGATGGAACTGAGCAGCAAAAACCAAAGCTGACTCAGAGACCCCTTATTCTGAAAGTTGTCCTTCAGAAATGAGAGGTCCTCAACTCAGGTCCTCAACAGTAAGTGTTCTGTGGTAAAGAACACTTTCATTTTCAAAATAATGGAAAATTTAAATTTTGGAAAGATATTCTTCTTTCAGATGGCAGAAATCAGGATGAAAGCTTATGTGTGTACAAATTATCTTGATCAATCCAGCATGTGATCTTCCACTTTTCTCTAAAATAAGACTTTGGGCCAGAAAAATCTTCTTCTGAGCTAGAAATTTATAACAAAAAATTCTTGTAAGATTCAGCAGGATGGTTTAATATATATTTATGCAAACACCATGGTAAACCACAACCATTTGTTACGTAAATACTCAGTACATTTCTTCCCACTCTTTGATGTTTTTTCCCCAGACTTTCCCCACATTTTCTGCCTTAATATATAAATAATCTATTTAGATAAATTAATCAAACTTTATTCATACTTGAATATTTGTTTTAACTACCAAAAAGAAAATTATTTATGATAATAGAAGTTGAAACTAAAAGAGTCCCAACAAGTTTATTGTTCACATGGTCTACTATAGCTACTACAAAAATTTTGCTTCAACTGTTTTAGCTGTTTTAGCTAATTTTAATTTAATTTAATTTAGGAAAAAGCCCCAAAACTCAGGTTCTTGCAGTTTCCCAAAGGAAAACCACACAATGGGTATTGTAATGGACTTCAGTAGAAAATGGTTTTCAATACAGAAGTTTCATGCTTGGACTCCTCCTACTATTCCTAGAATTTTCACTTATTTCTCAGAAACAACAATTTATTGAAGAGGAGAACTGTGATGTTGACACTACTGAAATACATATAAGTTGTGATGATTTTCTCTTGACAGTATTCTTTCTACCATTGACAGTATTCTTTCTACCATTAATCATTGCATTGACAATGAAGACGATAAAATACAGGACAAAGTTTTCAATTATGTCTATGATGATACACATACACATTCTATGCAGATGTATTTTATGTTTTGTTTTGCTTTACAAAATCTGTATAGTTTTTGATGTGCTGCAGTCTATTTGGAGTGTGTAACGTGTTTGATTTCTCACTGCCTGCTGGTTCCATAATGTTAAAAAAGTGAAGCTCTAAAAGTGACAGGAGAAAAATGTGTTCTTAATTTTGGACCACTCATGTGAAGAATCATGAATGTCCTAGATTGATAATTACAGCACCCTTTTGTGAATGCAAGCAGCTGAATTCCACCTCTTTTGCATATATAATTTAGGAGTTTTAGTTGGTGAATTTGGAAAGTGCACTGAAAGGTCTGGAAGCAAATATGTAAGTACTGTGCTCTGTTTTTCATCCCCTGAAACCTGTGAATTTGTTTTATTTGAACCTATAATTTGTCCATACCTGACTACAACAATTCCACACTTAATAAAGGAAAATAAAAATAAAGAAAAATAGAGGTTGACTTCTCTTTTCATTTTATCCCTAGTAAAATTCTCTTGTGTTTCACTTTTCAAGTAGAAAAAGTACAGCAAAGTAGAAGTGGTCTCGGTGAAAATTACCAAATCTAGTTATTCCACTTCCCTACCACAGATTATTACTCTGGAGTAAGAATTAAGGAGTTACTTTTCCAACTCCTCATTAAAATAACATCTCCATATTGTTCAGCCCTACTTTCAGGAGAGAACTGAGTGTCTTGAAGTCTGCATTGATGTTGACAAGGTGAAGTCCCTGTTCAGGTGGCTTCTGGTATACAAACATTTCTAAACTTAGGTTTTTAAACAACCTATATGCAGGCTGGGGGAAAAAGAATCTATCTGTAGCCTGATGACAGGAATATTCCTCCACAGGGAAAAAAAAAAAAGAAATAATATATTTGAATCTTGTGAAATGAGCTTCCTTGTTTTTGGGAAAATATTTCAACCAGAATTTAATGTTTTGGACTTCTTTTCATTGAAAAAAAAAATTGAGTTGCTAAACAATTTTCACAGACTAAAACAAGTATAGTGGGATTCAATTATTTCAATGCAAGATATTTTCCCTGTATACCACAAGATCAGATAATTTTGCCTAAGTTTAGATATGTTTCTGAAAATATGTAGGCATCCAAATTTAGGCATGTAGTTCATATTGGAGGCAATCATTCATTTTAGACTGTTCAAGTAGTTCTGGAAAATAGGTTCTTTAGTGGTTTTTTTAATGAGATCTACATACCTCGACCTTCCCAAATGCCTAAATATGTAATTTGGGTTAGTCTGAAGTAATTTAGATAGTTTTAAGTATTTAGTCTTCACCTTGAAATATTTCCACATAAGGGTTCCTTAAGCTTAAGCAAGCCAGTCTTTCAGAACACAGTATAATTGCATAGGACTTAAGGAAGTGATACTCTATTTACATAGTCAAACAGCTCATTCATACTGAGACTGTGAAGAGAAAAGGAATTTTTGCCACAATACTTGAAATTACTTTGACAGCAGTACATGTTGGAAAGAAAAGTTTTGCATTCTCCTTTACTTATAATAAAGCATTTAATACATTGTTTCACTCTAGGCGTGATCATCCTCCCAGTGAAATAGTGAAAAAATTTTATTGACTTCACTTGTTTAACATAAAAAATAAGGAAATATTACTGAACTCTGTAGAGTCCTAAGAGATATATTTTTAGGGGATGTCGATTATATATGCTATTTTTATATTTTAAAATGAAGTGCAGTTATTTTCTGATTTTGAATTTGATAGTGACAAGCATCAGTTTACTTTTAATTGCAAAAATTTTTAAAAAATCACCAAATTCAATGAGGATGGTCATGTTTAAGACACATTGTTAAGGTATGAGATATCATGCAGCTGTCAAAACTTACTGTCTTGGAAAGTCAATATTTTGTAAAGCAATCTGTCAACTTTAAAATGTAATGTAACAAACTTGTGTATCCTTGTATTTCTGTGCAGTGTTACAGCAGCTACAGCTCAGTGGCAGCTTTGAATTTGACAACAGAACCACTAATGTACAACTCTGCAAAAAGCCACAGCCTCCTCTTGTTTTATGATCACTACAAATGGATCCTTTGAACATTTTATAATATCACACCATGACTGTTTGAATAGAAACTATATAGATATGCTCAGTTATATTTTTGGAAATAATTTCTGTATTTTTCTTATGTTGTGGGGAAAAAAAAGAAAAAAATCAAAAATCAGCAAGAGTCATCTGCAACAGTACATAAATTAATCTAAAATTTCAATAAATTCCTGTGGCCCAAAGAAAGTTATGCAAAATGATGAGGTGATAACAGTGACATACACACAAAATAGGATTGAGATTTGTTGCTGGAGTTTTAGTTTCCACTTCTACTATTGACTGAGCTTAACAGTTTTCATGTGCATCATTTTGCAAACATGAGATGGACTTAAGATTGCATCTTTAAAATACAAATAACTAAATGAGATGTACTAGGGGACCTGACTTTTCAAAATGAGTTTTAAAATCTGTGTCCCTTTTGATAACTGAGCCCCAGCAGGATTAATGGCATTTCCTCTCTTCAAAAATGTACCATGAACATATAACCAGTGTTCACAAATTGAACAGAAAATACTATTGAAGATACTGAAAGGAGAAGAAATACTATTTGTCAATTCTTGATTTGCCTCTCAGTTATTTCTTTAGGTTCTGTACATTCCTATGAGCTAGCTATAGCCTGAATTTGCTGTGTACTATCTTATCCTGCTAACTCTTTTTCATTTTGACAGGTAAAGGGATTCCTAAATATGTCTGGATTCTGTCTCTTTTTTTCTATTCTGTGGTCCTCTTTTAATACAAAAACCCTGATTTAATGTTTCAAGTTTAAATATACAAGAATTACCATAGTCATCTTTAATCATCTTTCTTAAATCAGCACTCCCAAGAAATGGTGGATTGGGGGGGGACACAGCACTTTATTAATAAATCCTAATCTGCAGATTTAGAAGCTGCATCTATTTTCAGATATATATTTTTATGCAGTATAAAGACAAGTCTATTTGAAATTTCCACTGCTGGTTACAGAAAACCAATAGCAAAAAACCTGTCATGTCTGCTAATTAGAGATGCATTATATAAAAATAATACATTGGTGAAAATTGGTTTATTTTCCAGTAATAAGAATTGCCTTATACCTTAACTATGCTTCACACATAATGTTTCCTAAGTTGGAAATTTCAGGGACTTCCCTTTTCCACATTTCCAGATACTTGACTATCTTTTCCACATCAGGATTAGGTCACACTTTTTACTCACCATGAGACCAGGACTCAGTAGTAGCTCAGAGGCGCCTACCATTACTCCCTTTATCCATTCCAGCAACATGTGCAGCTTAGCTAAAGATAAGAAAAGTTACAGTATCAAAGGATTTTCTTCTAAGTCAACCCAGGCACTTGTACAACTCATTATCAATACCAGATGTATCATTCAGGCCTTTTTTGTGACCATGAGACAGATTGTGTGTAAGCAACTCTTTAACAGAAATCATAAAATTGCAGTGGTACTTCTGTCTCTCATACAACAGCATTCAAGGCAGTGGCCTTGGTGTACACAGAGCTTTTTCTTCTTACATATTCTCACTCCTCTCTTTTCTGGCTGCTCCTGCACGGTGACTTTTACGCTTCTTAAATTTGCTGCTCCAGAGATCTACCACTGTCACTGATGGGTTTGGTCTTGTCCGGTTACAAATCTGATGTAGGCTTTCACATAAATAATGGTTATTACCCTTGAGAATATGCTCAGAAACCTTTCTTCTTACAGTTCTTTTTTTGCTTAATTGTAGGGGACTGTAATTAATTTCTCACCTTCAGAAAAATTCAGAGATAAATTCCAGAGAACTGTGTTCACCAGTACCAGTGACATTATTATACAATTTCAGGGTAGTCTGACATGGCAGAGTCAGAAATTGTTTCTTAAATATAATAGCCCATTTAAAACTTCTGTCCTCTTGAGCAATAAGCTTTAGAAGCAAAGCCAAGAGGACAGTATATTCACTGGAAACTTGAGATTCACCAGTTTGTTTGGTTCTGTTTGTCTTTTTTTTTTTTTTTTGTGAATTAAAGTCACACATGATGGATCACATTACCTGAAAAAAAAAAATTGGTAAATGAAGAATGCCATTTAATTAAAATATTTTACTTAGGAACTGCTAAATATTTTCTTAGAATACTTTTTTAAAACCCTACTTTAAAATGATAAATTAATTTTAATATAAATCTAATATTCTTGAAGCAATTGCAAAAATTCAAGTGACACAATAAACAAAACACTTTGTTCTATACTAAAATAAAGGTTTTATCCCCACCTGACTAAGAAAAATTTGAACGGTTTTAGTTCAAGCTAGTTCCTCTCATCATTTTACTTTTTGGTTTTAGGGAACCTAAAAATTCTTCATTTCTGTCTAATAACATTTGGTTCCAATGAAAGACAACAGAAGAAAATTTGAGAGACAAAACCAGGCTGTGACAATGCCTTATTTCAAGACATGAGGAAGCAGATACTAAAAAGACTGTCCACAAATATGAAAATTGTATAAACTTCATTTTCTCTGCTCTCAAAATAAAGAAAAAAAATCAATTTTAAGAAAAAATCTGCAAAAGTCATTTACTAATTCACTCTCTGTGTACACATGATTAATGGCTGTGGTTAGGTGGGGAATGACAGTACTCTGCTTTATGGAGATGAGTAGACACTCACTCTGCACGCTTATGAAATAATGTGTGTTTTGCTGAGTAAGAGTTGAGATTGAATGTTCTATGTAAAGCTGAGAGGAATAAAAAAGCAATCTGGTTAATTAATTAATTAATTATTTTATGGGGAACTACTTAATAATATGCGTCAATAAAAAATAATTCTTAATAAATTAATGTTTTAGTCCAGATAGTGTCAAAACCTTGTTTAAATGGTATGCATACAAATGACCTAATAGTAATTTATATCATAAGTATGTTGAAGAGTTTCTGTAAAAGTATATGTAACTGGACAGCTGTGCACAAATGCAAACATGTATTTATGTCTTTTAACTCAATTCTATTTGGAGTGTAATGTGATACTGTTTGCATCACACTATAAGCAGTAAAACTGCCTCTTTCAAGAACTCATTCCCATAAAATGCCACTTATAACAGATGGAGGTAGAAATAATGCATTAAATAAGGAACAAATATTTACAGCTCTCGGCATATCATGGGCATCCATTAAAATTCAGCCTGCAGCAGGACTAGAATATATTCTTACTGATGTGATATTTCAGTGTTTGAAGAAAGCATGTCCTTTCTGCTGTTACTCTTCTCATTTGGCATATAATATCAGTTTGTTCCAATAATAAAAATTACTTGTTTTCTGTAATTTCAGCTAAATACAGATTCTTAATAAGATCATAAAGCCATAGTAAAGATTTGGCAAATTATTTAGTTCACCTTTTATAGATACAGAATATTTTTTCCTAAAGTTTGTGGTTCTATGAATAATATAGGATATTCTGCACAGGTCTTTGAAGGACTGATTTTTAAAGGTAGCAAAAAATAAGTCTTCATTTTCACTAAAAATCTATTTTAATTATTTAGTGGGACAGTCCAGACTTTTTTTTAACTTCCTTTATATTCATCAGAGTTGACTATCTTCACAATAAACTATGTTTCAGCAGCTAAATTATGTATTTTAGAGTAAAACTGTTTTAAATTTCTGTGATTGACTCATGAAAGAGAAAAGGTTCTTGGAAACAGTCAGTATGGATAATCTAGGGATGAACCATCAGTCTAATCAGCTTTTCTGATCCAATGTCCAGATCATCACATGAAGAGAGAGCAATCAAAGCGTCTCCAAATACCTGTGCAGAGTAAGTTAAGAATATGAATTCAGACTTCCCACAGTAGTGCATGATAGGAGAATTAGTAGCAATAGGGATTAATTGAGACAGTAGAGGCTCTATCTGAAGTTAAGGAAAACTTCTCCACTGTTAGGAAGAGGTTGTCCAAAGACATGATAAAGTCCCCATCTTTGAAGGTTTTCAAGATCCGACTGAACCAAGTGCTGACAAGCCCAGTCCAATATCGTAGATAAACCTGTTTTCAGCGGGAAGTTGGATCAACAACCTCCTCAGGTGCCTTCCGATCTTAAAAATTCTGTAATTTTTATTAGTAAACTGGAGATGGACCTGAAAAGTACATCCTGATCTGAACTAGAGTACTAAATATATAGGTGCATCCCATAGATATATATTGTATACTGAATTAGTGTTGATATAGGAAATAAAGGAAATAATGCATTATAAACTCAAGTTCTTTGAAACTTTCAAAAAGCATTCAGATGAAGATGATAATGCTGCAATTGTATTCATGAATTTAAAAAAGAAATTTGGACAGTGACCTTCACCAAACTTTGATAGAAACAGATGAAAAGAGGCATGAACTCTTCATTGTTAATACATTTTGAAGGTAAGAAACAAGGAGAGAAATAAGTAATTAATTTTTAATGGAAGAAGATCAACAGCATACATCTGTGCTATGGACCCTAATGTATGGGTACTACGATCTCACAAAAGAAATGGGAAAATAATTAACAAAATTCAATGCTCCTACCAAATTATTCAAGTTAATCAGTGTAATGCTGGCTTTAAAATATAATTGGATAATGAAATATCAGGAGAAATTCAGTATTAATAAAAACATCATAAAGAGCATTTAGAAAAGCAGTTCTAGCTATGCATGCATAACGATAAGTCTTAGTCATTAAGAGTCAGGAAACAAACCTTAAAAAGACTTTTGAACATGTTCTAAAATTGCCAGTGACAGCTGGAAGTGGTATTAGAATGTTAGGAAGCAAACCCAAAATAATTATATCATTATGTTAATCTTTGATGCACCTGCATCTTCAATATTGTGATCAAGTATAGTCTCCCTGTTTTCAAATGAACTAAAAAGATACAGAACACATTGACAAAATTATCACTAAAGTGGAAATTAATTTCTGAGATTCCCTGAAATGGGAATGAAAAAAAGGAAATAATGACATATTAGGGGATAGTAAACAGGTTGGGCAAGACTATCAGGAACATATATAGTCAAAAAAAATCTTTAATAAAGGTCTATAAATGTCATGTGAGGTATAAAAATGCTGAATAGCAAAAGCCCACCTGTCACACATCTTAAGAAGTAGGCAGCAATCAATGTAATAATAAAATGGTTTAAATGAAACAATAAGAAATACTTTTTCACCTGCTAGAAAACTGCATCACAAAGTTTAGAATACAGTAGGGGCCTCCAGTATAAATATCTTTAAGGGAAATTAAACACTTTTGTGTAAGAGTTCCATCAAGACCTATAAAATCAGAAGGCCTTAATGGAAATATTCAGCTCTGAAAACTGCTAAACCTCTAGTTGCCAAAAGTTAGGAAAGAAATATTTCAAGGAAATGCCACTTTCTATATGTGAATCACCCAACTTCTTTTTTTTTAAGACCTTATATTGCTAAGACTTGCATGACTGATTATATTTTTTTAATGATGAATGCCTATTTTGCCTAGTTTTGATATACTAGAGAACTTTATTTCAAATCCAATATATTGATAAGTGTTGAAGTGCACATTTAGATTTAAACACACCTTTAATGAGGTAAAACCAACAGCAGATAATTGTGTCTTTGAGTGTCTTGACTTGGATAAATTATTGTTTTTTAACTGTGACATGGGTCCTTATTTTAGAAGATGATAAGCATACTACTCATCTTTCACAAACTGTTATGGATGCGGGTAACCAAAAAACCCCATTTTTTAGAATGCTACATCTTCATGTAAATCTTGTAGTTAATTATTATATGAGCAAAACCACTTCTACTAAAGATAGCTTTCTGTTCTATTGCTCCCCTGCAATAACTCCCATATGAGAGAACCTGCTGATAGCTATCTGTGCTAAATGACTGTTCAGTACAAAGATGTCAGTGACTTTGCAGCCCTGCAGGATAACAATCCATCTCTGTCTCTAACACTTGCTTAATGGACCACAAGACATCTCGAAATCTCTCTACTGACATATTTGAGAAGGCCACCCTAGTGTTAAGCCGCAATGATGCTGGTTTTACTGAGACAGGACTTTCTATTTGCCTACTGGAAAACAAAATTTGGAGCATATTAACCTCTCTGAAGCAACTGTTGATGTTTTTCAGTACCTGCAGTGAAGATTAAACTAGCAACTATGGGATGTGTTTGGTTTTTTCTCTGCTGGAAACAAATATGCAGTTTTCCTACAAAGAAATCTCTCAGTGATTCTTGTTTCTCTTGGGAATATTTAGTAATGGATGTATTCATAAACTGGCTATGTATTTCTTACTTGCACATGCATATCTAATACGCACAGCAACCTTGACAACACCAACATTTGAAAATACCAACAAGTTTTATAATTACTCTATTATATGCATATTGGTGCATTTGTTTGTTTTCATAAGTCCCGGAGAGCCTCCTATTTCAAAGGTTTAGATAGCAGTCTTTCCAAAATGCTAAACTCAGAAGATCTCTCTTTATTCCACATGATATACATTACTTTGGAAATATAAGCCATTCATACCTTCATCTTCCCAAGTAAATGTCAAAGTTTACATGTCTGATAATTTTCTTTTATTCTCTGTTCATTAATTTCCTTTTGGCTCTTTTTTCTTTATCAACTCCCTCCTGGGTTGAGAAGGTGCCAGCAACACTTAGGAACATTCCAAATAAAACACGCTTTAAAGCACATAATGGCTGTGAATCACTTATAACTTAAAAAAAACCCAAAACATAATCTGCCAAAATAATGTAGTCATGTTCCTGTGTCTTCCTAGTAATCTCTTTGTCCTCTCCTATTTTAAAATGTGTTTTTTCATGTACCTATTTCAAAAGGTGTGTTTGTTTTTTGTCATCGGAAAATTTTCAGTCTACAGTGGGATTAGATGGTATTTGGAATAATACTAAAATGGAAAGTTGTTAGTGGCAGAGTAAAGGGGGCAGCAATATACTTAGGTTTTTGAGCAAGAAAAACAAAACCATAAATTCAACAGAAGGTTCAGAAAGGTGAAAGAGGTAAGGGAGATAAAATGAGCATAGGCTGTGCAAAGACAGGAAGTGCCAACTTGAACATGGTCATACTCAGTCCAACAAAGAGTTCTATGATACATACAGCTCCATGTTCCAGAGGGAAAATATTAATGTCATGGACAAAGGAATTGGGAATGAGGTATCAAATATGGAAATCACACTTAAAAATAGGAAAATATTATCAGAAGGAAAGGAAATTAATATTCTTGCATGGGTTAGGAAGAAGTATTAAAAAAAAAACAACCACTAGGAAACCTGTATAAAAATGTAAATGTCACCAGTATCTCAGGGGCTCCAGCAACAGTTCCCACTTGAAATACCAGAGAGATTATGGCAAAATTGAATAACCAGTCCATTTGACAGGAATGGAAATTAATATTTGCTGATAATAGACAGCTACATGTAACACTTAATAAAGCATAATGATAATTAGGTTTAAGTAATAATTTATTCTTTAGAATTGTTCTAAATTGTAGTCTTGAAAAAAGAACAATGTTTGCCACAGTTTTGTGATGGAAATTTCCTCATTTAATGTTCCTGTAAGACTGCAGTATCTATCAACACTTGTGCTTTCATTGGCACAAGAAGGATCTTTATATCTAATTTTGTCATGTTCCAGTGATAATTTTTCACTTCAATAAAACTTTATCTGTGTTTTTCCACTTGCAGTTCATTTTTTTTTCCCTTTTATGAAAACACCTGCTTTCAGGTATTGCAGCTGACTTTTCCTTAGATCCTGTATATATACACATCATCTACATATGTACAGATGTGGAAATTGAACTATTGATGTAACCATTTATTCTGTCTTGGTTATATTTCATAATGGACTACATTTAATTTAACATTTCATATTTTAATTTTGATAAGCTATGTCACTATGACCATGGAAAATCTACGGACACCGTGTTTATTGATACGTCAGAATTCTTGGTTTGGTTGATTTCATGAGAAACTAAGAATTTAGGGGTTTGTGATCAAGTGGTAACTCGGTTTTCCAGTTATTTAATTTTCAGAAAAGAAATTGTGAAGCTTCAAGGTACCTTATTGTAGACTCTTTAGGTTAGCTGCTTGACTTCCAGCAGCCTCTTGTTTGGAGAACATCTGGCCTTACTGCACACTGGGTTGGATTTTTTTTAATTTAGCCAATTCTTTTCTGTTAAAGAATTACTCAATCTTACTCTTACTCAATCAACCCCTTTCCAGACCGTTTTGATCAATATGGTTGTTCTTGATGAGCTTCATAAAGCTTGTGTTGACCAATATGAACTCCAGGGATGTTCCACTTATTATCAGCAGACCTCAAGACATAAACTATCACCCTTTTAAATGATAGACTACCCAGTTCTAAATCCATGTAACAGTCTGTAAATCTATTTAACAGTGCCTATTACCACTGAAGATTTTCTAGAATAATATTCTTCGGCATGGAAGACATAACTAGAGATGAACATGACAGAGATCTTTAAAATAAAGACTGACATGGAGAAATTCAATAGATGACTATTTACTGCATCAACTGAAAGAAGCAGGTGGCAAATTTGAAACCAAGATGAGAAACAGCTTCTTGTTAGATCAGATGAAGGATACGCACAGCAGTTCACAAAAATTTTAAAAATCTCCACTGGAATAAATTAAAAAAATTAATTATAAAAAGTTTATCAAAATGAGACCTGCAGCAGGGTGCCTGTACTGCAAACCACTGTGAAATTGAAAAGTGTGTCAGAAAATAATGACCAATCCAGTTTTTACACACTTAATTTGTGCTACTGGCCACTTGATAATGAGTGAGAAGGATGATACTTCTAGCATTTAATGCCATTCATGTCTGATAAAAACATTGGGTTTAGTAAGAAAAAAAATAAACATTTTTTTTACAGGAACAGAGCTTGACCATGTATTATGCCCTATTATTAACTGGAGTAAAAGAGGTTATATAAAATGTAACAGCCTATTTTAAAAATATGTGTCTACTTAAATACAATATCATACTATGCTCTGACAGCCAAAAATATTTTTCATACTCTTCCATTTGGAACATCTGATCTTCTCATACTAAAAAAAAAATCCAGTGAAAATATCAACAGAGATTATTTGATACAGTGTGCACTAAAACTTCTAAAGGAAGATAAACATGTGAAACATGATTTTGAAGCTTAGTTTCTTTTATCCTTTCCATAATTTAATGACTTGAACTTCATCAGGAAAGACAAAGAAGAGATTTTTCTTTGCAAACAAGAACTAACTTGCTAGAAGTTACTATTTTAAGTGTACCCTGTTGTTAGGGTAACTAAAGTACTAAAAATACTTTAAATAAAAAGGACATCACCTTAAGAGCTACTCAAGTAGTCATAGCAACAGTGTTTTTTAGAATAAAAGCTGTTCATAGAGGGTTCCTTCCTCCTGACCTGTAGTTTTATAATAATACATAGCAAACTTCTATTTATAAAATATGTTTTTTATCCAAAGTCAGGTAAAATCCAAATTAGGAATATTCTGGAGTATCACAAAGAATTTTATGTGCATACAGGCTACTAACCAACTTAATCACACTTCAAAATTCTTATCACTCTTTTCTGTGATTCCAGAAAGCAAATTTGTACTTCAGTTTTAAGGGAGCTCAGAAAAAAAAAAAAAAAAAAACCACTTTCTCACCTTGGTGGCCTATGATAGATGCATATTTTGTTTAAAACATTCACATAAATTCTGTATTTATCAGACGGATAATTTTCTCCATTGTTTTCTTTCAAAAATACGTCCTAATGAATTTTTTCTCTCATGTTAGCAATCAAGACGTATTCCTATGATGAAATCTTCTATTTAAATCTAATATACAATTTTACTAAGCGCTGTGATTTTTTAAAAGCAGCACTGTTTTTTGCCTAACCCTAACTATATTGCTCTTAAGAGTAAACTTGTTACTTTCATGTCTGAATTCAGATAGCTGTTTAAAATTTGCCTTTTTAAGGAAGCATCAGTAATTCTTTTTATTGTTGCTACTAACCAACATAGCTAAGAAAATTACTATTGCACATCATTAAGAGAGTTGTTAAATAAAGACCTCATTTAAAGCTTATTAAAGTCTGTATAAAGACACACTTTTTCCAATAACCTTTGAATCAGGCTTAAAATTTATTTAGCTACAGGTATACCACCAATATTAAGGTTATACTATTGTGGAGTTATCACTAAGGACATAATATGGGTGTAATGGAATTTAATATGTAACCTAATTTGGCATGCAAATCCTTATTAGTAGAGATGGCAGATACAAAGCTCAGGTTGTGATTTCAGGACTGAAATTAGAAATAAATAAATTAACATTGTAGATATACACATTTAATATCATTGAGAGTCATCAAGCATAGAAATCATGAGACAATGACTCTTTCGACCAAAGATGCAGTAGAAGTTCCTTACCATTTCAGAACAGAACAACGTCTCTTCTAAGCCAATAAAATTTTAATACAAAATAAATAGTACCCATGTTTGAGTAAAACCAGAATAATTTTGCATTCAGAAGTCTCATTTCTGCATGGATAATATTTTAAGCTTCTGAGAATTTTTAATATAGGCAGCATTCATGAGGAATTAAGGAAAAATTTAGGGTGATCATCTATGTGGCTTTTTCATTGCCTCCCACAAAATTTTTTGTCATATATCTCAACAGCTTATCAAAATATTTTTATCACCACTTACATGGTCAAGATCTTAAAATATGCTTATGGAACCATGTTTGAGAAATGAAAGGGATGCTATACTGTATGGATACTATACTATATGGAAATATGCAAAAAGTAGCATTATAAAACCATAATCGTTATTAAAATAAAATGGCAAAAACTCAGCTTTGTGAAAAAGCTGCAAATAAAAAAAGTTTAGGGAGAAGAAAGCAAATAGCAAGAGTCAAAATAAATGGAATAAGAGAGAGAACAGTCTACTTTTCCATTGTTGATAAATATATTACTAAGGGTAAACCTAATCAGAAATGTAGGCTAAAAAATCATAGTTTGCCATAAATTCTAGTCAGAAATCGTGAAAGCAATTGAAATTTTTCAGAGAATTTTCTTTCTCAATAGCATTCATCTGGTGGTTCAGACATTTCCTGTTGTTACTTTTCTCAAAAGGTTACTGCCAAGGTTTGCAAGCTTCAGGATGTGTCTGCACTTCTTATTCTGTTAAGTAAAGAAAACTCTTAAAGATTAAATTTTGTGAGAATATCATATGTTCCAGGCTGACAGCACTCTTCTGAGGGCTTCCACTGGAAAACTCTAGAAATTCATGTTATGAGTCTGTTTTGGAAGCAGCCGAGTTTAAGGTTTATTAACCAGTTAATTCTGAGATGAAAACTCAATGCTTTGGTTTTCTAAAACAGAATAATCCTTATAGTCTTTCATAGGTTCATTATTACCAGAGTGCCTCTTCAGTCTCCTTTGCAAAATGCTTTCATGGGACTACCAAACCAGAGAGACTGAGAGACCGAGGAATGAGTTTTGTCATCTCTTGTAAATAAGAAATCTGTGCTTATTTTGTGCACAGACTAGGCAAACAAGATCCTGCCTAATGGAATGATTATGTGTTTAAAATGATGTTTTAATTCAATCAATTAAAAGCATAAACAGCATGAGTTTGATTGAATCAGTTTAAAGAATTACGCAGAAGTCAATGTGGCTGTCAGCAGGGGTGAAAAATTCATGAATCACCTACACGCAGCTTGAATTCTGCATCTCTCAATTAGATATTACAAACAACCTACTCTATCACAGTATAGCTCTTGAGTGAAAAAAAAAAACCACAGCAAAGCTTTGAGAACATGTGCAGTTAATTAAAATTTAGGCACTCAGCAACCACTGTCAAACATTTAATAAATATGACAACTTGATTAGTCTTTATTTGTTCTGTGTCTTCCACAGACAATTTCAAGAAAATGTTTGATAGATTTAGGATTAAAATACAGTTTGAAGAAGAAAAGAAAGATGTAGTATTTAATAAAACATCAGACATTTAGGAATATTTAATTTTTATATTCGGTAGATGCATTCTTAAAACACAATACATTAGAAAAACCATAAATATTTCACTACTATTAATTGTACCAAGTACTTAAGATGTAGGAACATGAAAGAAAATACAATCATCCAATTGCAATTGTAATATAAAATTGCTTTTATCCTCCAATGCAGTCGTTTACATGGTAATTTAGTGTATGTAAATGTTAGGGCAAGATATTCCAGAAGTGCCCAGTTTTGGTCTAATTAAGTATTTACTTCAATGACAAACTCATTGGCTCTAAGACAATTTTGATTAAAAGGAAAGACGGGAGGCAAACTGCTTTTGAAAATATGTGTTCCAAAAATTAACACAAATATATTGGCATCAAATTTCTTATTTGAATGTATGATTTTAAATCCCTTCATAGCTACATAAACACAATCTGATTATTAAAGTAAACTGATGCAGTTCCTTCCATTTTGTCCTGTTAACTTTAGGTTTCATTGTAATCAATATAGGATATTTCATTTTATCTATATTTTTCAGTATAATTTTCAGATGTCTAATTTTTTCTTTAAAATCTTATCATATTAATTTCTTCACAGGAGAACTTTTCTATGCTAAGAATGCAAAATAATATAATTTTTAAGAATAATATAAAGAAATATAGACATGGAAGCAATACATTCAAAATTAGTATTCTCTCCTTAGATTCTTCTCTCCTCATGCTTAGTATATCAGCTTGGACCCAACACTCCATCAAGTTTCAGAAGAAAAAAAAAGATTATTTATTGGACTGATAGTTTTCACATCATTTATATGCTAATGAATACTTTGAAATGAGCTTATGTTGGTATTTTAAGAATGATATTTAGTTCATCTACAAAATGGACTGAAGTATTAAACTTTTTCAACTAGTATAAAATACATAATCAAATACCCCACAAAATATCTTATATGCCAGCACAAGAGTTTTGCAATTAAGGAATTCGTGAAAGTAGGCTTAAGTTAGATGCTAGAAAAGAGTTCTTTACTCTCTGGGTGGTGAGGCATGGGAAGAGGTTTGCTAGACAAATAGTGGATGCCCCATCCCTGAAAGTGTTCAAGGCCAGGCTGGATGGGGCTGTGAGCAATCTGGTCTAGGGGAAGGTGTCTCTGCTCATGGCAGGGGGCTTGGATTTAGATGATCACTATAGTCCTTTCCAATCCAAACCATTCCATGATTCCATGAATTTAAAATACGTGATTCAAAAGACCTCTCCAGAAAAGGTGTGTTTGTGAAAGACTAAAATGTTAGACAATGCCAGACAATTGGCCATTTGCAAAAGCAGAAGGTGTTTCACAGGTTTGCACACACACCCTGAACTAAAGGGGAGTCTTTTGCAAAGTGAGTTTTTATCTGAGAGCAAAACCTCTGATCTACATAAGGCAGAGAGGGTGCAAACCCACCCCTGGATAATACAACTGGGTTTTGATCCAGATGAAGAAGGCCATAAGAAGCAGATCCTGCAGAGGAAAAAAAGTGCTTTTTATTATGCTGATATCCTTCCTTACACAACTGGCTCAGTTGTAACACTTCCCCTGGGGAAGTCATTGGGGTGCTCATATTCACAGAAGGCATTCCCATGCAGACCTGAAGGAATTTGCTCCTTCTGATGGGGCATAACTGGCTCAATTATGCTGACTTGAGAGGCAGCTGTCATGTATCAGAAGGTGTCACACATCATCAAATACCCCCAAAGTGTCCCCTGACTAATCTCTGGGGCCTTCTACCTGAGGACTGTGTATGATGTCCAGTGTTGCAACAGACATTGTAAAACTCTCCCCTCTCAAGGGGAAGTACAAGTGTATTCCACCCAAACCTAAATGTATATTAATCCATTGAATTTTATGTCTCAGGGGCTTCCCTCACCCCAGCAGATCAAGACTGTGACCGTCACTTCAACCAACAGACATCCAAAGAGCAACAAGCAAGCCTTATCACTGAATCCACAAGAGGTGCCATCTTTCCACAATCTACTTTTGTTGTTTGTTTTTATTTCTCTTCCTTATACACTTCCTTAAGTGTTATTTTTAAGCTTTTGTATTGTTATATTACTAGAGATAATACCCCAAATGGCTACTTAGCTGTTTTCTACTGCAGCTAAGTTGTTCTAAAATAAACCCTATGTATATATGTTTATTTACAAACACCAGTCATTCACTGTCATTTCACTCTAATCTGCCCCAAGGGCTCTATGAACATGAACCTGAGTTGCGCTTGCCTTCAGGGATCACAACAGTGCTCTTAAATATGATGGAATCCAATAAGTCTATTGGATATCCTCTTACCTGAAAATGAGCTATCAGACAGCATACTATGCCCACAATTTGCCTCAACAACTAGTGATATTATGTTTTTAAGATAAAAGGATTTTACACAGAGTCTCGTATGAATACTAATTCAAAAACCAGGTCATATTGCAAGATCCAGTAAAAGGTTACTGCATATGTAGTATTAAAGGAAACAAGTGTAGTAAAATACTTTGGGAACTTTAGATAGTTTTAAATATAGTAAATACAGTAAGTCACATAGCAATAATTAGAAGCAAGGCTGGCAAAAACTTTAGAAAAGTGAATTGTTCATACTTTTTTAGTGGAGGTCAACAAGAACTAATTTCAGATAACAAAATAGAAGAGGAATCTCTTGCTTTATTATGTCTTTGCTATCCTAGGAATAACATAATATTTTGCCCATCACCACTCACTGACATAGCACTAAAAGAAGAAATTTCATAAGTTGTCTCAGCTCTTAGGTTTCTTTTTATATTCCTCTTTTTGTTCCTAAGATATTCTACCTTTGCTTCTTTATCCAATACTACATCAGATTGTTGAGTCCCACATCAGTATCTTCTTCTAATCGTTGTGCCTGATGATGAAACTTAATGGCTTGATCATCCTGCCAAAGACTGGAATCTTACCACATCCTACCAAACAAGATTTGGAGATTTCATGTTTAATGAAGGCTCAAATGACATAATTTCCAGGCCCAGCCTACAGAAATCCAGACCTTATATCCTGTTTAATACAGCTACATCCATGTTTGTATAAGTTCTCAATGCACTGAACATGTCCTGGTCTTGTTACTTTAACGTAGACTCTTAGTACTTTGAAATTGTCTTACTAAATGCTGTTTCTTTCTGGTACAATCTTCTGCTTATGCTTTGACTATGATTTATATTTAAATTTTACCTTCTACATTTTACCTGGTGAGAACTCAAGTGAAAGTTGAAACAGATGAGGAGCCTTTTATTAGTATTTCCATCTATTTGATTTTTCTCTTTCTCTGCCTCACTGTTTCAGGAGAAATGACACTGGTTCAGTAAATTCTTGGAGCAGAAGACCCAAAAAGTCCAGAAAAATAGAAAATGTCAATGGTTATGATCTTAGACAATGAATATGGAATTTGAAACGTTCAGTTTAATGGAATGTCTTTGACAAGAAGGGGGGCACAACACATCTTTTCAAATTAGACTTTGGGTGCAAGTGTAGAGCTTGGTAAAAATTACTCAAGTGATTTTCACTTTTTTACTGTGGTATTGGATTTATCTGATTGTACTGTAGTAAAGTTGGGTGAAATCTTTATTTTCAGATTACAGAGAGAACACAGATCATCCTCAAGACCATTTCATAACATTTTGGAGAGCTTGTGTTAGCACCATCTGTATACAAAATCAGAAAGCCCGCTTCTTATCTGCAGTAAAATTTCTGTGTCATTGCATTTTTCTGGGAAGCTGAAAACACACTTGTAGCAGCGCGAGTTTCAGGTTTTTTGAATTGGTATTTGTATTTTGTTATTTGTCTGTACTTGGTATGTTCCTTCCACCCCCCCATTCCTGTCCCGGATGTGCCTGGATTCTTCCTGATGTAACCCCGCCCCCTTTCCTTCCCCATTGGGTCAGTGTTTTCCTGCCCAGCCCCGGAGCTGGGAAAAAGGAGAGACAGGGCCAGTCCCTCTTTCTCTCCATGCCTCTCTGTGTGGACGCAGAGGAACCCACAAACTGTTGTTGTTGTCTGGGGGAATCTGCTAGCCGGGATACCAGCCCCCCACGAAAGAAACCACAACACAGACTCAAAGAAGAGGGGACTGTATCTACAGTCACACATTTCTCATCACATTTCTCCCATTGTCCAATTTAACTGCTGCTTCACTAAATATTTTGGTCAAAATAGCCCTCCCATATTTGTTAAAGAACGGTATGATTCATACCCAGCATCAACACCCAAACTAGCAGATGCATTTGGAAAAGGCAAAGTATAGTGGTTCTGCATGAATCTCCAAACTTTACAGGGACAAAAGGCCCGGCTTGCTGTCAGTCACCTGCTGATACCTCATAACTAAAAAGCTCCTCAACTTCTCAGACATTCACAGTTTCTGCTCTGATTAAGCCTGTTATCTGTTGTCTTGCACTATTACCCTTTCATGCTTCCCTTTTAAATTCCTTTCTACAAAAGGGAATTGTATGTGAATAAGGAAAAAGACAAGAGTGACCATGAGGTGTTTTACTGGCTTAATGGTATATGACTAGATGTCCTAGATCAATAGTGAAGTGGTATTGACAAATTTGTGAAAATTAATCCTCTTTTTATCCTTCCTCACATTTTAGGTTCTTACTCCATTTGAGACACGTTCTTATTCTACCCACATATCAGGTCATTGTGACAGTAAAGGATACATTGTCCAGAAAGAAAGTTATATGTACTGGACAACAGTTGCATATCACAGTGCTCTTGCAATACAAATATAGTGCATGATGCAGTCATAAACAAAAGTAAAATTCTAAGAATGAATGAGAATAGTTTAGCTGTAAACATTTACTCATTTTAACCTATTATTACTACCATATCTATAAATACATAGTTATTTTAAAACATATACTACAGAAATATGCTTTCATTCAAAACATGTCCAAGAAAACTTCCAGTTACGTTAAAAAAAAAAGTATTTTTGGGAGCTGAATACCCTTTTTTCTGTTTTTTATTTCTGGTAGCAGATATCTATTCCCATTACCATTTGCTGGTTTTGTGGCAAAAACCAAAGCAGGCAAATTGCTTTCACTTATAGAGATCTTCTCAAAGGGAAGGAGAAGCTTATTTTAAAGAGTTCTGGCTATTAACTGAACACTAAGTCGAAAAGTTAACAAAGTTACAATAAAAAAAAATTGTGTGCACCACTGTCAAAGTAAATGAATAAATTTCATATTATTATTGAAAGAGTGCTATATTTTCAAGAATCAGTAAATAAAATACTGACATTTTAATGTAAAATTATAAACCCCCCTTGATTTTAAATATTTCAGTATATATATTTTTTATTTTTTCAGCTAAAAAAATATAATAGAAGTATTCTTCACATTTCAATTAATTTTGTAATGGTTATTTTTGGCCAGGGAGTGTTTTGAAAGAACATACATGCATTATCCCTAAGTAATTCTGAGTATGCCAAGCTTTAATGTGTTAAATGCATCAGAACACCTCGTGATTTAATATACAAAAGTGCACAATGTAAAGCTCATGGAAAACAGTTTTAATTACATAAAGGTCAGTCTAGGCACTGATGGTTTTATCCAGACCACAATTAAATACTTTAAGGGATTAGCTGATGAAGTGTTATTGCTGATAAGTACCCAGAATAATTAATTACAATTTTAAAAAAATCCATTTTAAGCATTCAGTGTTATGTATCTAAAAAGGTATAAGCTATTGTTGCTTGATGCTCAGGAAAATATACAGTAGGACAACTTAGGTGACTTTCCCATCTAGCTTAGTTGAGGCCTAACTACTAATCTGGTATTTATTGTGTTCTGTGTTTCTTTTTTATAGAAATGTTTATCTAGTACATGAAATACTGAACAATTAGTTGTAAATATGTGCAAAAATCCCTCCAAGCATGAAGAAACACAAAGGGACTCTGAACCAGTAAAGCAAGTTACAGACTGTTTCCTCCTATCATCTCCAACTTCCTTCCTTTATTCATTAATGATGGTAATAATGAAATTCAGATAACGACTTCTGATTTGCTCAGCCATTCAGAATCAATATAGGTAGTTACTTTAATATTATACTTAAAAAACTGAATACAGAATCATACATGTGAAATCAGTCAGATATGATTTTAAATATTAGCCTAAAAATATTTATCCATTTGTTTCATGCAATAGTTCAGATTTTAATAAACCATAATTTTTCATGCTTATGATTGTACTGATATTACAGACTGTTTAATTTCTCAGCTATCATAAGTCTTATTCCACAAAAAAAGGGTACAAAGCAGGAATGAAAAGGGAAGAGGAAAGAGGGAAATTTTGACCTAAATACAGAATTTAAAACCACAGAGAAAATAGCAGGATAGTAGCAGAATACCCCTAATACTAGGAATAAAATTCAAAGTGCTTCAGTATGTGCTTTGCATGAGTAGCTGAATCTAACAAATATAAAACTTCTAAAAATTCCCCTGCCTTTCCAAAAAGCTTTTGCCATTTATAAGATTAAATTAAATATATTTCTATATGTAAATGTGAAGAAAGGTCTTTATGGGGTTAAGATTGAAACACTCAACTCTGACTATTGCCTTTAGCATACTGGATAAATAAATTTTAGGCTCAAAAAGTCCTAATAGCTTCAAATGTCAACATTTCTACAGCCCAATCACGGCTTTAAAAATAATAAAATAATCACTTGATCATTCATATAATGAAAAAAATTCAGAAAAAAACAACAAAAAACCTCATGTGATGTTTTCTAATAGCAACATAAATGTAATTGCAGGCAGTTAAAACACACTGAAGTATTATATTCAATGAACAACATTGAACATCTTATTTCCAGCAGTTTTTACAGAACATTGTTCAGGTTCTATTCTCAACACAGATAGCAGTACAAAAAAGATTATGAAAGAATGTTTAAAAGTTTAACAGTCATGAAGATGAGGAGAGGGTTTGAAGTTTGTGGTCATCTTCCTTAGGAGAAGTATTCTTTGCACCAATTTCTTTTCTCTAACAATTACAGAAGTGAAAAGAGACTGCAAACCTAGGGACAAGGAGTAGAATCAACGCAAGTTTTGGGTTGATATGTATATTTTGCCACTTTAGTACAGCAGCCATCTGTTACAAGACTTAAAAGAAGGAATTATCTATGTAATTTGGCATAGACAGGCATTATATTTGCTCAAGAACATAAGTCTGCCTATATGAAAATCCTTTTGAGAAAGCTGGCATTTATTTACTGTGAAGCACACCATTCATTAGCAATTCTATCTTCTGTAGTAAAGTCTCACCAAACTCCTGTCATTGCAACTTCGTGTCACAATCTAGAAGAAACATTTTTAGAGTGTTATGCAGAATCACTAAAATGCTTCACTACTTACACTACTCCATATGCCATGACTACTACATATGTAAATGTGCTTAATATATGTTTATGGTATTTTAAAAGTGCATGTTTTAAAGTGAAATATTAGTCCTTTCCTTGATAATTAAAACTATCACAAAGCTGGGGATGTCTTATCTCCAAAAGTATAATGCATTATTCCTCAGTGTGGAAAGTTGGATTTAACTGATTTATAGGCATGGTATGACTTCCCAGCTGTGGTACTGCATCCAGGTCTGGGGCCCTCAGCACAAGAAAAAAACTGGATTTGTCGAAACAAGTCCAGAAAAGAGACACCGAGTTGATCAGAAGGCTGGAGCACATCTCCTGTGCAGACCAGCTGAGAGAACTGGGGTTCAGCCTGGAGAAGAGGCTCCAGGGAGATATTATAGCAGCCTTCCAGTACCTAAAGGGGTCCCACGAGAAAACTGGAGAGGGGCTTTTGTCAAGGACATGTAGAGATAGGAAAAGAAGGAATGGCCTTAAACTGAAGGATGGCAGGGTTAGATTAGATATTAGGAAGAAATTCCTTGCTGTGAGTGTGGTGAGGCACTGGAACAGGTTGCCCAGAGAGGCTGTGGCCTCCCCATCCCTGCAAGTGTTTAAAACCAGGCTGGATGGAGCTTTGAACATCCTAGTCTAGTGAAAAGTTCCCTGCTCATGGCAGGAGAGGTTGGAGACAGATAGTGTTTAAGGCCCCTTCAAGCCCAAACCATTCTACGATCCTATGATTCTTGAGGGATTTTTGATCTGGGTATATATGCGGTTTGGGAGAAGGTAGAAGTGATTCTCTGGAAACGAGCTCAAACTTTAGCATTATGTCTCCAGGAACCTCAGATTAGGAGTTCGCACAGGGGAATTCAGATTGCTGGAATGGTCCCAAGGCTATGGATTGGTGAGAACAAATTTTTGGTCTACCCTTTGCTCATGGCCTGCTGTGCACTCTACTGACAGAACATCTGTTCTTCGTGTAGTTGTATTAACTATGTATGGAGTCTGTCATGCTGCCTAGTCTCTGTGCCAGTACACACATGAATCTATTTTTCCAGTTTTTCTTGTCTTGTAGGCAGCTAGACATGTTTCTTACAACTTTTTTTTATTGCATTTTTGATAACATTGCTTTAAATGTTTCACTGAATTTTGCCAGTTTATTGTTTCACAGACTGAAGAGCAAAAATAAGGATGTACTTTTTAGGAGCTACTTTTACATTTACTTTTGCTTTAAAAAGCTACTTTTACATTTCCCTATAATTGGGACCTGTAAATTTTCTCTAGATTAATTATATCGCTTAAGTCTGTTTTAACTGCAGCTTTTTAGCCCTACATACCTTTGCACAAAGCCTTTTCCTTCAGTACATAGCCTTTGCTTCAGCTAAGCGTGTTAATTACCTCCTCTGTTGATATAATAATTGTTTCCCATGTAAATTTTAACATTTTAGGTTAATTGCTCTGCAAAGAATAGGGGAAATAGTGGAAATGGAAGATCTTGTCATGAGTCATGTCTGACTGGACAGAAAACTAGCTAGGTGATTAATAAGCATAATAATAAGAGAGGTTACATGGCTGAGGTGCCTCAGCAATTACTTGTTTCTTCAGACATAGGGTTAGTTAAACAGGATTGTATCTCACCCCAGAGTCTATGTAGGAGTCCATTATCAGCAATTGCTACCTGATAACAAGTAAACACGATCACAGGAGCTGCAAAGGGAACCCTGCTGTTGCAGTAGCTTACTGCATAAAATCCTGCCAGGAGTCAGAAATATTTCTTGTACTGAAGATCTACCTGTAGGTATCTTTTCTCTTTGAATCAGTGACTTTGTCTGACCCTTAATATATTAAATTCTCAAAAAAATTACCATAAGGAGTGTGGAATATATTGTCAATAATGATAATCTTCAAGCTGCTGTAATGATACTTCCCAAACTTTAAGGCATCTTCTTCAGACCTACCTGATATTCTGCTACAAATCATATACAATTTTTTTGCTGAGCAGATAATCTGGTACTGTTGCAATTTATTTTACATAGAACATAGAAAATGTGAAAAAGTCATGACAGAATGATTATCAGTTGCAAAAGACTTTACTCATTTTGACATTTTGGAGCACAATAATGGTACTAATAATGCCTAGCTAGCATATTCCAGCACCTAATATTGAATATTGGCTTGGCTATAACTGCAAACATATCAAGGACTGGAAACTGTCATCAAATGTTGGCTAAGTGTTTTTTTGGGTCCCAGACTCCCAGAGTCTTGTGAGTTCCTAAGAGGAAATCTAAAGTGCTAAATCTAAATTGCTTCAATGGCACTGCAACATGCAAGAACAGAGTTCCGCCAGCACTGGAAAGGGTCCTGAAGCACATAAGGTCCAAAGTATTAATTTCAAAATTTGCTAAGACGAATGTATTCCACATACATAATTCCACATAATTCCTTTCCTGCATTTTTATTGTGTTCACAGAATTACTTTTATTGAGGTCCCAATCAGATACGTAGGAGAAACCTGTGGAAAGGAAATGTCTAAAGAAGCAACACAAAGCTGGATGGAGCTCACTTCATTTTCAGCAAGCAGGAAGGTTGTTTATTGCCTAGATTACAAAATACCTGTATCCTTTTCTTGCTTAATCATACTTTCCTTACATGGCCTTGCATGAGTAATTCAGCTACTGCATGACTCCTCCATCTGTTCAAGATACAGAATATTTACCCACAAATAAGGAATATAGCAAAGTTAAAATCATACCCACATCTTTCAGAATCCTAAAAATCTTTTTATACCATTTTAATGGGTTACTTTAAACTCTGGGTTGGTAATTTCAATTCCTTTTTTTTTTTTCACTTTAAGTTAGTCATCATCTGTCTCTCTTCTTCATAACAAAGTATAACTTTATTGTAGAAATCCTGATATCAAATAAAAACTTTATGCAAGACTACAAAGGAAATGTTTTTCAATAAATGGCTCTCCCTACATATGTTCCTACTGCCTGGAGGGATATTCTTACTTTGTTTTAGAAGCTCAGAGTGGTTTTATCAGAGAGCTATAAGCAGGGGTTCAATGTTATTATATTAAGGTTAGCAAAACTTCCATAAAACTTGATTACTATTAATAAATATATATGTAGATGAAAAATTATTCTTTTAATGGCTTTTTAAAATCTACTAAAAAAATAAGAATAGCTTTCTGAAATGCTTATTTATACAATAGCTTACATGATTTTTCCCTTTCCTTCCTCTTCCCTGATTCCAGCAAGTGTAAGAGGCCTGCCTCATCATTGCCCAACAAATCAGAGTAAACATTTTTAATCCATTTTACAATGTTTTAAGTGAGTGCACAAGAAAAAGCAGTGATTAATCTGGAGCCAAGTGATATTGCTTCAGTTGCAACAAGACTCTAAGATCATTACAAGAAATGCTGATGCAACCAAAACTCTCAGGCAGAAGCCAATGAGTTACACAGACATACCTAAGAACGGAATATTTTGTGTAGACTTTAGCCAACAATCCAAGGAAAAGGTTAGAAACTATTGCCCTATGTAATCTGCTTACTACTGTTAAACTTTTTACTTGTTAGACTTCATTGGTCTTTTACTGCTTGACTGATTTCCGTTCATTTTTTAAATAGAACTAATTTCCTCTGTGTTTTAGTTCACTTGCTTATTCTATAGTATTAACAATTGTCATTAATTGGAACACAACCATATTCTAAGCTAGACTCCAAATAATTTTCATGCTATCAAAACATTTTGGGTTTTCTCTTTTTTTTTTTTTAAATTATTTGCAGGAAACAGGTAGCAAGCTGTGTACTTAATATGTCTTAAAAGTAATTCCTTTTTCAATTCTCAGTCATCTCTCATGGGGCAGCAATTCACTTCCATAATATTCTGTAATAGTTTTTCCTGCAATAAGACTAAAGGGGAAAATGGAACACTTCTTTTCTTGGAAGAAAGATCTTTAAAATAGATTTAAATAATTTGGTGTTTTTACTATAAAATTCTTGAAGCTTAAGTGTCCTTACACAGAGACCCTTTTCCCTGCTGTGAGAGGTGACAGATTCTAAACAGTCCACATGAGAGCTATACAGGCAGAAATAGCTTTTTGAGAAGAAGAAAAGGTAAGTATTCGGCTTTGAACTTTCCAAACATCATAAAATATTTTGATTTGGTCTTTTGTTAACAATCAGAGCGTGACTATGACAGAGAATTGCACCTTTGTTTCCAAAGATATACAAGGCAGTGAATGGATCTGAGCAAGAGGTAATGCTGTTCTGTACTTAATCTGAGTCTAAAATAGAATATCCGTAGTCCTAGTATTTCTCAGTCTAGTTATATCTGACTGTAGCTAAAATCACACTTCCTTTTCTCCCCTCTTCTTTGTATCATCATTAAATCAAATTATAGGGATTCTTTTTTTAATGTAGGGAGGGGACAGCTAATACCTTGGAACAAGTTCTTCATTGATTATATAAGGATTACTTATTTACTATTGTGCTACGACTATTATACAAAAATATAAAAGTGAAAACTCAATTCTACAAGAAGTGGATCATGTTATTAATGAGATCAAATTCACATAACCTCAAATTAATCACATTTATTTTTTTATATGTAGCCAACATTGTCGGGCTTCTATCTACTCAAACCAGAATTTTTCAATAGTCTAGATTTTATAATTGTGATGACTAAAACCACTCACAGAAAAATTGTGCAAATTATTAACTTAAAAGTTGTGATTTAAGCGAGATTCTTTTTTTCTATTTTTACATTCTTAAGTTAGAACTTTTCATTTCAATTTTCCTTGCCTGCATGTGGTTAGATTTTGATTTCATTTGTTTTTTGCCAAAGACTTTTTTTAATGCAAATATTTCTCTTTATTCCCACTTTTCCTTTTATTTTTTTAATTTTGTTTTGGCTTCACCATACTTTAACTTTCTTCTTTTTGGTTCAGCTAGGTTCTTTCAGTCATTATTTGGGTTTGCCTTTGCTTTCTACTCAGTTTTTCCTCACATTACTTGTTAGGATGGTTTTTGTCTGTGTGTTAGAGAGCAGCAAGAGTAGTGCTGCTCCACAGAGTATGAGCAAAAGGTGGCCACAGCACAGGCACTGCTCTCTCTAGGTGGGCACAGCTCTACAGGATCTTTGTACATCACACAGAGCAGGCTACTGATCACAAGATCCATCAAGAGTCCTGGTTTATCTGAGCTCTTAGTCTTTAGTAAATAGAAAATTACTCATATGCTAGTAGCAATTCATTGTTATCATTTATAACTGTTTAGTGTTAACTGCTTTCCGCAGGTTCACATGTCACTAGGAACATAAAAAATATGATCCAGCACCACGAAACATATCACCTGATACACACAAACAGGTACAAAAATGTGAGTGTAAAGCTTTTTTCCACTAGCCTTCTTGCCTGGATTAAGCTGTAATGCTCAGGTGCCAGCTACCATGTTATTCAGTACATATTGAAATTACAACAGAGAATTAGATTGACCTGTATATTCCCACAATGTACATTTATTTGTATATATGCTTTTCTAGTGCACTTGAGAAATATAGTTCCTACAAGTTGTCATGGTTGCTGCCTGCAATCTTAATAAACTTCCTAAAGTGTTTTGAAGAGTGCACAGAAATACCATCCTAGGCAGTCTGCCAGCTGGAAGGATATTATAAAATACTGCACTTGCTCACCAGGGGTTTCCCACAATATCTTTCCAGCTGGCAGCCTGATCTGTGAGACAGAAGCCTCTAGAAGAGCAACACTTACCTGTTGCTGGCAGATTTGTTCACACCATAGGGGTGAGAGTGTCCCAGGAAGAGCTTTTAACAATTTCTTCAAGCCTGGACATTTATGTGGTTTTACTTCCACTACACCATCATGCTTGACAGAAATCTTCCTGTTATAAAAATAACAAAAATTTATAAACTGAAAAATTCCCCAGTTTATAGAAATATTCACATGATATTAAAATTTCTATAGATTGTCACACTAGATTTGGGAATAGTAAATCTTAATCTTAAATCATTAGAATAAAAAAGCTAATCTTGTACCACAACAGAGATCTGTAGGGCAGATCACTCAGATTTCACTGGTTGACTGAATTAATATGGATTATACAGTGATTTAGCATCAGAAAGAGTTTCAGCTCTCTATGTAGTTTAGAACCACAACTTTGACTCAAAAAACAAAGACAAAAGGTCACACAAACTCTTTTTCAAAATCTCATTGAAGGATTTGAAGACTACCTTTTTGTCCGCTTTTAAAACAGTCTCAGGTTTGTCACTGTCTTCAGGAGGACCATAAAAGAGGCTTCTTGTGAATGAATACCCCGCTTCTAGATAACTTAATACATATTAATCTATTGAATGAAAATTTAGCAACCAATAACAAAATTAAAAAGGGAAGTCCATTTGAGAAAAAAATCTTTTAAAATATAAATCAGAAGGAGTGACTGCCATTTAGATCAATCCAAACTTTTCATCCCTGCCTGCTGAAGAGCACAAATCTTGATAGAGGAAGAACACAGCATAACTGTTAAACTATTCACTTTCAAGCATAATTGTACAGGATTGCATCTAGATGGTTCTTTAATATCTCTGGTGAGAGACACTCCATCTCTCTAGGCAACTTGTTCCAGAGTGCAGTCACTTGCACAGTAAAGAATTTCTTCCTCATACCCAGCTGCAACTTCCTGGGCATCAGTTTCTGCCCATTGTCTCTTGTCCTTTTGTTTGGCAGCACCGGGCAGAGCCTGGCTCCATCCTCCTGACACCCTCCCTTCAGATACTGGCAGACATTGATAAGCTCCCTGCTTGGTAGCCTCTTCTTGAGGACAAACAGGTCCAACTCTCTCAGTCTATTGTCAAAAGGGTCATGCTCCAGTCCCTTAATTATCTTTGTCACCCTCCTCTGGACCTGCTCCATGAGCTCCATGTCTGTCTTGTACTGAGGAGCCCAGAACTGGACACAGCACCCCAGATGAGCTTCACTAGGGCTGAGTAGAGGGGCAGGATCACCTCCCTCAATCTGTTGTCAGTGCTCTCCCTAATGCACCCCAGGGTACCATTGGCCCTCTTGGCCCCAAGGGCACTGCTGGCTCATGGACAC
>JBBMKD010000170.1:51787484-51804610 GCA_037834095.1 Argya squamiceps | reverse complement strand
TAGCTGGTTTTGGCGGGGAAACTCAGGAAGGAACCAAATGGGGTAACAGAAATAGGGGTACAGAGAACAAACCATTTCACAATAGAACATTAACTTATAAATAAAACCTAAAATTAAAAAATACACTCCCACATTATTAAACGAGGACAAAGACAGAAGTAAATATGAAAGAAATCATAGCTCCTGTTTCTATGTTCCTGCTGAGTTTGAAAGTCAGTGGAATGTGGGAGTCCTTCCTCTTCTCAAAGGTAAGATATTTCTGATCAACACTATCATGCTCTAAGGCACTATCTTACAACACCTATTAGCTGTAAACTCAGCAGGAAATGCAACCCCCTGCCTCTCAAAGAAAAAAAATATTTTTCCTCAATGTGATCAAGATTATCCAGAAAAAGGGAAACAAGATACAAATTAGGCATGAAAATGTGCTACATTCCCATTCAAGCTGCTGTTGAAAATACATTATACAAAAGTCATGATCCCACAAGCTATTGAGTATTTTTCACTTAAATGAATTTTAGTAGGAACAGGATTTTCAGATTATTCCTCCTTTGTGCCATGAGCTCCAGGGATCAGGAAAAGATTTCTGACTGAATTTTCTACACTCTACTGGGTGTAAAAGAGAACATTCTATCCTACAAATGAAAACAAGCAATATTGAAAGGGAGTAGATACACACAGGTAGTAAAATTATCTTTTTTTTCAAGGTCTAAGAGCCGAAATTACCTAAATACATTGCTGATCTCCTCAGCAGTCTTTCTTGGTAGCACACCAAGTAAGGGCTGGCAGAAGTTTGAAGTTGTTAACTTAGGCACAGTTGCAATAAGAGCAGGCTTTGATCCCCAACCTGTCTTCTTAAAATGATTTGTCCTTTTGATACAAGTATTGTAAAATATTCAGATTGTATTTCTTGTATTCCAATTCCTAATTAAAATATACAATTTATTGTTATTGTTTTCCAAAGAGGTAGACATGAGACAGACATGGAAGGGGCCAATTTCCTTGAAAAAATCAGTGTGTCAGACAACCATTTGGGCAAGAAGGGAGTCAAAGAAGCCTTTTCAGTAGAACAAAGTAGTTTTCAATAAAGCAATAATAAGAACTTGAATATTTAGATAGGGGCCGCCACAGTCTTTAGCTCACAAAATACTCCACAAAAATATAAAATGAGAAAGTTTAACTTTTCTCTGCTTAGACCAAAGATATCCATCTTCACCATTTGCCTGAAGAAACAGATTGACTTTTTAGACACCTCAGAAAATTTCAAAACCTCATACTTTATTTCCCATCTTTTCAAGTTCAAATACACCCTTTTCAGCCACAGCACTACAAAGTCACAAGGTTCATTAAGTTATAACAATCATACAAAAAATTTCCTCCTCACAGCCCTCTGTCAATTATGTTGTAAGAAAGCAAGAAAGTTGACTGATTCAGACTGCATATATGCCCAGTATTCACATATTATCTCCCAGCTACATGAGATTTTGTGAAAATACTTAGATTTTTGCCATGCTAAAGAAGATTTGTGAGCAAATCCTTTCTTGTATCTTATTTATAGGCAATTAGTCTGGGAGTAATTTTTCTCTCTATTTGTATCTGTTACATTTGTATCTATGTATCTCTTACCTAGCTGATCTCTATTTTATGGTAGCACCTTCATATAAGTATTAATGAGAGTACTGTAACAAGGATTCACTGGAGAATTGGATCTCAGGCAACATTTTTCCTCCCCTCTTATGGGTAAGACCATTTATCTCTCCTTTAAAAATCTTTTGTAAGATTAACAAAAGATAGTTGCGTCTTGAGCCTTGGCATTGTACACATCAATTAAGAAAAGGTGGGACTCACAGATACTTGTCCCTCATGTTGTTGTCTTCTAAATTCTATGAAATGACACACTACTTTTAGTGTTTTGGCAATCATCATTCTGTTGAAAATATTTTCTCAAGTGCAGTGGAATTTTTAATGTTTCAATAATTTTAAGAGATTTTAGCAACATTAGACATCTGTTGGATATTCACACAAACACATCCTTGAAATTAAAATTTAATGTGGAAAAATGGATATGAGGATTTTTTAATTAAAGATGCACCAATTCTAAAAAGAAAACAATGAAGGACATATATTAAAATGGAAAAAAGTGTCAGCACATCTTGTTGGAATGTATGAGTTGGACTACATCATTCCTGTTCTATGAGATGCTCTTTTTACCACCACTCTCATTGAAAGGCAGAACATGACTAACAACCTTCAAACTAGAAGAAGAAAAATTCAGGTTTTATTTAGGTTTCTGCTGTTGACCATAAAGTTCTGGAAAACCCTTATGACTCAGTCTCATTGGAAAAATGTTAAAAATCAAAGTTCACAAGAAAGAGGTGATGTGAAGGGCAACAAGGAGAAAAGTCACTCTTCAGTTCACATTTTTTCTTTTCTACACTTATGAGAGTGTGCAAGATCAAATGCTCTTTCCCTGTTACTTCTTCATGTGACTAATCTTCCTTCTCTCCTCTGTATGTGTTGTAAGTGTCAAGGTGCCACTGTGTCAAATTCCACTTAGCCTCTCTCTCCACATAAAATCTCAGATTTGAGAGTGACTTCTAAGTGGTATCCTCAGCAATGTGTAACCAAACACCATAAACATACAAATATAGTAAGCTGCATGCAAAGGCTGAAGTACTGTCAGGAAAAAGTTGAAGATTTTAACATTATAATGATTATATTATAGCTGGTGACTATTACAGAACCTATCCTAAATCAAAATTTCTCTGCAAGTGTAACTATATTCATATGAGCAACTAAAACAAAATACTTTTTCTAATCAATAATATTCTTACTTTCCCAGTTTAAATAAACTTTACTTATGCTATTCCTGGTGGGTATTATGCTCTCCACTTGATTATGGATGTATTTGTATTTCCTCTTTCTTTGCTATTTCATATTTCTATATTTTCCATAGGCTAATTCAAATTCTGATCATGTTATTAATAAGAATGAATTAACACATCATAGAGAATGTTCTCTACTGCTAGATAGTTGCCTTCACATGTCAGTGGGCTGCTGAGCTCCTTTCTCATTCTCTCCTGTCACTTGAGGGCATCTCAGTAAACTATGATTTCAGAGCTCTGAAACAAACTCCAAAGCGGGATCACAATATGGGACACCTCAGGTTTCTATACCACTATGCTTCAGTGAACCAAAAGTATACCCTTAAGCAAATATATGTAAACCTTTATGAGAAAGAAGACAAAAAAGAAGTGGGGGGTGGAGGAGAAAGAAGCAAATATAGTTCTACTTCACTCATTTACTGAAAGGTCACAGACATCTTTCAGCTACAGGCTTTTTTTGTAATAGACTACATACCCTGCCATTGCAAAAGACTTAATGAAATAATCCAATTCCCAATATTAATTTCCCTCATGCTTAGAAATATTCCTGAAACATATAAGCTACATTTGATCACAGAAAGTTTATACTTGTTTGCTCTTGTGCAAACATATTTTACCTTAAATCATCCTTTTCTCTGGTGTTTATTTCTGGAAGGCAAAACATATCCTTTCCCAGATCTTGCATCCTTCTGCTCATCCCACCTTAAAAAAAAAAATGTCCAGAACTATATAAAAGATTCAATATAGGATTTTAGCAATACCTTGTAAAATGTTATTGGTATTTCCCTTTCTGTAACAGAAATAATTTTATGATAGAGCCTGTGGTATGTCCCATCCCTTACAGAGGCCCATCCCTTCCCATTCTGCCCTTAATACTCTAGTCATTCTGCAATTGCTCAGAATATTAATTTCTTTGACTTTGGATCTTTTGAAGTAGAAAAATCCCATTTTATAGCAGAAATTTTTTTTTTTAGATATATAAATGGACAATCACCTATGTTTCAACCCACTTCTAAGATCATCTAATTCTTTCTATCAGACACTCTAAACTATTTCTGAATGGGTATTAATTTCCAATTTTCTGTCATCAGAAAATTTCATGAGTACCTTATGGCTTTTTGTGAACATAAATGAAAATCACTTTCTCAAATATCCCATAAGATAAAGATAATCTAATGGACAAAATCTTCTTGGGTTTCCAAAGGTTTGAAAAGGTACTTTACAAATGTTTTTAAAGAAACTGATCAGCAATGACATAAAAGAGCTTTGCAATGTTAAATTATTTAGGGCAAGGTAGGAATTGAAGGTAGGAAAAGTCAATTCTCACAGGAAAGAGAGGTCAACTACTGGTGACCACCAATCACTGAGTAATTGATTATGAGTTACACTGACATTACTTGTGAAAATATGTGTACACTTTAGAAAACGTGACAAAGTGACAAAGTATGATGGTGGCAAGAGTTTATTCTAGATAGTAAGGACAAAGTCTGGTTGTAAGTAATTGCAGAAGGAACTAGCAGAAACTAGCTACTAAAATGGCAGATGAACTTCAATATGAATAAAGATAAGATTAAAGGCAATAATAATTGTCTTTACAATTCTAATAAAAATTTTAATAAACTAGTCCAACTTTTCATAAAAAATGAACAGCTCTGAGCTGACAATCAACCCCTCAGAAGTATGGTTACGGGTTACAAAAGCAGTAATCACAAAAATCATTAGCTTGATATCCAGGAGTGACCATAAAAGCAAATCAGGATATTAGAAGTTAGTGGGAGAAAAAAAAAAAAGACAGATAGTGTTGTACTTTTTCCATGTACAAACCCAATATTATCCTGCATTTTCAGTATGTAATATGTAAAATTCAATATGTAAAATTCTGTTTCATTCTCCTCAGTAAGAATAAAATAACAATGGAAAAGAGGATGGAAACAAGATCAAAAGTATAGCAAAAACATCCCAAAGATCAAAATCTTGGTATGAATAAAAGGAAATGAATCATAAATATTTTAAATAAAAATACACATAGCCAAGAACTTTTGTTTATAAAAACTGAGCAGTATAATCAGGCTAAAGCAAGCAATAATTATACCAGCAATCATAGTCTAAATGAATATAGAAAACCTCATTAATAATAGTACTTTTTGGTGCTGTACACAAAAAATTAAAATACCTTTCCTCCTCTCTTATGCTCATCCCTATAAAATCCATCTAGGTGCTAAGGTGTGTGTCACCAGTCTTCCTCAAGCAGGGAAGGGTTGTAATAACAGGAAATTACTGACATCCTGAAGGGCATGTCCCTTCTTCTTCAGTGTTGACAACCATTTAGGGATTGTTTTCTGTGTTTTCTAATAACAGTCCTCTCCTTCTCATTGGTTTCAGTAAGTTTCTCCTCACCTGGCAAAGGATTGACAAAACTGACAGCTCCACCACCGCCCTGCCACCTGAGACATGTCCAGCCTGCATACTGATGTACCAGCCTGCCCTTGGTTTTTCCTCCACTCCCCTGCCCTGGCCAGACATTCCAGGTATATGACTGACACCAGTTACCCTCACCAGGCCTATTCTGACCCATATCCTGGATGACGTCTCAACATTGCATCATCCCTGTCTGCCACCATCAGCCTCTGAAGACATCAGCCTCCTTCTGGCTCTGGTCACCATGGCCAGCTGTAACAAGCTAAAAAATCCCAGCTCATTGAATTTCATTTAAATAAATTTATTGTCAATTATCAGTTTTTAATTATTTGTTAAGGTAGTGAGTAATTAAATATTTGGGGAAATGTCTTCCCTCCTTCTTGTCCAGACTCAGCTTCAGTCCAATTCTTCCCCTTTCCTTGTCTCAACTACTTTTGTTTTCACCATACATTATACTTGGTCCCTCCAAACCCTTTTGATAAAGAAACAGTGCAGAAGGTTGGGAACAGTACAGAGAGATTTCTTTCTGCAACAACTTCTTGTTTCAGACTGCTCTCGTGCTCTGGCATGGGTTGTCTCTGGGCCACAGTCCCCTCAGAGGCGTCCCTGCCCCACCACAGGTAACACAAAGGATGTGATCCCTCAGGGGTGTCTCTTGTCCATCACAAAGCACTTCCTTTAAGGGATTCATCTCTTTACATGTTCCCAAAAATTCCCTTTCCACTTATTTCCCTCATTCTTTCTCCCCTCCCTCCAAATACTCCTTTTCACATACTTTTTCATGTGTCCCATTTTGAGTGCACTCCTGTGTCTCCTGTGTCCTTGCATTTCCTGCCCCCAGCAGCTGCCATCACTCCTCCAACATGCCTGAAAAGAAATTACATGTGATCCTCTGTTTGTTTGAAGTTTTGGGGTGTCATGGACTATTTCCCACAGCAGCACAGGGCAGTTCATGCACCCCTTCCACAGAGGACACCCTGCAGCCTCAGCTCCCAAACCCTGGTTTTTATGCCCTGAACATCAGGGCTTCCCTGCCCCCTCCCTAGCTGATGGGACAGGCACTGGGTGGTGAGGATTGTGTCCTGCCAGTCCTGTGATGAATCCTTATGTCTAATCCTTTCCCATACCCTAGGCAGCCAGTGGTCTTTACTATCCTATGACACTAACAAAATAAATAGGTTTTATACAATGACTACATAGATTTTAACACTTACACCACACCAGGAATTCAAGGAACTGAAGTTAAAACATGTGTGTTGAGTGGTCAGTTGCTAAAAAAAAGTCCAAAACGAGCTGAGGCTAGGTCCATGACACACTGCTCTGTCACTTCCTTAAAAACTGTGTGAGCCTTTACTAGAAATTACAAGAAGATTGTATTCTACGAGTTACAGTATAAGGACTGACTATGTAACTCATTGTCTTGCCAACATGAAAACTCAACAATCAGAAAATGGTAGATAAAGCAGACTGGATGGAGCTTATTCCCTCTATCTTAAAAAGTGTTTAGAATGTATCTGTAAGGTATTGACAGCCAAATTTAAAAAATATGCATTTCTTCATCAACTTCAATGAAAGAAGCTGAATTTGCCACACGATACAGAAGAGATCAAAATATTACTAAGTCTGAAAGTGTCAAGACCTGACCACGTGCTGCAGATTCACTGAAAGCTACAAAGCAGACTCTTTTTCTGAGTTAGAAAGTTCAGAGCTGAAAAGAGATAGAACATTGGTAAGCATTAGGATGAATCATCATATCCTGGCTGTGTTCTTATTCTGCCCTAGATAAATATACAGTCAGTGTTTTCATGGTGCATTTATGAGGACATGGACATCTCACCCCTACCACAGATATTCACACATTCCTGTGTTCTAAGGCTAATAACTATGAAAACTTCCTCATACAATTCTGTCTAACATGACCATCTCATCCTAAGCATTCACATTCAAATCTTTGAAACATGAAGCTCCTGAGGTCAAAACTCAGTCATTTTTAATTCCACACTAACTCAGCCCATCAATGTCTGATTTTTCTTTCCTTATTCTGTACTTACTGATACAAACAAAATCAAATGCACAAATTCTTCAGCTGAGAAAAAGAAAACTGTCTCTTGTACTTGTAGGTTATCTATTAAAATGCTTTCTTCCTTACAAGTCCAAATTTACTTGTAACTTTGACCTAGAGAAATTTCATATATTATCCACATTCGCTGACAGAAGACACACAACAAACTCTATGAATGGTTTCAAAAATCAGTACTTTATTACTCCCCAGTACACTCTTTTATACCCTTCTCAGATGCATAGCACCTGTGTGCCCTTTTACCCTCTTGTGATTGGTCAACACACATCAATGTTCCATGATTCTTTTTCCTTCAATGCTGTTCACCTGTCTCACACGGCTGCAGCTTACCAGGGGCAAGATTGCTTGCACCACTATCTCTATTCTTTTACAATCCATTCTCCCACAATTCAAAACCCTATTTTTATCCTCTCTTTAAATAAGAATGTTAGAACCAGACTTTTATTTATTCTTTTGTATAATTTAAACAGAATCCTTATTTTTTATATAACTTAAAAGGAACCGCTTTAATATACTTCAGTAAAAGCATACTGTCTTCCTCCATCTTACATATTTATTATTTGCCAAAATCAAAATTAAGGTATCATAATCTTTTTTGATAACTTTTCTGGAACAAGTGAATTTTGCAATATTGATAATGTGTAAGGCACTGTATCTTATTTTATTTATTTCCATCCGCTCTCTCAGTAATGCAGTTAAGTGGGGTCCATTGATCAAGTTCAAATTGTTTAGTGTGCATGTTCTCTCACAGTTTCTTCACTCATATGTATAATCCTCAAATACACAGATATTCATCTCTGAAAAAAAAACCAAAAACCAAACCAAAAAACAACAAAAAACAAACCCAGGGTAAAGAGAACTAAACTTCTGAACTAGCAGAATCGTGTACTCAGTATATTGTTCTTAATTTCACTCATATTTAGTCTACTTCAACGCTTGTTTATTTTGAAAAATATTTTGATTGTATTTTATGTTAGATGATAGAATCTTGGAATCATAGAATAGTTTGGGTAGAAAGGGGCCTTAAATATTATATAATTCTAATACTTCTGAAATGGGCAAGGACACCAGGTTGCTCCACCCAGGCTGGTCTTCCAGGGATTGTGCATCCACAACTTCTCTGGGCAACATGTTCCAGTGTCTCACCACCCTCACAGCAAAGAATTTCCTCTTAACATCTAATCTAAACCCATCCTCTTTCAATTTGAAGCCATTTTCTCTTGTCCTATCACTACATGCCCTTCTTATAATGTGTCTCCACTCTTCTTGTAGACCCCCTTTATTTACTGGAAGGCTTCTATAAGGTTTCCCCAAAACCTTCTCTTCTCCAGGCTGAACAACCCCAGCTCTCCCAGCCTGTCTCCATAGGAGAGATGTTTCAGTCTTCTGATCTTCACAGCCCTCATCTGGACTTGCTCCAGCAGATTACTGTCCTTCCTATGTTGGAGCTGGATGCAGCACTCCAGATGGGGTCTCATGAGAGCCAAGTAGAGATGACAATCACTCACCTTTACCTGCTGGTCACATTTCTTTAATTTTCTCCCCAGCCTGCACTAGGATTGTCCCCACCCAAGTGCAGGACTTTACCTTTGGTCCTGTTGAACTTCATTAGGATCACACAGAGCCACGTCTCAAGCCTGTCAAGGTCCCTCTGGATGGTATGCCTTCCCTCCAGTGTGTCACTTACACCACACAGCCTGGTGTCATTAGCAAACTTACTGAGATTTCACACAGTTCCACTCTCCATGTCACAAAAAAGATATCAAACAGTGCAACACCCAGTGCTGACCCCTGAGGAATGTCACTCATTGTTAGTCTCTACTTGGACATCAAGTCATTGACTGTAGCTTTTTTGAGTCCACCCATCCACCCAATTCTTATCCACTGACTTCTCCCTCTGTCAAATCCATGTCTCCTCAATTTAGAGACAAGGATGTAATGCAGGACATTGTTTATTCATGCAGGCATCCTGTCTTCTTTGCCTGACTTTGGCCTGAGGAGCCATCCCACCATGTCTCCATGCTGACAATTGGATTATAGCCCTATAGATGTGCAGTTATCTCTAATTTTTCTTATTTTTTCCCCTATCCATTTGTATAGAAGCATCTAAATTGGGTCTCCACTAAAGGTTTTTACTTTGCACTGAAAAGGTCTGAAAAACCTTCAAATAATTAACTAACACATTTCAACACATAGGCAGTAGCTAATGGGAGCAGCCATCTGCTACAGTCTAATCCAAGATGTATTATCTGTATATACCTTGATTTCCACCAACCAAACATTTGGTCTAGACAACATCAGATTTAAACACAGCAGTGGCCTATGCACCTTGCTGTCATATTGCAATCCAAGGGGCTATTATTCATCTTTTTCACCAAGTGGTTTTAAATAGTCTAATGCCAAAATAAAAACAGAGAAATAAGAAAAAAACCTCATATGAGTTTAGAATTCTTTGAACGGTTTTAAACTGATCTTATGAAAAGCAAAGTAAATGATGTATGGATTAAGTGGTTCACTAACAGCTTTTGTGAATATATCTGTCTTTCACTAAGGACAAATTAACCTCCAAAATTAATTTGGTATGTGTAGTATAACTCCTTTTCACTCCTGTATTACTCAAGTATTTTTCCTACTCCTTCTTCTGGAATAGAGGTAAAAACCCTGAAGAAATGTCTGGTTTATTTTTCAATTGTAATTTTTCTTTCAAACTTTTTATTAACATATGGGTATTTCCCCAGTGAGGATAAATTTTATCATTGGATCACTTGGTTTTGTGTGGTAAGGTTTTCTGCTTAACAGAGTGAGAGACACTGCTGATTAGAAGAGAACACACAGTTGATTAGAAGAGAACAACCTATTTTGCTAATGGGCACAAGGTAGGCCAGAATAATTTTCACTTTAAGTAGAGCCTTTCTCTGCAAACACTTTATTGAGTAAAGGCCAACTCAGTAACAAAGTTGGGCTATTAATAAAGAGTTGTTCTTCTAATGAAGAAATTTGTTCTACATACGATGTCTCGGTAATTACTTTCCAGAAGGCAGTCATTCTGTGGATTTAGCCACAGGCATAAAGCTAGTAACTTCATCTCAAACTGAAAATCTCTCTATCAGGACTATCTATTACCTGGAATATTAGATACAGTTCAAATCCTGAATCCATCCACAGAAACGTAGGCACTGTTTTTTTAGTAGCATATGAACAGTGATCATCTTTGATCCATCTTTGCTAGAGGTAGTACCTATTTCTGTTTGGCATGAAAATTTTTCAGAGCATTATACTTAGACAAAATGATAAAAAGCTGGCATCTCAGAGGACTACTTCAAACAAGCAAATAGCATTCAGGAAAATGTGTTGGTTCAAAACATGCTGATCTAGAAACAATCTGCAAATTCCTCACAGAGAGAGGTGTCTTGAATCAATATGAAGTAAGCATGAGAAGACATCCACATTATGTAGAAAAGGCAAAATAGAACTATGTTTTATTACCCCAGAATTCAGTCATATTACTCAGAACTTAATACTTCCTGATATTTTTTAATTAAATAAATAAAACATAACAAAATTCAGAAATAATCTTAACAGGAGACAGAATAACTCAGTTTTCCATCCTGCTGAAATATTCTAGCCACTAGTTTTCAGTATCATACTTTCTTACATTTCTTCTCTTTTTTCTCAGTTTCCCTTTCATTCTTTACCCATAAATCTTATATTAACTATGTAGTGATAGATTAAATAGAAAAGTTGGAAGTCACTTTCCTTTTCACGTATGTCTTTCTTCTTCCCTTTCATAGTTGTCCCACAGTGCAGGCTGTTGATTAAAGCATTAAGTTTGGGATGAAAGTGAATCTGGGTGTCTGAATTCTCCCATTCTGAAAAGATCAGTGGTCTGTCAATAGCATATTTTGAGACAGTTTTTTATCAATCCATGTAATAAGCCAGTCTTCATTCAAGGAACTACATTATAAAATAATCTCCTAAAAAAAAAAATATATATATATATTTAAAGAGAACAGTCACAAATACACTCCCACAGTTAATGTTCTCTGTTATCAGACAGAGAAGAATACAGACATAAGAATACCTCCTACACTGAGCCATTAAGAGGATTTAAACAAATGGAGGTCTGAATCATTGGTTAACTGAATATTGTAAGTGTGTATTCAGCTGGCAGAGGACATTTTAGTTATGCCCCAAAATAGATGAAAGAGTGTAGGAATGAAACATTGACACTTTGGCTCCCATGCACCACTATGTGGCAGATTTCTTTGCTCTGAGTTAGTTAAAGCAGAGTTTACATGAAGAACAGTATTCATATATGCTCTTTAGAAAACTGCCTAATTTATTGCACACAAAATTAGAAGCCAAACCAAAAACCCAAATCCTTGTCCAAGGAGTGAGGTGGCACATTTTTTCCGTTCACTGCTCAAAGTAAAAAATTATTTTTGAGGTAAGAGAGCTAAACCAAGCTCCATGTATTCTGTATCCTGACAATCACCTAAAATTGTCAGGATATAGAATACATTTTTTGCTTGACTTAGAAATAATTGAATGCTTATAAATTCCACTGGCAGGTAACATATTCTAAACAAAGCTGATTTCCTTTTGAAATTAGCTCAGTAAAAACACTTAGCTTTAAAAATATGTCTAAAATCAATATGATACAGAACAATGTGTTCACTTCAAAAACAACAGACATAGGCTAAGAGTCCTCCAAAAACAAAGAAGGAATGGCATCAATCTTGTTCTTTACAGACATAATTAAATTGCATCAAAATATAAATAAACAAGTATACAGTGCATGTATTTACTAGACTGAAGAATATCTGTCCTCAGATCTTCTTTCCTATGGACTGTCATAGACTCCACTGACAGTTTGATAGCAATTTTTGTTAATTTTCCATTTTTCCTATCAGAAAAAAAGATGTCTTCATCCAGGCTGTATTTCAATTTTAGGTACCACATATTAACAAGAATGATTCAACTTTCTGATGCAATAGAGAATTACCATAGGAGGAACATTCATTGAATATTTTATTATGGCTAGGCAATTTTGATTGAAAAGGCTGTCAAACCTTTGAATTTGTTGGTGAGTATACAAGTTGACAATTTTTGATGTCTTAAATTTTCCAAAGTACACATTTTTTGTTAGCCACATTGCACAAGAATCTATCTTACTTACAAACATACAATTAAAAAACCCCATATATTAGGTGATGAGATTGAGCCCAAAACTAGTCTTATTCTTCTAAAGGTGGCCAGCAGTACCTAGTGACAGGTCAAGTCCAGAATCATTCCTACATAAAAACTACATTCAGCAGCTTTTGTGAATGTCGCAGACTGTTTGATATATAAGCTTCTTTTTAGATGGCTATTAATTTTTCTTTTCTCTTTTCTCTTTTCTTTCTCTTTTCTCTTTTCTTTTCCCAGAGGAACAATCTGCCTATCAGTCTTCTATCTCAGGCCAACAGAAATCTGAAACGAGACTACACAGCAATGTTAAGTACATGGTTCCAAAGAAAGCCCAGCACAAGGTGATAAAACATTCAAGAAAACGCAGTTGAGACCATCTTTTTAAAACACAAACAAAACAGTTTTAGGAAGTCCCTCAGTGGCATGAGTTCAGAAATAGAAAAAAATCTGGCAGATATTTCAGGCATATTCCTAAAGTGAGGTTTATGGAGATACCATCAGAATATCAGGAATGTTTTTTATTTTAGTTCTTCAAATTAACTGATTTTTGTTTCAGCCATTAAAGAAATGTAAAAGATGCAGAGCTTTCTCAGCCCTCATCTCTTCCCTCTCCTCCTAACTGACAAAAGTTGCCTCAATCCCTTCAGCCCTTCAATGAGACTGTGGTGAAAATACTTAGGGAGTGTCTACAGTCAGTGCACAGTTGTTTGCTTCTGTTGTTCCTTCCATCTCACACTTTTCCTCTAGTCTCATGTGGGTCCTTCATGGACTGCAAGTTAAATACCTCCTTCAGTGCCTGGAAAACCCTTACTCCTCCTCTTTTCTGTGACATGGTGTTCCCTCTGCTGTTTGGCACTCTTTGTGTTCTCTCTGACTGTTTGAAATATTCTTCCCATTCCTTATTATGGTTTCCTATAGGCACCACCAACTTGACTGATGGGCTTAGCTGTGTTCTGTGGTGGGTCTTCTGGAATCATCTGGAATCATTAGACTGGACCCAAGACTGATTCCTGGAGGACACTACTAGTGTCGCCTTGCCTGGCTGGCCATGCTGGGCCTGGTGCACCCCAGGACACACTTGGCCCCTCCTGGCTGCCAGGGCACTGCTGACTCATATCCAACTTTCCATTGACCAGGACCCTCACATCCCTTCCTGCTGCACTGTTTTCCAGCATCTCAATCCCCAGTCTGTCCATACAGCCAGGGTCACCCCATCCCAGGTACAGAATCCAGAACTTTCACTCATGGAAATTCATGTGGTTGGTGATTGCTCAGCCCTCTGATTTGTCGAGGTCTCTCTGCAGGGCCTCCCTGCCTTTGAGGGAGTCAACAGCTCCTCCCAGCTTTGTATCATCTGCAGACTTGCTTAGTATCAAATCAATTACTTATCAAAGTAATTTATGAAGATGTTAAAGGGCCAAGGATGGAGCCCTGTGGAACCCCACTATAGTGACAGGTCACCTCTGTGATGTCACCCACTCCACTGTAACTCTTTGTGCCTGACCTGTGAGCCACCTGCTCACCCATCACACCATGATGTATTTATCCAGCTATGTTGGACATTTTGTCCAGAAGGGTCTTATGAGAGACAAAAGGCTTTACTGGAATCCAAAAAGATTAGCTGGCTTCCCTCGATCATCTAGGTGGGTTAAGTTCTAGGCCACCACTTTTTATCATAAACCCCCTTTATAAGAAGTTTAAGATATAAGTTGAAGCTAAGGAAGTTTTCTCTCATTTCTGTCTACTTACATATTTTTAATTTCTTTGTCATATTTACTAAGTGATACCTTGTTTGAAAGTACTTTGTAGTCTTGTAGAAAGACTAATAAAATATTTTATTTCCCTTGCTCCCCAGATGATCATTAATGAGCAGTAAAATAATTCAAAATACTACTGATTGATAGAATATCTTTTAATCTTTTCTAAAGGAAACCACAAGATGAAATTATTCTCTTAGCATTACAAGTGTCTGATTGCTAGCAGTCTCACATCTCTAGATGCCTGTAATTATCCACTGTAATTTGTTAGCTCAATCGATTCAGAGAGACAGCATGTTTCTTCTCACAGAGATATATGTAATAGTATGGACCTCTTACTTCACACAGTATACTAATTGCTGAATTTTGGGTTGTGTAACAGTATAACAACATTTGAAAAAATCAGTAAAGAGATTAACTCTCCCAGTCCAAAGACAGAATAATTACTCTTACAAATTAACTACCCCTATCTCCCATGAGTGAAGAATCTATTTAATTAATGGGCAGTTCATGCATAAAAAAATAGTATCAGCTGTTCAACCATTATTTGAAGATAGTTTATCTGAATTTTAAATGGAAAACAATGCCAGCGAGACTGTAAAATATATTGAACATGCCATTTAATAAACACAATTTATGAAAAGTAGTGTCAGAAGCATAATTCATTTTGAAAAAGAAGGACAGAATGTATTTGACACTAAAGTCATATGCATCATGTATTGTATCTTTCTTACAGATGTATCGGGTTTTTAACTTATAAAATGTTTCAATTAGATAATTTCAAAGTATGTGCAAGAAAACTTAGCAAGTAAATGCAGGTATATATGCTGTAATCAATACTGAATTTTTTAAAAATTAGATCTAGATACATAAAAGATATTAGAAGTTTAGTTACACAGAGTGCAATTTAAACAGAATTTGAACATCAAACTACAAGATATTTTTCAAAGTTCCATGCTTACATATTTATCTATCAAGTAAAGTAGGTTTCCTCTCATTTGAGAAAGCTAGTCAGTTCTTTGGTGACTATTTTATCATTACTTATTTGATAAACCAATTGTTAGAAAGCTGCATCAACTATTTGATTTTTTGTGGGTTTTTTTCCATTTTCTGAGCCACTTTTCATTTTCTCAGACAGCAAATAGTCTAAAAGAAGTTTAGAGAATCAAACTCACTTTTAGCTTTCTGCTGTGGGCCAATCAGTTTTTAATTACTTAATGCAAGACAAAAAAAATGGGTGAACTCCACTTACAAAAGGTGGTTAAGCATATACTTTTAAGAAAATTCTGCTAGTAAAATTAAATTGCATCTCTTATATTTAAGGTGTTCTAACCTGTATAAAAGCAGAAGGTAGTTAGAGATATATACATAATAATTACTTGTGATCCAAACGGGTAATGTTCAACTCCATCAACAGCAAGTTTTACTTGGTCAGATAAGTAGTGTCAATCCTATTCCTGACAATATGTCACATTTTATTTAATAATGTACAGATTTCTCTATCAGAGATTAAAGAGAGAAAACAATTTTTTTCTTTGTAAATGGCTTTGATTTTTTTTTCAGGGGAGAAAATTTCAGAAATATTCAGCAGTTACTATTATTAAGAACCTTTTTTTTCACTTTATGAACACATTAGAGAGAACAAAAACAATTTTTCATATGGCTTGATTCAGGTAACAAAAACAGTACATAAGCACACCAGCAGATATAAATATAGCAACTGTTTATTAAAAATTTAATTGCAGCTAGGTATCAAGGCAGCATGTAAAGGAAAATAAAAATTCTGTTCTACTAGAGATGATTAGTTGAACAAAGTAGTAAGTTTTAATCATGTCACTCAAAACAAGTTAAATTCCTTAAATAATTTTTGTGCCAATATCATGATTACCATTTCCTCTGGTCTTTTCTGAGGTACATTGTTAACTTACTCATGTAACTGTTAGATATATGATTAACAGATCTATGCTAACACTGAGCTATGAAATCCTTGAGCACTTATTAGTGAGGAAGAGCACTGGTTCTCACAATGACTTTTTAACTTGTTAATAGCTCGGCTAGGGATAAACAGTTATTAAATACCTGCCATAAATCTCAAACTAAAATTGTTATTAGTCCTTTCAAATACAAAAGTAGAAAAACGTGGCTTGTTGGAAATATAGATAAACACCTTCTTATTTGGATAAATGAATAATAAATAAAGTGCAAAAAAAAACTGGGAGAAAAAACTGTTATTAACCCAAATCACTTCCAGAGTGAGAAATTAATTACAAAGACATCCAGATTGGGAAACTTTTATAAAGGCTGAAGGACTCAAATAGTTTTCTTCTCAAAGTCCAATGAAATACATACCAATTTATCACATGAAACTTGACAGGAAGTATATTATGCATTCATACTTATTCAGCTGGTTTATGTGGCTAAATGTGTGTCCTAGGTTACAATGTAAGGTGTGCCCAAAGTATGTATTTTATTCATAATCCTCATGAGCTGTGTAAAGCAGGTGGGGCAGTGTTTCCCTTGCCCCCTGCCTCTGGGCTACCTTCTGTTAATAGCCCATCAATGCCTTGCCCATGACTCCCTCCAGGAGTTCTCTCTGTGTAATGGGCCGTCAAGGACCCACTGCATGACCCATAGAACGGTATCTGTCCATTGTGAGATGCTCCACCCAGGGGGAGGAGCCAAGCATTCCCACCTGGATGTAATCTGGGATTTGGGGCAGTGTTGCAGTGCATGTTTAAACCTTTCAGTTACATGTATCAAGTTTGTATGTGCCCAGCCTGTTCCTTCCCAAACCCC
>JBBMKD010000170.1:51732925-51787384 GCA_037834095.1 Argya squamiceps | reverse complement strand
CGAGCTATGTTCTGAGGTACTTAAGAGCGATGCTTAGGCCAGCCTCCGCCCTTTTCCACATGAAGATCCAGCAATAATCATCCTTGCCACCCACGGAAGGGGTCTTTCATTTCCGAAAGCTTCACCATGCTTCCAGCTAGCAGAACTGAGGTACCCACGAACTCTCGCTGGGGCCTGGAGAAGGCAGCAGAGCGAGTAAGCTGCTCCCAGGGGAAAACTGCAGCAGGGCAGTGCAGGGAGCTTTTACCCACTGGATTCCCAGAGGATGAGAGCTATCAGACCTTTCTATGGGATCACTGCTTCAACAAGAGCCCTTCATCTGGACTGCTTCCACCAGCCTAAATAACAGGGTGTCAGATTGTATTCTGACTCTTGTACTATTGCTTTTTTTTTTTTTTTTTTTCTCCTCCTATTAAATTGTACTTCTGACTTGGAGTCTCTCACTGGTTTTGCTTTCAAACCAGCACAATGTGCATTGGCTAATTCTTTAAAATTATTTTCCTTTGAGCAGACAATCCTAAAATTTAGTTAAATGGAACATTTTTGACAGTGAAAAACATAGGCTGCTTCCTGCTATTTAAAAGACATGGAGGTGAATTTATGTTCACACTATCACAAAAAACATGGGCTTATTTTCTGATATTGAGGCCAGTGAGGGAAGTATCTCTCACATTGTTACTTTCAACCTTGTTACTCTCCAAAACAGGTGTCTACCATTCAGTTCAGGGATTTTTCTCTGGCATTAGTTTCTAGACTGTGTCTAGGACTGCTACATTTCACAAATCAGAAGTTTTTCCAGGATTATTCTAGCAGTTTTGAATTATGAACAGCAGAGTTTCAGAGTCTGGAAGTGTCCCTTTAATTTACTGGACTTTCTTCAAGTGAACTTGCTTCATTAGATAGGAAAATCCTGTGACACGCGTCAAAATCATGAGAATTTAGCCTTCACTTTGAAAGTGCTAAGAGTCCCACAGAATTCTTGCATTCTGTTTAATTTAAAAGGCAGTCTTCTTTAACTGTGAGCTCAAATACCAAATATATTTTTAGGTGGTTGTCTAGCTACTAGAATTCAGGGTGCAAATATAAGCTCTTTCACAACATAGATAGATCCTGGGAAAACTATAAAACCACACTTAATGAAGAAGAATTATTATTATTGAATATCATTGAAGAAACTACACAAATACCGGTGTAAAATTAGAAATTCTCCATTAATTAAATTTACTTTGAATCCCAGATGGTTTTTCTTTCTTTGGAATTCAATCATACATGAAAATAAGATTAAAAATGGTGTATATCATCAAAGAAGAGAAACAAATTAAAGAGAGATAATATAGCTAGGCTGCATCATATTGGATGCCTATGTAGGCTATATTTTCTGGTAATGGCTGGTATAAAAGAGCAAATTTTGACTAAAGGAGAGAAGGAGACACCTATTCAACAATTTGGAAGTCATCCTAAATTCTGAAAATTGTCTTGTGATATAAAAATAGATTTAGAATTTGTTCTGATTTTATGGGGTTTATTCATAAAGCCAACTGAATATTTTATATTCATGTTGTAACTCCAGCTGAATTTCACCCCCCAGGAAAAAATGCACCAAACCAAAACAAACAAAACCCTCCATACCACTTGCAGGTAAAGCGTTTCCAGATCTAAGAATTATTGTGTCACCACCATTGCACAAATTGACCACCAACTGTCAGGGAAGACACAGTTAATCTAGGCAAATGAATCAGTCGCTAGGTAAGACTGCTAGTCTTTGAACAGAAGCTACAAATTTTCTTCCAAGGTGTTTCCCTGTCAACAGAGAATAAGGAAATTCACTATTAACAGTGTTCTGTTACTCTGAAAATCAGAACAGAGATGGAGATAACAACATGGCTACTACAAAGGAAATTAAAGCTGCTGTAGTCTACTAAAATAGTGGATAAATGGGAAATGTTCATGTAGTTTTTTAGGCCTTCCAGGTATCTTTAGCAAGTCCTCTGTAGAAACCTCCTACTCCTATGAAGAAAGGTAAAATACCGCCATGCATTCAAAACAGACTTAGATGTGGAAAATAAAGTGTAGGAATAAATTATCAATTTTCAGAATGACAAAAAGCTAAGAACTTGATTTTCCAAAATGTTGTATGAGGAATGTGGTTGTTATACTCACATATACTCAATACTGAAAAAGATTATGTGGAGGAAGGTCATGAGGTTTTCTAGGAACACAACATTATTCAGACTAGTTAAGATTAAAGAAATTGTGTAAGAATATCCAGAAAAACTGAAATTTACTTCCACAATGGCAATAGAAATCCAATTATCATAAATGGAAGTTGTTAAACACATGAATAACTTGCAGTATTAAATCAGTTCTATCCACTTTCAAAGTTAGGTTACTGTATTTTTAAGGACCATTAACTGGAAAATTCTGCTCAGCTACGATAAAATAGAAAATTGTGAAAAGAAATAATATAATATAATTTAAAATATTGTGAGCCAATGCACAATATTTTCTGACATAAAATAGCAATTTCAATTTCATAACAAATGTGTATCAGAAAAAAAGAAAAGCAATTTTTGACTAAGACTAAAGTTTGTGTTTGTATCCTGTGTGATCAAGACAGAATCAAGAAATAGAAATAAACTATTCATGTTGATGGCGTAGATGCTTTTCATACTGTATAGCATAGTAGATGTGTAAATATATACATATATAAACATTTACATGTATTTTGTTTCATTACAAAATCCACTTTGCTGTTTTTGTTTGGGGACATTAAACTTTCAAGTCCCAGTATTTTCTGTGGAATATAAAAATGAAACTTTCTAACCAAATTTAGCAAGCTATTTCTTTTATCTATTATTAAAATTTTATCTTCCTCCTACCCACAAAAAGTATCATTTAAGTAAACAAAAATTACAACAGAGAAATTCTGTCTTGTTCACAATAATTTATGGACTAAATTTGCTTAGTGAACACTGAAATGGAAGTTTTAAAACATACTTAAACAAAATGATGGAGTTTGTAGCATCCACTAACACTTTATTTGAACGTGGTATGCACACATACAGAAAATACTATATATGGAGTAATTTAAATGAACAATCCTACATACACTTATGACATAGATGTGAGATCTATCCGTTTAACAAGCAATTATCTAAGTGTGAATTAAATGAAAGAACTATTAGTTGTTTGATCTTACTGCTGTGTGTGGAAGAAATTAAAATATGAGTAGATATAATTGAATGATTGTTAAATGAAGCAATGGCCTCTGCACTGAGCCATGTGAGGCAATGTCAGGCACCATGAGATGGCTGGAGCACAGAGTGAGCCTGCTGGTTTCCCTGCTGCACCTTGTCCCTGCAGTCATCAGCTCTGGGATAGGCATCTTAGACAAGAAGAAATTATCCACTCTGAGGGTAATGATGCACTGGAACAGATTTTCCAGAGAAGTTGTGGCTGTTCCATGCCTGGAAGTGTTCAAGTCCAGGCTGGGTGGGGCTCTGAGGAACCTGGTCTAATGGGTGGTGTCCTCGTCCATGTCAAGGCGGTTTTATCTTTTTGTTTCTTTTCAACACAAACCATGCTGTGATTTTATGAGTCTATAACTTCACATTCCAGATTGTCTTACAATAGTATGTTCTAATATATGCAACAATATAATATTTACAACTAATATTCTATTAGTTAGTCAATATTTTAGTCTATTAATCTAATTCTTCTGCTTAGACAGCTATATTGGTATCACACAAAATTTTGTTAAAAAAACCCTTTATCATTAGTGATAAATGGTACCAGAGGATAGAGAATATTATTAATAAATCCAGATAGACAACTATATTGCATTCCTCTTTTGTGTATAATTATGTCTGTGTATGTTATGCCTAGATCAACAGTTTGAAAGTTCAAAGATCTTTTTTTCATTCAGGAAAAGAATTTATGTATTTGGGGAGTTTTTGTTTTCATTTATCAGTGGCACCCTTCTATATAAACAACCTTCGTTTTCCTTAGACTTCTTGTTAAACTTCTCCCCTTATAGAAGGTTAAGGTCTCTTAAATCTCATCCTGTTCACAAAATATGAAATATTGCCTACTGATGTCTTTTTGTCTTCTTTATTTCTTTAGATTAAAATGAAAATTAATGCTTGAAATAATTTAAGGATCTTTAAGAGTAGGGAAAAATAAAATTTTTCCACTCCTCATACACCTCATACAGAAATGAACATAGATAAGATGAAAATCAGTTTGTGAAGGAAACAGTAGAACAGATTTTTTTCAAGGCTTTCACAAAGCTGTGCAAATGTGTCTTCACTAGTGCTTTGTGATTGTGTGTTCTAAATGCAACACACATTGCTTTGACACCACCCAGACAAAAAACTTCATTAGACATCTGATCACTATTTTATTTAAGAGTCAAGAATTGTAGAGAAGCCAACAAAAACTCAATTCAGATGCAAAATCACAAGTCCAAAGAGATGCTGGGGTAAGAATCTATAGGATTTTTTTTCATTAGTACAGCAATTTTTTTTTCTCTCTTTTTAGTGTTAGAAATATGATTTGGATCTGTCACTGAAAGTATTATGAAAATGAGGATGGTAAATTATTTTTAAAATAGCAATTCAAGCATCTCCTAAGTAATTTCTTATTGTTGGACAATATTTTTATTTTTGTATGTGCATTTATGGATTAACTGCTTTATACTGTTATACACCAGCAGTGGTATCAAAATCAGTTTTGGTTTTCAACTGAACTAATTTTTTTTTTTCCCTAAAGGACTAACAGATATCCAATATGTGACAGCACATGGCTTAAAGATGCACTGTTGATAATGATTTCCCTCGAGGTAATATTATCTGGTAAAAAAAGATAAACCAAACTATCTCTCACATTCTAATGGGCAGAGGTCAGTATAACATCTGCCCTGGCTATTTTCAAATTGTTTCTGAATTCATGTATGGTGCTCCTCAGTCCCCAAAATTTGTTTGAGCATAAAACTGCAGTACCAGTGAATTGAATCTTCACTTTTTTTCTTTAGCTGATACTGTGGCAAATTGCTTTTCAGCTGCAAAAGCAGCTTATTTAAGGGTTTTTTTCCCAATGTTAGAAGTGAATAAAGTGGCCAGACACTGAGTACATTACAGTGACCTTGCTACTAGAAGTCAGCGATAATGAGCAATTTATGAAGTATGATACCTATGCTCTAGTATCAAAAGTAATATCATCCAATGGATTTTTCAATTTGTACAGCAGCTTTTTTTTGCTTCTTTTTCAGTTTTACTTTGCTGGTGGCACTAGCTCTTGAGGCCACCCTAACTTTTAATCCTCTTTTATAGTAGGAATCAACTAGTACTCAGCTTGCCTGTCTACTTCATTCCATTCCTATAAGAGAACCTTTTAGAAACATAAAGAACTCTGAACTCAGCAAAAGTTTCTGTCTGCAAACCTGCAGGCTGCAACAAACTAAGTACATACCTATCTGAGTTTTGCAGACAGTGGAAGAAATTTTGAGTAACTGGAACCAGAACAGAAGCTTACTACTATAATGATTTTTATTTGATCACTTGTTACATTGATAACTTGTTACTTGGTAATTCTGGTCTTCTCTTTTTGTTACATGCTTTACTAATCTCCTAAGTGAGTTTGGAGACTGAACCAGTTGCTGATCATACCATGTTAAAATTTGGAAATACATGTGGAGAGGGAAAAAAGAGAAAATCGCTGTAGCCCTGGTTCCATGCCTGAGGTGTTTTGGTTTTCTGAAATTCTTTTCCCAGGGAATTTTCTATAAACAAGAGAAGTGGTTTTGTAACTGTACCTATGTTTACATTCTTTTTCTTAGGACTTCTTCTTGATGTCCCTCTGGTCTGACCAATGTGGTTGAAAAGGTTTGCCTTTGTTTCTTTCACCAATCAAATTGGTCTGTGTAAAATCGTATAAAAGGCATACACATCCCAGTCATTTTCAGCCTTCTGAATCTCAGAGTCTGTGTCACTGTGGTATAAAACAGCATCAAATCGCTTTAACCATTGGTTGGTGTGAGATAACTTTGTACATAAAAGCTAACAAGATTGTGCTACTTTGAAAGGCGTTACTGTTTTCAGCACATATCCAAAGCACAGTACCCTAATAGCTACCATGAAGAAAATCAACTCTAACCTGGACAAAACCAGAAAATATGATCCATACTCATGATACATATTTGATTGTATTTGTTATTGTGTATCATATTTGGTATTGTGACTGAGCACATGTAAAGCCCCAAAAAACTTTCTCAATGAGACTTTTAGAATGTGTTATGGGTGTTCACGTACTCTGAGCTAGACACACAGGAGAAGTACTGACAAGATATTCTCAAGAGTTCAAAACAACAAAACAAAAAACAGGTTCACTGGCAACCTCGGAAAATCAGATGATTTTGGCAAAGGCTTAGAGTAGCATTCAGTCAACATAAAACCCTTCTCAAAGTATTAACTTAGCCTATTCAGCTTAGCAAACTTCAGGCTTATTTGATTTTCAGTTACTCAAAAATTCCCAGAAGACAGAATTAGAGGAAGAAATTGGAGATAAAGACAGGAAATATATAGAAAAGGGCACATATAGCTACCAACTCATGGGTTCCAGAAATGTTCAGCAGATAGAAATTCCAAGATGAGGTAGTGTAAGGACATGTGCTTGCTTTGTGTTCAGCTTTAAATATCCATTGGCCTTCCTGGTCCCATCCCTCAGGTAGGACTTCAAGCCATTTGGCCACTCAGGAGCTGGGTTAGGGGCTCCAGGAGCAGGTTGTGGAACATTGCCTCTGCTGTGCCAGGGATTGACAGGCACTGCTGGGCTGGGATACAGGTTCTAGGGATGGGGGTTGCAGAGCAAGGCACTGCCTTGCCAGGGTAAGGCCTGATGTGCCTCTTCCCCCACATTACATGCACCCCAAAATATCTCAAGACACCAATCTTTAGTCTCCCACAAATGTAGAATTTGCCCACAGAGGCTCTGGAGTCTCCATTCCTGGAGATTTTCGAAAGCCATCTCAATGCAGTCCTGAGAAAACAGTTTTTAGTGACCTCACCTGATCAGGGGAGCTGGGTGATCTTCAGAAGTCTCTTCCAGCCTCAGCTGACACTGTTATAAGAATGGAAAATTTGAGAACTGTAGTATATACACTGCACACCTGCAGAAATCCTATCTCCTTATGTTCTTCTCTTGGCATCCAGCCTATGAGGATTCAACTTGAACAGCAACTTGCAGAGACTTCTGCAGTGAAAATATTATCTAATGCAGATCCTTACCTGACTAAGCAGCTGTGGGTTAACTCCAGTAGGCAGCTCGGTCTCACACAAACCATGCCCCGGGTTGGAAAAGTGGACAAGGATTAATCAACCACTTATTGAAGGTGTTTAAATGTAAAATTATATAATTTTTAAAATATAGCAGTGAATTTTGCTATAAGATGGACAACATATATCTCATGTAGAGTAACTGTAACAGAAATTGAAATACCGGCAAATTAGAAAATGTTTAAAGAAAGCATCATTGAACATATGATGGAGGAGGGAATTTTTTTCCTTTTTTTCATTCTGAAGATAGGTAAAACTAAAAGTTCCAGTAGATACCTTATGTTAAAACAGATTTTTGTCTAGAAATGTGCAGCACCTTAGGAAACCAGTCAAAATTTCTAAAGCCAAGGGATTTGATGAATATTATATTGGTTTTATTGCTCTTATTTCAGCTTTGCTGGCAAGTAAAGGCATATTCTGCTGTTGGTAGCGTGGTGTAAGGAATGTTGACCATTGAAGATAAATAGAAAGCTGAACTGAATCATTGCTTATTGAGTTGTCTTGTGATTAAATAGAGATAGATGATAGTGAATTTGTATTTTAAGGCAAGCAGAGGTGGTTTTATAAATCAAAGTTTTTGTATGAGCAATAATAATGAATAAAAATCATAAGTATTATTCTATTTAAACTAAGCTTCACTTACCCTTTATATTTTTTCTCTATATTCTTTATTTACCTATTAAGAAAATTTTCCCTCCTTTTGCACAGTTCTGGTGCAATTACTGAAGAAATGTTAGCACCAAAGTACTCAAAGGCATTTTTTTTCCAAATGCTAGAAGAAATAATGTTCCTTAGCACAGATGTACAAATGTACAATAGATGTACATAGATGTAAAAATAAGGGAAAGAAGCTCACTGCAGCCTGCACCAGTCTCTACACAGAATCTGATGACAATCAATATACTTTACCACAACAATAGTGTAGGAGGAAATGCAACTACACCTATGAAGCTGTCTCTGCTCCATTTTGTAAAATCTTGCTATGCTACCAAAATATAAGGTATATATATGTCTGTATTATGGATTTCAGTCAATCTATGTTGAGACTTCACAACTTCTCCATACTTCAAATCTTATTCCATAGTATGTCTATGTCTAGACTATACATATTTTTAAGACATTTTACACTGATGATGTGAGAACTGAAACACTGGTGTTCCCACCCTGAGAAACTGAGCCATACACAAATATATTTAAATGAAGTATATTCTTTTTGTTATCAAAGAGTGAAGTATTAGGAGAATTTGTGTTGAAACAATTGACAACAATACATCATAAAGACCTTAAACAGGACTGTTGGTACCACCTATTATTAGGGTTGACCAGTGGTTCATATTTCCAGTTAATTATAACTTTGCATAGGTTAAATGGACAAAAAATCACATTTCCATGCTAAGTGAACAACTCAGGATGGAATAATTTGTCCTTTTTTTGCATTTCTACCATAAATGTTTAATCAAACAGGTCTGCTATTCTTAAGAAAGTGTCTAAAAACATATGCAAAATTAACTACTATTTCCTTGTATAAAAATCTGCATACTACATGTTTTGAAAAACAGATTTTTACAAAGTCTGTCAAGAATACGTGTCTTGTTATCCATTAAAATCTTCAAATCTGCTCAAGGTATAAGACTCTAAAAAGTTTTCACTACAAGACAGGTAACAATAAGCAATACAGAACTGACCAAATCTTTCCTCAGAAAACTACTATTGCCTGGAACTCCTGATAGCCGTATTTGTACTAAATTCAGGAAACTCACTTTCTTAGGCTCTTTTTCCTTAGAAGACACATGAGACTATAAACTGAAAGAGAAAAGATCAGTAGGTGGACAGAAAGCAAAAATTTGTGATAGTAAACAGAAACGGCAAGGAAAGATCTGAGAATAAAGATAACACAAGAAATTGGGATGGCTGGTGAGGAGTCAATGTATCTGTATGAAGCCTAAGAGATGACATGGAGAGCCTAGATGAACGAATAAAGGAAATTAGTGAAAGAAGATGAGCTGGAGGAGAGAACTGATAGAAGGCAGAAAGGTTAATGACCAAATCACAAAAGTCAAAAACTCTGTACCCTTCAAATTATCCATAAAAGCCAAAGAGATTTTTATTCACATTTTGTTGATGAAACACTCTAAGACTCAGAAGACTGTGATTTCTGCAGTTCTATGATGAACTGAATTATCTGACAATCCATTGCACGTGTATGCCATTGCATGTTGGGAGAGTGAGGTTGGATATTAGGAAAAATTGTTTACTGAAAGAGTGGTTAAATATTGGAAAAAGTTCCCCATGGAAGTGGTGGAATCACCATTCCTGGAGTAGATGCGGCACTTTATGACACATGTCAATGCACTTGATGACCTTCAAAGTCTTTTCCAATCTTAATGATTCTATGATTATATATTCTGTCTAGAAGGAATGGTTGAACAAGAGGTAAAAAGGCTACTTGTCCAGGTTGCTGCCTTGCTAGTTAAAAGGAATGCTTACAGGGAAGGGAAGACTGCTATCTTATGCTGAGCATCTGGTGAGCTTGAAAAATACTGTGTGAGGCAGGCATTGAGGGGTAGCCTATGGGATAAGTGAGACTGAGACCTTGTTCAAAACAAAGGGTTTACTGTTAGGTAGAAACAAAAGCCAAACTTGTGCAAGATAATTTCTTTTTTAAAGACCTAGAGAGAATCTGTTCTGACCCAGAACACAGGGAGTTCTTTGATTCAAAAACAAAGCTAGAAAAAAGATGATGGTGGAGAAAAAGGAGAATTGTTTAAAACCTTCTCAGGTAATTTTGGTGTTTGAAACAGACAACATTTTTAACAAAAAGGATTACTTTGTTTTAGTTTATATATTTTTTAAATAATCCATTTTTATAGATTGACAGCCTTCAATGTCTTTTGGTGTGTTCCTTTAAAGAAAGGAACATGGAGAGCTACTTGCCTCAAGATTCTCCTCTAGTTGAGTTTGCCAGAGTCCAGACATGATAAAACTTTGTGATACAAAGTAGAACAGTTGAATCACACCATTTACACTATTTTTTCTCATGCAGCATGATTTCCTCCTTTTTTGGGAGTACAATTAATGCCATGAATGGCTACCAGGTGAACTACAGGATGCCCTCAGCTGCATTTGAAGATACTGCGAACAGTAGCCTGAACTTAAGGGCTAAGTACTCTAAAAATAAGTTTCTAGCTATTCTAGTTTCTAGAATATCCTAGTTTCTAGATATTCAGTCTTTGATTTATCAGATAATGCATCTCAGTGTTCCAGTCACAAAAAGGAGGATAATTCTAGCTTTTCAGTTCTCCAACCCATTTTGAACATAAATTCAATACTCTGTTGTGAGGCAGTGAAATACCATAAAGTCATGGGTAGTAACAGAGGATGTTAAGGTTACCAAGCTTGTTAACAAACCATATCATAGGAGGTTTTTGCTAATGTGAATTGAATAAAACATGGGCATTACATTGAGAAATGCTCTGCTCAAAGCTGAAGAAGATGAAAACACAAGAGGGAACAACAGAACAAGTAAAACAGGACAAGAACAGAGGTCTCCTCCTTGCTAATTGATAATTTTCATCACAAGATGAAACCACACTTTTTACATTCAAACTGTAGAGTTTGCTTCAAGTGCCATCTGCCCTAAAATTTCATTGATCTATGGATCTTAATACTTGGTCTATACTCCACGGTTACTACAGAATAGTAATTAGAGTTGTAGCTTCAATCTTATGCTCCAGATAAATTTCATTGACAGAAGTATATTATTCCATTAATATATTTCAGAATTCCAAGGAAAGTGGAAATGTGCATTCTCTACTGTTCAATTGATATTACATACTGGTCTGGTCAAACAGAGAGGCTTTCCAGAATAGACTCAAATAAGAATCAGATGTCACTGTTGAATGGGATGGGGGGAGTGGAAAGCTGTCAGCAGCAGTTATTTATTTCTACATACAATAAACTATGACAGCTAGCATATTTTAAGACAAAGTGAGACAAAACTATATGTGACCTCTACGATTAATTTTCCTATCAACTTCTTCTGGCAGTACAACACAAAAAAAAATAAAATCTTTGTATTTTTGTTAAAAAACAAGGTTGGGAGTGATATGTGTACCTTCATTTTACATTTGCATTCTATTTCCAAGAGAGATATAGAAGGTTGTTTTTAATTTATACAAGGCATTATATACTTTTGAGAATGATATTCTTATTGTAGCCATTCCTTACTTTAATTTCTCTTTGATTTCCCCTAGGCAGAACTTTGTTTGTAAATATTTATCTGAATTATGAGCAATATTCTAATATAGCTTTCAAAAGAATTCTTTGTTGCTTTTCATATCTTGCTTATAGCTACAATTTTTTTTCTCAAACAGTTGCCGTATATGTAATCCTAAAATCTGCTTTAATCCCTGAAAGAAGCTTGTTGGAATTTATCAGTGTGGATTGGGAAGATATGTATAACCAACTCTACACATGATTAGAATCTGGATCTGTAGACTTACTAAATCACCTGACTCCCCTGTCTTCAGCAGAAAGCCTTTTCCACACTATGACAGAACATACAGCATCAGAGCCTTATTTGGAAAAACTTAAATCCTTCTATTTTCTGAGAAAATTCTATAATTTTCTTCACACTTGCATGTATGCTCCATGTGCCTTCAGTGGTAACGTGCCTTTTTGTGAATTGTGAATTGTCATAATTGCTCACAAGCTATAGAGACACAGCTTTAAAACAGGTCACAGTACTATTAAAACAATCTGACATTTTGTAGCATCTCACACTGCTGTCAATAATGTATTATAATCAGTTATTTTAAATATAATATCAAACTAATTCTATGGATGAACATAAAATCTAGAAAATGTTTTCATTTTTAACCTCTTTGTTCTTTTGTGCATGCCCCAGAATAAATGTGAGAGGTGAAAGATTCTCTCTGTATCTTCTTGCTATAAGAAATTTTTTATTCTTCTGGCATTCAGATTGAATCAAACTTGCAGATGACATTATTTTAAATAATGTTAAAATGGAAGTAAAAGTGGAAACAATATTGTTAACACTATTGCTAACTTCTCAGGCACAGAAGAAAATTCTACAGATGTGCCTTGGTAACTAAATAGCTTTAGCTACTAGATATCAGTAAGGCTTTCTACACGAAGAATAACTGCTTATAAATTATGTTCAATTGTTTTATAATAGGTGCACTATGTCTATATGAAGTCCAGGTTCAGTTTGTAAATCACTGGATGTGCAGAAAATATTTTTCATGAATGCTTTGCAATCCTTAATAATGCAATTAACTAATTACTGAGAGTACTTACTTAGAGATGTAAATATGTACTAATTTGTGAAGTAAGTTTACCCTTATAAATATTAAATCACATAAACAAAGTTCTATCTTCAGGCTGACTTCAATACATTAAAAGAAAATTCAGAGCCAATTTAGAGACCTCATGTGCTGTTTCACTGCTTTTAGATATTTTAGGCCATAGTATAAAATATTTTTATTATAGAGTGAACAGTGGTAGAGCTAAAAATATGCTAATATTCATGGCTCATATTATGTAGTTTGTAAATTTTTAAAAATATTTTGCTCCAATAACTTTCACTGAAATATACACTTAAAACTCACAATATGTTGAGCAAAACCACTCAATGACATGTGATGCTACATTTTCTCTTAACATATTTTCACAGTGTGTTTTTATGATCAGAGTGAATTTAATCGATTAGAATTGAATAATACAATAGTAGAAAACCTTAGGATTAAAGCTATGGAACTAAAAAAAGATAAGTTGATTGACTCTGAAGAATTGGATAGCAAATGTTTTCTGTTTCACAAAAGTTAAGGTTATAAGAGATGGAGAGATTTCAGAGAAGGAGGAAGTTAAAGCATAATTGGATTTTTTAACAAAGATATAACAAAAAGAATAAATTACTAAAAAGAACCCCAACAAAACAAAATAAATTCTATAAATTTGAGAAGAAATTAATTAATGGATAAGAATACTCTAATGCTTAGGCCCAGCACTTGAGAAATAGCTGAATTCTTTACTTTGATATGGAGACTTTGAAGACCTATTGGAAGGTATGGTTATATGGCATAGTCATCTGGAATTAAAAAGAATATATGTGATCCTTTGTTTTTAGCTTTAAAATATAGGTTCTACTTGTAAAACAACAGTAAGAATTGACCAATGCAGTAAAATGTATATGTTGTTCAAACACACATTAAAAACACCTGTTGGCTCACCTAAGTACCTTCTAAACACTCTGTTCCTTGGCCTGTCAGTATTTTGTCCATGATTTTGTCCAAGACATCTAATTTCTTTGAATCTCCACTTTGCAGATGTAAAACTTTGAGTCAAAATATATCTCAGTATTTAATATTTCATATATTCATCCCGATATGGGAGATGCACAGAAGCAGATGTGACAAGAACAGTTTATTTGAGTAATAGGAATAAAATTTATGTTTTACAATATGTTTTAAGTCTATTCTGCTTAGAAAATTTTAGAGACGGCATAACAGAACTATTGGAAAAAAAAAGTTAGTAGGGAGGTTATATTTGTTAATGAGTCTGTACTTAAAAAATAACTCCGTTATGGTACTTTCCATGAGGAAACCATCTTACCCGCCCAACAAAAACCCCAACTAAAACAAAACCCCTAACCAAAACCCAACCATTAAAACCATAATGACTCTGTTTATTTTTTAGATGATCTGGTAGCCACCGGACATACCAGAATATGTAAGAACTATTTTTTTGTTTATTTTATAAGGCATTCTAAGTCTAATGTCTTCAGGCTTCTCTAGAAGTCTGTCAAATTTCATTACTTTTTTACATCTCTCTTTTTTCTGAAGTTTGCACATTCAAATTTTCTGCCTAAGTCAACAGAACACTGATATCTTCAGTTCCCTGACCGAGTCTCTAAAGGAAAGGCTATTACAGGTACAAAGACAATGGTACTCAAAGTTCCACTGTAAAATATTGTCTTTATTTCCACCTCATTCACAGTGTAAACTCTGAAGTCCCACTTTTTAAATCCTTCTGACATACATCTGATGTTGCATTCATTGCTTTTGTAATCAAACGCATGATGTGATGAAAATAAAAATCTATTGTCAGATCTAAGTAACAACATTCCACAAAATATCACTTAAATGTAATGATAAGCAAAAGGATACTGAAAAGCAGAGTTAACCTTGACAAGTGTGGTTATCATTCAGTAATAAGATGAACTAATAGACTGGAGGGTTTCCAGGGTTTCCAAATTTCCTGTCTCTTCCATGTTCTTGAAACTGAATGAGCAGAGTCAGGATGTCTTTTAGCCTATGGTGTATTCTAGGGATGAAGATTGCATACCCCTTGAAAGTGAAGTTCTGAATTACTGTTTATTTAGAGATTCAAAGAGTAGCTGAGTTCACACAGCTTTATTGAATGGACAATCCATTCTACATTTCTCTAAGGGACTGAGGGTATGAATAAACAGAATGAAAATAAGAACCTTCCAAAAGCATAGCAAAGAGTTTCTGGGAAACAGAAATATTAGTATACTCATTTACTAGCTTGATTCATATTTTACAATACTACAGTAGCTTAATTTTCACCTGTGTGAAATTCACTGCACTACTGCATCAATAATTCATCATATAGGACTTAGCATTTTAAGTATACACCAATTTTAAGTATATGCCAAATTTAAGTACATACCAAGAAATGTGCTATAAAACTGCTCCCTAGGAGAACCGTGTGAGATGATTCCACAATACACTTGTCAGTGATTGTTTCACCTGCTATTGCTTTCTGAGCAAGTGGCTGAGTCTACCAAGGAGCAAAATCTTAGCAAATGGAGAAGGACCGTATGACACATATGTACTTGTACAGACCTAAATATTCAGCCACATCTGCAACATGTCTGCAGTTACATCCCAGCACATCTTCCTTGCTTCCAGTACTGCTACTTAAATATCCTACTTGGATAATAACAGCATACTTTTTTTTTCTTTTGTTATTATTACTGCTGTTGATATTATTTCCTATCTCTAACATATATTATATAGTTTTACTTACAAAGGGAAGGGAAAGAAGCAGTTGCATATCTTTTCCTCTGAGTCTGATGGAAATGATTAATTTGATTCTGTACCAATTTATCTTACCCTTTATTAATACATACTGGTTTATTCTTCATGTGAATTTTACATCCAGTATTGTCATCATATTCCCTTGAGAGGTTATTGTTTTTCTTCTCCCACCCATGTATAGAGGATTTTACACATCCTCTAGCTCTAATTTTTGAATGCTTTTCTTAGGAGAATGTTGTGTTGTATCACCAACATCCACTTTTCAAAGCACTGTTTTCTGCTTCATTAGACATTCATCATCTCAAAAAGGGTGTAGTACATAGAAAAGTTGGAAGATTTACTATACTTTGCATACTATTTTATGACTTTTTCTCTACCTTTCCTCATGAGCAATTAATACTGAGGAGGGGTCTCAAATCAAGGGATCTCAAAAAGACTGTTCACCTATGTATTCAATATAAGGCAGGTACTTAATTTCCTTTCTGAAGCTACTCTAATTAACCAGTATCTATCACTGAAAAAACAATTAGTTTCAAAATATATGCTATCAAATAAGAATTATCTGTATTGAAATCTTTGGCTGTAAAAATCAGTCTAATTGCTTCCTTTTAGGTTTATATTCATAGGAAAAATGACACTTAAAAAAAAAAGTCATTTTTTATATCAGTTCTATTTAAAAATTGAATGATAATTTAAAAAATTTAGAACATAACTAGAAGCTGAACTATATTCATAAGAGTAAATAAATATGAATTTATTTTTAATGAAAATAAATGTGGTCTTGTATGACTGCCCTACAAAAAAAAAATCAAAAAACCAATCATCATAGGTAGTAAAAATCAAGTGATTTTACTGCAGCTCAAAACTATATTGACCTGAATTTTTCTGCTGATGTAATTTTATTCATTTTTGTTTTGCCTGCTAGAACCAAATGCTTGTCTCCATGTGTAGCCCTAGAGCCAAAAAGAATGCACATCTCATGTAATACGGTAAGTGCTATCTCCAGTCAGAAAGTTCCTCCTGTGATATTTAAGTGCCAAAAAAAGATGATCTGCAAAGTGAAGACAAGTACATAGAACTCCTGAGTATCTGAAACTGCCAACAAGACAAATTGTTTTTATAGTAAGTGCCTAAGAAATGCATTAGTACCACTTCCATTTGGAAGACAAAATGAATGTAACATAAGAGCAAAACAGCACAATCTGTTGTAAAGCAAGCCTGTGGCAGACAATGACATTGTTGGCACATGCAGCATAAAAGAGGAAATGGAGAAAAGTTGTCCTGGGTGTGGAGATAACTAATGCAGTACTATTCAAGTGAGCTGCATCTGCAGCTTGATTTAGTTTTACTAATAGACACACAGAGGCATTGAATCTTGCAAGCTGCACAGCAGGAGCTCAAGACTGCATGTTCTGAGCCTCTACCCTTTTCCTTATGCAGCATATTTTCAACTGAATTAATGTCAGAATGCAAAAAATACATTCAGCTTCACTGGATAAATACCTTTGCTTGATTGATGTCTCTGGTAATGAGTTCAGTCCAGAAATGAATAATGTTAAACAATGAGAAAACCTCCTGTTGGGTCTTTGGTTTATGTCCCATCTAACCTTCACACTGATTTTATCTATGAATTATCATTCACAGTGTTCCTGATATTTAACAGTTAATTGAAAGTAAAAAATACAGGCATTATCTTTCAGATAATTTTCAAATGTTTTCAATTTCAACTTTCCGAAAAAAAGGCCACAGTCAAAGTGCTCTCTATTTGCTTATATATCTTTTTGAAAAGATCCTGGATCACTTGGATTGATATCTTTTACATAAATTCAATTATCATTGATGCTTTTTCAACTGGTTTTGCTGACAGCTAAAAACAATGCAATATTGTGTGTGTTTAGGTATCTCCAAAACCAAGAGAGAAAGAAAATTCAAGTTTCACTCAACAGGGTTTTTTTATTAAAAAAAACACAACAAAACACTATTGAAGGATCAGACCTTTTAGACAGTTCAATTTGATTGTTTTCTCATTACAAGTTTATTACCCAGCACAGTTTGTTAAGAATTGGAAATCAGATTATAGACTTAGTCCCTTGTGACTAATAACTTTGCATTCCTGGTGCGAAAAAAAAAATCAAAGTAATCTGGAATAATTTTCTTTTGAAATTTTTCCTTTATAATTTGATCAATATTGTTAATATTTCCACTAATATTTCTGATAATTTTTAATTATATGAGCAAATTTGTTATTTCTCTGAGCTTATAGCAAATTTCTTACTCTGTTCATATATGACTTAATTATGTAATTTAGGCATATTCTTATGGAAGGTCTTTCACAATATTCAACAGATGGTTCAGAATTTGAAAAAGAATAAGGAAGGAAGTAATAGACAGACACTTTCACTGCCACAGAGAAAAAAGTATTGTATAACCATTCAATGAAAGCATGGTAGAAAGTCCAGCTAAAACTTTTCAGAGTATCTCCATCTAGATATATATATCAAGAGTACATTGCCAGGTCACATTGAACTTGTCATCCATTAATACCCCCACTTTTTCTTCAGAGCTGCTCTTGATCCCTTCACCCTCAGACCATTACTTGTACTTGGGATTGCCCTGACCCAGCTGCAGGACCTTGCACTTGACCTTCTTGAAATGCCTGAGAAGTGCACAAGCTCACCTCTCAAACCTGTCAAGGTTCCTCTGGATGACATATCCTTTCCCTCCAGCCTGTTCCCTGCACCAGAAAACTTGGTGTTTTTGAGCACTGATAGTGCACTCAATCCCACAGTCCACATCACCAACAAAGACGTTAAACAGCGCCAGCTCCAATACTGACTCCTGAGGAATACCACCCATGCTTGGTCTCTACTTGGACATCAAGCCATGGACTGCAAGTCTTTGAGTGCATCCATCCAACCAATTCCTTATTCACTACATATTCCATCTGCCAAATCCATGTTTCCAGTTTAGAGACAAGGTTGTCATGTAAGACAGTGTTAAATGTTTTGCACGAGTCCGGATAGATTACATCAGTTGTTCTTCCCATATTCACCAATGCCTTAACCATGGCATAGAAGACCACCAAATCCATCAGGCACAATTTGCCTTTAGTGAAGCCATCTTGACTGCCATCAATCACCTCCTTATTTCACACATGCCCTATCATACCTTCCAGGAGGATCTGCTTCATGATCTTTCCAAGCATAGAGATGAAACTGGAACCTGTAGTTCCATGGGTCTTCCTTCTATCCCTTTTCGAAATTGGGGGTAAAGTTTCCCCTTTTTCAGTCAGCAGGAGCTTCACTGGAACAGTAAAAATTCTCAAATATGACAGGTATCAGCTTAGCAACTTCATCTGTCTGCTGCCTCAGTACACCTCAGTACCCACAGACACATCTCATCAGGTCCCATGGTTTTGTGCACCTTTAGGTTCCTTAGGTGGTCTCAAACCTAGTCTTCTCTGACAGTGGGAGATTCTTCATTCTCCCAATCCCTGGCTTTATGTCCTGTAACACAAGCAACATGAGTGGGACATTTACCATTGAAGACAAAGGCAGAAAATCATTGGGTAACTCAGTCTTCATGTCCTGGATAATCAGGTCTTCCATTTTCTTACAGAGAGCGTTCACATTTTCCCTAATCTCTCTTTTATCACCAACATAGCTTGTCTTGTTGCCCTTGATGTTCATGGGTTGATTTAATTCCATCAGGTCTTTAGCATTTGTGTTCTGACCCCTGGCTTAATCTCTCTAGATTCATCCCAGGCTATCTGTCCTTGATTCCACCCTCTCTAGTCTTCATTTTTGTGTTTGAGTTTGACCTTGTTCATCCACACAGGCCTCCTGGTGTTTTTGCCTGACTTTGCCTTAGTTGGAATGCATTGCTCCTGAATGCGTTGGGGACCAGATCCTATAATATTAGCCAATAGATTGACTGTAGGCTGATAGATACAACACAGATAGGTATACAGATATATTTATATAACAAGATATATATTTATATAACAAGAAGTTTTATTCAAAGATTTATTCAAATTTATTCAAAAATCCTTTGTTCAAAGACAAAGGATTCTCAGAGTGTTATTCAGTGTTGAAAACACTAGCACGAGCACTAAAAGATACAGTCAGTCAATAGTTTGTGCAGAAAGCCTGTCCTGCAATTAGCATGTTGATTCTGTTGCCTGTATGTTAGGAGGTGTTAAACTGGAAGGAAGCACACCAGAGGACAGAGATAGGGATAGTTTGCTCAAGGGTCTTCCTAGTTGTCTTGTCTGCCACCTAGTGTCAAGCTAGATGATAATTCTGATGCTGTAGTGGGGAGTTAATGTTTGTTAGTTATGCATCATTTGGAGCTTCACATTAAAAAAATCTTCTAAGATTCAAGATAACATTAAATGCAAAACAAAAAAAAACCATATTGGGCTTTGATCCAACATCTTCTGAGATTGATATTTAATATTACAGATGTAAATTTTGAAAGCATAAAAGAGAAAAGAGTTAAAACCCCCAGCAAATATGATTTTTAGGCTAATTTTGAAATGGAAATTTCAAATTTTAGGTGGAAAGAGGGGGCTTATAGGCATATGAAAATCTAAGTAGCCTAATTTTAAGGCTGATGAGCACTCATAAATCTCATTACCTACACAAGATTTATGGAGAGCATATCTGTTTCAGAATAGGAGAAAATAATGATCTGTGAGAAAGACCTACATTGGGAGTTTTTTATTTAGTAGCTTCCTGTTTTATTTCAGGGTTAATCTGATCTGGTTACTTTTAAAGATGCATTTTAACTGTTGCGCAATGATTAAAAATCTCTTTCATGTTTGACTGCAAAAGTGGCAAGGAGGCATTGATGGCTCTGGTACGGATTCTTGTTACAAACATCCATCCTTTGTACTTTTATATACATAATCTGATTTCACCTGTGAACTAATTATGAAGAGTTTTATATGTTGATCAAGTCACAGCCTAGGCGCTGAGCTGTGCAATGTCTAAACTTCTGCCAGTTTTAAAGGATCTTTTTCTTTTTTCTCTTAAAGCTTGTATTTTCTGCCTTTTTCTTGTCCCACTCTAGTCTATAGAAAACTTTCTTGAAAACGTGTGTTTTGGGAAGTTCTGAAAAGCTGGGGGAAAAGCAGTATCTGTGTTTGCATACAATATCTAAAGGATTTTCCCTTCCTCTGCAGCAGGCAGCTGCAGAAATTGATCTTGGTCTGACAGAAGGTGCCCAATACAGAAAGCTCGATACATTTCTTTGACCAAAGATGGATGTCCCTTGGTTTGCACATATCAAAAGAGCAACCAACCATTTTCTCTTTTCCAAGTCATTCTAGTTACTTCATGAAGAGACAAATTGAAAGTTAATCTTTTGTAGTGATTTCTGACTAAGCTAAGCAAAACTTCATTCAGTTTTATGAAAGCATGCTTTTCAAAAGTCTGGGTCTCCACTGGCTATTTTTGGGTCAAAAGAACAAACTTCGATTGCACTTCCAATATATACCTCTTATGTTTCCAAACAAAATCAGCAGACCTCAGGATTTGGCATCTGTAAGGCTGCAAACAATATGAGTATCCCAAAATTAGAACATGCACCTTTCTGAAAACAAAATGTGATTTATTTGTATTCAAAAGAGCTATTCACTCACATGAAAAAGAAAACAAAGTATGCATACTCTCCTGCCTATGCTTGACATTTCCTTCAAACCTAGATAAAGACACAGGTATCCCTGCCTCCATTTTTGTCTGCTGTTAGACCCATTTTCTTGCTATGTTTCTCAGCCATATCTGCCATCCACCTGACTGATTCAGACTAGACATTGACAACTCTTCCATGTCCCATCTTGCTGGATAGGACTGTTAGCTAAGTGAGCCTTTTGGTTTGGGTGGTATTTTTAACAGTCATTAAAGTGATTAAGTCATAGGGTCAGCTTTCCACATCTGTTACAGTGGCTTCTGTGGGCAGATGATTGTCAATCTACTCCTCAGTCAAACCTTATAATGCTTTATATACTTCCAGATTTTCCAAATTATGCGTAAAATGTCATAGGAAAAACAAGTGATGATATAATAAAATATTATTTACCACCAACAAGTCCATGCTGACTGCTGATATAATTAACAACTGACAGCAAAGTCATAAAATGTAAAATGTTACATAATTTATTCTATTTTATTCAAAAGTTTTTCTCAAGAGAAATACAGCATGAATTGAAGTAATTCATTCATCTCAACAGTAGCTACACAGTGATGATTCAATATAACCGGACAATGGTTTTTTATATGGATACATATAAAAAAAATTAAAATAAACTGGTGCGGTGGGAATAAATATTATTTTGAGATTCTCTAAGCATGAAAAATTGTCTCACCAACAAGATAAGATACAGATAGAAACAATTTCCTCTTGAAGGGAATTCCTCTTTTAGGAGATTTTATTGCTATCCGACTTGAATAAAATAACTTAAACTATTCAGTAAAAAAACAGAAGATATAGATATTTCATATTTAAAAGTAAATTAACCATCATACCTAATTCAAAAAGATCATATTTTACTACAGTCTTAGTTTTTTCTTCTTACTTGATAATAATTACATTGCTATTGACCAGTAATAATTGGCACTAACAACAAAGTCAAAAGCAAGAATGAGATAAAGATTATTGAGTTGAAATGCAGGGAAAGCTGTTGTCTGTGCATTGTTAGAATCAGTGTGGCTAAACCCTGGACTATTTATTTGTATAACAAGAGTGACTTTTTCTATCCAAATTATAATAATACTACATTTTTGCAAATTCTAAAATCAAATTCTTCTCAATGAGAAAATAAATATACCCCCTAACTGAATGCATACAGCATACATTTGTTTTAGAGTTTCTCTTCAGTGTCCCCTTCCCTTCACCCTTCCCCCTTCCCTTTCCCCTTTCCTTTCCCCCTTCCCCATTAATAAAAGGAAATTAATATAGGAAAAGGAAATGCATTCATGCTATTTTAATGATTTGCCTTTAACCCAAGAAAGAAAGAGAATTCAAAGATAAGGCTTCCAATTAATCTTTAACTTATAACATAAAAGCACTGATTTTGAGCCTTAACAACATTGCAATTATGAAGGCACAGGGGGAATGTACTGTGGACATAGTCAAAGTTTTAATCCTAAATACGTCTGGCTCTTGTGAATTTCTCATAGCTTTAAAATTTAACATCATTTCTCTGTGTGTTATAAACATATGTGTTCTTGACCCACTTCAAAAAACAACTACAAGTGAAATACCATTTCCATTAATCATTCAAGAGCTTTGCAAGAAGACTGCATCTCAAGAGATGATTTTTTTCACTGAAGTTTACACTATTCAGCTTGGTTTCATCATTTTTTACATATATTGAGTTGCAGCTGCTTGTTGTTCAGAGCATTGGTTTTAGAATTTATTCCCATCCTTTCCATCCAAATGCACACATTGTCACTTAATATCCTGAAGAGAAAAATTAATTTCTGCGTAATTATAGTTTTGCCCTGACAAGTACAAAAAATTCATTGTAAACTAATACCTTGCAAATGAAATTCTATTTTCATTCTTTAATCACTATGTAATGAGACTACAAAGGAGATGTTTGTACTGTGTTGAAATAGTAAATAGATATAACAATAATTTTTCACACTTTTCACCAGATTTTCTTACTAATTTTTTAATAGGAATGTGGATCCACACTATTGGCTCTCCTTGCGAGACTAAAATTTAAGTTTATTATATACTTGCAGAAATTACTTTTCCTATCCATTATATAATGTCAGGTTATGTTGGAAATATTCTGTGATTGTTATTGGCACTAGTAAGACGGTATCATTTAAAGAGTCATAGTCAATAAATCCTTTAAATTATATATCTGTATATTAGATATTGAAATTTATCATTGCTGCACCACATTTTCTTCATGGATCCAGCTCTAAAATCCAATACTCATGAGGACCATACTTAATTCAGTGCTGAGCATTTTAAAATCTGTAAATTCTGTTTACCTGTCTGTGCATTAAAAGTATAAAGACGCTGAAAAATATCGATAGTTGAATATTTGTGCTCACGCTTAGGAAGTTGCATGATTTTTGACACCTCAGTATTTCTCAGAAAAGGAAGATATCCTTGATTCTTGAACAGAACATTAATTTTGTTTTTTTACAAATAGAAAACTAGACAATAATCTATGTTTGTAAGAGCAGGTGAGGCAGAAAAATTTAAATTCAGTGTGAAAGATGTAGATTGTCAGGCATGTTTTCACTACTGTGCTTGAACTAGGAAATCTCAGTGGCTTCAGAAGGGTCACTAGAATGATAGATATTGCAACATTAGTTATCTCATAAGAAGTCCTTTTCAAATATGACAAGATTGCTAGTATCATCCAGCATTGATGATTTTAGCTACTTCCTGGCTAAAGGTATCTTATACTTATTAGTCTGCTAAATATTACATTTTGATCCAAAATTTTGTTAGGAAATAAAGAGAGGCAAGTTTTGTGGGTTTCGTTGTTTTTTGGTTGTTGTTGTTCTTGCTTGTTTTTGTTTTGGAGGGTTTTGTTTGTTTGTTTCAGGTTTTTTGTTTTGGGTTTTTGTTTGTTTGGGGTTTTTGGTTTTTGGTTTGTTATTTTTTTTTGGGTTTTTTTTGGGGGGGGGGGTGTTAATAGTAATTATCTATTTATCCAAAAATCCCCTGTGAGGGCAGCAAAAGATCTGCATGAATGAACAAGGGACTGCTGTCATTACTCAAGCACAAGCAGGAAATACACAGAAGATAAAAGCAGAGTCAGGCCACTTGGAAATTTGGCAGGAGGTATGAGGCTTTAGGCAAAGATATAGATCTGAAAAAAAATTCTGCCGAGTCTGGAAAAGTCATAAGCTTGCAAGAATCACTCTCCATGCTGCTGAGTAGTTGATAGTGTTTACCTAATAAGTTTCTGACTATTTTTCTTCTCAACAAATATGCACTTATCACAGTTCCAAGTGTGATCAGGCTGTGAATACACCAAAATATGCAGGAAATTAACATCCAGCTCAGAGGTAGAAGAGAACAGGAGGATTTTTCCTGCTCTCATCTACTCTGGATTAACCCCAGTGCTTGAATTAAAAGATGAGAATCTACTTCTCCTGTACCATCCACATGACTGATAAAAAGAAATTATGAAATATTAACACCTTTGATTCAAATATATGGGGGATTTGGCCTGGAGAAGGCATTAGACTCCTACAAAGCCTTACAGAATTATTAAAATAAAGTCAGAAACAAACGACTTAGGATCTGCAGTAAGTTGACCCCTTGCTGGCCAACAGCAAAGTCCACATCCAGTTGCCCTTTAACTCTTCCACCCCAGCAGGATACAGGAGAGAATCAGAAGGAAAAAAAATGACAAAAACGTCATGGATCATGATAAAGACAATTTAATAGTTGAAGAAAACAGAGACCAACACACAAGTGGTTTTAAAAGGCATTTACCAGCTCCTATCAGCTGATCAATTCCCAGAAAATCTTCCAGCTATCTCTGGAAAACTACTCCCCCACAAGGTAGTTTTACTGCTGACACCATGTCACATGCCATCAATATTCCTTTGGATAAGGATGAGAGCTGCCCTGCTGAATGACAGTAGTATGAACATGGGACAGTTGGCCTGGCCAAGATGTTCCCATGAAAGATACGAAGTGCTGCCAAAAGCATTAGGCACACATATATCTGATCTACATTATATAGGCACAACCTAACAATGTTTTTTCACATTCAAAAAAATATGAGCCCCTGAATTAGTGTCTTCCTTCTTCTCTAGTCAGTGTCATGTTTTTTGTATGTTACTAATGGTACCATCAGTGAAACTGTGCAATGGTGCTAATAGAAAAATACCAGTTTTATTCTGGAGTAACAATACTGTAAAACTGAACATTATCATATAGTGAACATAATTTTTAACTCTCACTATGAATTGCATCTTTCAAAGAATGACTGTTCAGGTAAGAGAAATTATTTGTACTAAACCTCAAATTCACTTTGCTTGATATTATCAGCTAAGCTTTTGAAAGAACATTAAAAGCACCTGTATTTTAAACTGCAGCTGATAAAGCAGCAAAGCTCTTGCTGAAGATAATGACCTAAAAAGGGATAACATCACAGTAGAATCAGATAGTGCCATTCAATTGTCTGTTCTGCCGTAAAGAAATGTGCTATTATTTCCTGATTTAAGATTATGAAGAACAATGCTCAGGTAATATTCACCTTCTTTGGAAAGATTTCTATGCACAGAATTAGATAAACAAAATGCTGTCTTCTAAGGCTGCTGAAAACTTATTGAACACAACAAACTCTTTCTGTCTTTTCAAAAAGTCAGACAGTAAGCTTTCTCACACTATAAGCATGTCGGCGTGTAATTCATATTCCTAAACTCAAGCCATAAATAGAGGTCTCATTGAGTTTTAGGATGACTGAAAGAAGAAAAATTGTCCAGGGTTGTCAGTGCTGGAACAGCAGAAAATAGGACAAAAATAGGACAGTTTATTGAAAACAATTTATTAGTAAGAAACAAAAAGGTAGCCAGCTACTTTGAAGAAAACAACCATCTCTAACTGGTACAAGGGACAGAGTGATTTTGAAAGTCTATACCTTTAGACAGTAAATGTAATCCTTTTCAATACTTGGAGAGCAGTTGTATGCTCTATTTATAAAAGATGAACTTCTTAATATTTAAAGAAGAAAAACAAAGGAAAAAATCAAGTAAATTCCCTATGAAATTGTTCAGTGTGTTTATACCATCCATGTAGGAGGTATACCTGCATATAAGATGTTCCTTTACATTTATACATGAAGCATAATAGCAAAAAAGTCACCAGAGAATATAAAACAGAGAAGGAAAGCACAGATTTCAGCTTTAGCTGAGACCATGATATTTTTTTTCTTATGCTAAAAAAACAAATAAAGGCACAAATTACATCCTTTTTCTCTCTTGCTCCATGGAGAACTGATAACCAGAAATGTTGCAGCAATTTTCTTTTGCTCACTACAGATTAATGCTGAGTGAAATACCGACTGCTGAGGGAAAAATTATTCAAATTTCATGGAGCTTTTGCCAACATTTGATGCAGTCAATGGTGCTTTTGTCGACTAAAATGCACTTAAACAGCTTTTTTTTTTTTAAGCTAACTGGTTTTTGCTAATCTTCGAGGTATTTTAAGTATGGATACAGATAAGTTTTAGGAAATGCTACTTTTTCCTTCTCCTAGATGAGAACTGGTTTTGGTTTCAGATAAAAGACAGATGTGCTAACTACTCTTTGTCTTCAGAAAACCATATTAACAACAGAAAAGTTTCTGGTATTGCAGAATACTTCTAGAATACTGAAATAATTCCTCTAATTTTAAAGAAAATTAAGAAATTATTTGTTATGATATCATTAAAGCCTTTATCCTGTGGTGATGAAACTTGAAAAGATCATTGTTCTCAAAATTCAAGCTCAAATTAGTTTCAAAATGAAATAAAGTAAGAATAAAAAAAAAATTTAAAAGAGGCTGGAGGTCAAGATGACTTTTTTAAACTATAGATCTAAATTTTAGGTGGTTGTCTCTGTGGGAGAGGTGAGGAAAAATTCAGTTCTCAGAAGTCAAGGTTTAAAATCTCTAGTTCATCAGTGAAGAAGGGGTGGCAGTTCTGAAAATCCCCATCACACCTATATTAACTTCAAAACCCCTCCACTGTGTAATGCACTATATCTAAGATAGGTGTCTATCTGGTTTCTCCATTAGGCAAATCTTTCTGCTCAGGACCTAATCTGTCTCAGCTTCTTCTAAGATGGATGGTGGCTCTTTCAAAGGAGATGTTCCAGTGCTTTTTTACCTATTGCCTAATACTTCATATCAGAGCACTTTCCTATGAATTTGGAGAAGTGTGTTCTGTCTGCTTTAACAGCAGGGGAATTATTAATTTATGTCTTAAGACAATACTGAAAGGGCTGAAAGGGCAAGAAACCTGACACTTGAAGAAGGAGCTAATCTCCAGTCTTGGGAGGATTGAAAACAAAAAAAAAAAACCTATATGCTATTAATTGTAATGCATATTTGTATTATATTAGGTCAACAATTGGAAGAAAGACAGGAACTATTTGCTAAGATCCTTTTTAGCCATTGGAGTCTAATAGCCTCTGTTTCTTTCACTAATATTTATTTACAGTTCAATAGAGATGAAAAAGTGGCCTCTCAGAATTTAGAAGAATTCTTTTTTCTGTCTCAAGATGATTAAAATGAAAAAAGGAAACTTTCAGATTTCGCTGAAAAATGCTAAAAGAAGACAGTGATTGTGAAGAAACTGAGCAGTGCTAGAAGCTCAAAGATCAGGATCATGACCATTTTTTCAGAATGCCCTTAGAGATCTCCGTGTTTATTTTGCTGTGCCCTAGTCAGGTAGAGACATAAGTAAGAAATAGATAATTATGTCCCTAAAATAAATACCATTAAAATGTGTGAAAGCAGCAAAGATATCAATAAATCTTTTAGATGCCTACAAAGTTAGGCTATAAACAATACAGACATACAGAACAGCTGTTTAGAAATTAGGTAAGACTTCAGGTCTCCTTGATAAGATTTCAGCAGAACAAACACCATTCAGAAATTCACTGATTTGTTTCAAAAATATTTTTACAACCAAGCAAGTAATTCGAAGCAGGAGATTAGGTTATCTTTCAGATCAAGTATATCTTAATCATATTGCACAGTGAAAAGTTAAGCATACAAGAACAGAGGGAAAAGAAGGAATAATGCAGTCCTAGGAAAAAAGGAGAATTATTTTATGCATATTTAAATGGATTTTTGGATAGCTACTTTTTCATCAGCCTATGACTATACTATGACTGAATTTTTGTAATTCTTTCATCTTTCATTTGATTAAAAAATAGCACTAATGCATAAGGCAATAGAAAATGGGACATAGTCCTCAATCACTTATATTTAAGCTAGGCAACAGAATGAAAGACAAAAATTTAAAGGTATAAAACACATATTATTAAGTCTACCAAATAGCAGTCTTATTCAATATGTATGTATCTGAGCAATAATTTTAAAAATCGTTGCAATTTCATGCCATTTCTGAATGTATTTGAGGGGTCACTGCACTGATAAATGGAGACATTCTCCAAAGTTACCAAGCACTAGTATATTCAAATACTCCTTAAGCATAAACTTTATTAAAATCTGTGCAGGATAGGAATGTTTTGATGGGCCTTATCCAACTCTGATTATCAATAGTATATCGATATCCTTTGCAAAAATTAATCACTTGTTTAAAAATTCCCAAATGCTAGAATGTTAGAAAATGAAAAATTATGGAGTCTAGCCCATTCTCAGCTAAGGTACAAATCTTCATTACTGTTATGAATACAGTAAATACCTGACAAATGTCCCCACCTCTCAATATGTAAACATGTCCAAAATTCATAGCAGCTTTGTCAGAGATTGTTTTGGATGGAATCTATAAGATACAGTTTTTTGTAATTAATCTGGAATTAGAGCACAAGTTTAAAACCAACCTGTGTATGCACAGCACCATTCCAAAGGAGAAATGGGATCATGACTCCACCATGATCAGCTTCTTCCCCACTTCTGCTTTACAGCTTATTTTGCTCTGTGCTAATAATATCTTTCTGTGTCTGCCTGCTCTTAGGTAAGTGAGCAAGATCAGTAATCTGTTTAGAGGAAAATGGTTGCATGTGCTCTCTTGTTTCCTGCATTGGCACACAATAAAGCGAAGGGGCATGAATTTGTTTGCCTTTTCTGTGAGTGGGGACATTAGTATTTACATATTACATGTCTTCATTAACCCCTGTTATGATGAAAAAATATAAATATATCTTTCATACTTTAGAAGAAAGACGTATGGAATTAGCTGAGAACACTTGTAATACACTGAAATTGCATGCTGCTTACCTGTATGAATAAGGAAAAGCAAATAAAGTAAATAAGGGAGATGACTTTTCTCCCCTTTCTTTTTCTGAATTCTGCAGTATAAGAAGTGGGCAAAAGTTATGGAGAAAAGTTATTTTGTTCATTAGACCAACTGATAAAGTTGGTAAAGACAAAGAATTTTTTTTTTTTCTCTCAAAAGTCTTTCTTCAGAGATAAATAAGCACCAAAACCTCTTTCCCTGAATTGCTGGCTAGGGAGTAAAGAATGTGAAGCGTCCTTTCGTGCACCCTGTTTCTGCTACTGCACTCAAGACAGCAGGGTGTAAAAGTTTCAGTCACTTGCCCCCATTAAAATTATACTGTGGTATTGCAAATGTTAATGGCTAACTAGTGCCTGGAAGGCAGAATCATCCTTTCTGTTGTGCTTCCACTAAACATTATGAGTCCTCTTGAGAATGGTGACCAAAGGACAGTCTCAGCTCATGTCTTCCTCTCTGTTGTCTGCTTGCCCCAATGCCTGCACATCTTGTCAAATTTAATTCAAGTCAAACGGGTTAGAGTCATGTTTCCTAACCCTGCATGTTTATTTCAGTAATGAACAATAGCAAGCTTGTTTTATAAATATACTTGATTCTTGCTAACAAGTAGAAACAGGTACACATTGCCTACAAGCTTTACCAGGATTCACATGCATGGAAATTTTCTTCAAAATCTTTTCAATTTGGCTAATTCACCATATTTTTAAACCAATATTCTCATGCAAGATATTGCTTTTAAGTCCCATGCAACACAAAGACATCGCAGTCCAGTCTTACATAGGGTGTGATAATCACTGCCACAACTTGGTGTAAACCATGTTTTAAAATTCTAAAAAGTGTCAGGCCAGTTGTTCTAATTAAATTTCTGTTATGCATGGGAAATTAATCCTTTCATTCCCAAGAACCAATTTTACACCAAAATTAGCACAAATACTAATTTAGCTTTTTTTTTTAACTATACCTTCTTTTATTTTACCCCATTTGCTGTGTTATATCTAAATTTAGGGATATCTTGGCTCTGTATAATAAAAAGAAATAGAAAAGAAATCCTGAGATAATAATCAAATGAGTTTCCTTTATTACTGAGAACCAGCAAAATACATAGGATAAAATGACATTGCAATAGCACAGGAATCTGAAAGGTCTACAGTAATTTGTATTCTCTAATTATCATCAGAGTTTGCAGAAACATACATCACATCTCACAGATTATAGAAGATATCTTCAGGTTTTACCCTCTGATAGAAAAGTAGGAAAGTTCAAACAGGTCCAAAATTCTATAAATAACAATACTGTATTACAGTGTTCTGAGAATGTGTCAAGTCTTGAAGAGCCAGATTGTGATCCTGGCTTTGTGCCCACACCAGGAATTATGAGGCTGTTCAGCACTCATGTTGCCTACATTTGCTGCCTCTATAATTACTAGCAAGCACAGAAGCAAGGAGCTTCTGTAGAACCATTGGTTTACCCTCTTTGCAGGTGGAACTAGAAAATTGACCACAAATAGTATAGAACTGTCCAATCCATAGGAGTTCTGAAAAGTAATCCACTCTAATTACAGGACTGATACATACTGGCATATTTCTCTGCCTGAAAAAGGGTGGGGTAGAAGTGTGAGAACACAGAACTCTGAGGCTTTGAGTCATAATGTGACTATTTTTTTAGGCTTGTGCATTATCATTGTTGTTAGCCTATGAATCAATGCTAATTTACTCCATGCACTACAGGCAATGAACACTCTCCTGACTCCTGGTATCTACAGTTCCATCTGTCCTAATGAAAGAGATTCCTCTTGTTTAAGCACTAGACCTCTGTACATCTACACTTGCTTATTTGATAATTCTTTCCCTAGTTATGCATTAGACAGCTCCACATACTTCTTTTTAAGACAAGAGCTGCACAGGCTGTTGGAGACAGTTTTCTTCATAAGCAAATCTCAAAAGTATATGCAGATAAAAGTCAGATTTCCACCAGTTTTCCCTCCTCAAATATGGGCCTCACAAACTCATCACACAGTCGCTCATCACAAATCCACATGTCACATCTCAAAACTACATACAGCATCCTCTGAGTTTCTTCATATAAACTGCTACTCTAAGAAGCTGCCATATAGTTTTCACATTAGTTCTGGCATTTTAATCTGGGTGAAGATGGGACAAATCCACCTGCCACTATCCTCTAGACATGTAAATTAAAGATGATCTCTCAGGTTTGGCTAAAAGAGAAAACTGAGCACTACGTAGAGTGGATCAGGTAAAGCTATGCACAACTGGCTATCTCTAGTGTGGAAATGAGCTTTGGAAATGGTCAAGTCCTTTTCACTTGACCTCAGAAACTCTCAGTTCTCAGAAACTCTCATTCCTTGACTGTTTTTTACGTAGTACTGTGAGCATAGTCTCAAGTTACTGGCCATTCCTGTCTGTCTTTCCCCTGTTCTTTATCTATCAGCTTCTTAAGAAAAATATCATTAGCACAGCACTGCCCTGAGAAAGCAATATGGTGAATGTGGGGATCCATAAATACAATCCATAATTTAAAAAAGTAGGCATTTACATCAATTTGGGATTTTTTAGACACTGTTTATCATATGCTCCTTCAACTGCAGTAACAGATGACTGTAACAACTTCTAGTGCTATTGTGAAGGCAGACCTCTCTTTATAAGCTGAACACTCCAGTCGTCTTCCCACTCATTACATCCTACATGTTGTCAATCTTAGTTTCAAGAACTGTCAATCAGAAATGCAGTGGATGATATATGCAGTATTTTTTAACAACACTAAGGTGAGCATTTCTTTGATTTTCCTTTTTTCTCTTGATTGCAAAGTGCAGTATGTGTCTTGCACACAAGCAAACGCAAAAGTACATGGAAAACAGTATTTTGAAAAACGAAAGCAGAACTTTGGTACAGCAACCCTTACAGCTAATCAAAGCCTTATTGTTAGTCCTGATTATTTTATACAGGGGTTCCAGATATTATAATTACCTCTTTAGGCTTCAGGTTATTGATTTAGTAAGAGCAATTATGAAACATTAAAAAAAGGAAAGGAAGAAAATAAATGTCAAAATAATTTGTTGAAGCATGTTTTAACTTTAACAGCTCCATCAGTATAAGTTATCATGATGGCAGGAGAAGAAAAGAAGGAGAAAAAAGGAGGAAAGGGTGGCACAGGAGTGTAAATAAAGACAATGTTAAATGTGTGATTGACTCAATATACGATTTTTTATGTTTTAATATGAATACAATTACAGTTGCTATCCTTAGAGATGTACAGATATGTCATATAACAATGTAAATTCTAAGAAAAATGCTGTTCTTATGTAATTCACCTATGGAATTTCTGTGAAAGTTTTTTTTTTTTACTGTTTGAGTGAAGACATTTTTTGACAAATCTTCCAAAAAATCTCAAGAGATTTACCTGCTGCCATTGATATCAGAAAATGGCAGTTTCACTTATCCTTATAAAGCTTCTGATGACATGTAATTTAAATAACTTGCCAGACTTGCTCAGCTGGTTTGTCTCAAAAGCATTAAGACTGACCAGTTAGTGATCTATTAAGGTGTTATAGAATTGATACTGATATTATTTCAGCAGTAGTATATACAGAACAAAAAATATTCAGTAGAGAACAAATGAAAAAAAAATTGAACACTCTATTCTGGTGCTAAAAAACATTTTCTTCCTGTCTTCCCAGTAGCTTAACTTTTTTCAGTAATGATTCATGTTGATTCAGTGGGTACTTCAGCAACATCACAAATTTCCACTTCAGACCTGAATGACTTTATGAATTTTGTGGGGTGACCAAGAAGTTAAGCACTGATGGTAGTGTTACAGCTTTAAAAAATACACACTAAGACTGCTTGAAATAGCAAAAGCCTTCATGTCTGACAAATGTTGCTCGTAATGAAAATATTTAGATACTCCAAGATGCAGAGAATACAAGATGTTGCTAAAATTACCAGTGTTGCACAATACTGAAGGCAAAATCAATGATTGTCAGTCACTTCTGTGTTCCAAAAAGCCTTATCAACTCTAGCTTCTCATCTTTTTAAAACTCCTTTCTGGGTCTCAAAAAGTACTGATTTTCTATAATGTGGCATTATAATTTCTCTTCCAGTCCTTGACTCACAGGATACCAGCAGAATTGACTAGTTTTCAATTTTTCTGACTGCTGTTTCCTGCAAGGACTCTTTGGACTATAATCTATTTTATGCCTAATTCTTAGATTTACCCTATGTCTACTGGTATAACTGACACAATGAAGGCAGCTAAATAGCCTTCCAAACTCCTCACCCTATTAAAGGGGTAAAGGAAGTCAGGTACACAGAGAATGCAGGTATACTACAGATAAGCTTTCACACACCAGATTCTTTTACACTTTTTTGGACTTTTTCGGACTTTTTCAGCATTCTTATCCACAATTTGCTTTTCAAGGTTTCATTGCTTTATTTCTGGTAAGTAGCAGACACCTGTTCCCTGTCTAAGGAATGGTAGATGCAAAAATTCCCTGATTATACCACTGTGTCACCATTCTCTGCATGTCACATACAGAAAAGATGGTCAATTCTAATACAGATTCAGAATGGAAGGAAAGTAATAGCTCATGTGATCATAGTCACAAAGTATGAAGTACTTAAAACATACTAAAAGTGTGAACTGGAGCTAATTTATGAACAATAGTTCAGAGGCCGGTACATTTTTCATACCTGTTCTGAAGTGTTCCTTACTTCACCTTGCCTTTCTTACTTTTGAGAGCTACTTAGAGACTTTTCAAAGAGGCCTTATGTAAAAGTTAGATTTTTAGCTCAGTGAGATGCCTCTGCATTCCAGTAAGGGACACTTAAAGCAATATAAGAAGATATAAAATTAAGTGGATGTTGTAAAATTAGGTGGACATTCTTTAACTCCTCATTCTAGAAGGTGAAGATGTAAGATGCAAGGGATCATCATCTGCCTGGAGTTGGTGAATCAAAGTATGAGTGAGAAATAAGACATTAATATTTGTTGGTGGTTGTAATTAATCATCCTCACAAATCTAGTGCCAGTGTGGAGCGGAGCTGATTAAGGCTTCCTAGAACCACACACATACCCCCAGAGTGTGTTTAAATAGGAATTCTTGTTTCCATTTACTGAGTTTTGTGGACCAACCTGGCACTAAATTAACAGATAAAAATGGCAAATTCTCTAATAAATGTAAATAGAATAATTGGAAAGATAGTTAAAAGTACTCCAGAGTGATGTTTTTTTCACAAAAGTGAACCATAAACTGCATATTAAATTTTCCATCTCCATAAAAAAAGAAAAAAAAATAGTAAGTAGTGCTCTTGGAAGAAAAGAAAAAGCTCTTAACTATCTGTCTAAATCCAATTGCAATATGGTATGATTCTTCTTGACCCCTGAACTGCCTCCTTTATGTACCTTTAAAAACATGGTTGTACAGATACTGTGTAAATACACTGAGAGACAATAAGTTTTTTCATTTTTAAAATCCAGTGGAAAAACATGTACTGAGAAATTGGTTAAATCATGCAAGTGACAAATTCAGCAATTCTATAAAAATTTCATATTTATATAATAATCTGTTAGCACAGGCAATTTTGAATCTTTACCAAATCATTCAGCACAGTAGAGATTGTGAAAAGGAAATCTTACAGATCTTACAGATATAGACTGTATGCCTTTCTGCACATTTTTCCCTCTGACAAAAACACCAAGTAAAAGAAGGTTCTCCCAAGTACTAAAATAGGCTGTAGGAAGAAATTGGCAAAATGATGAAACACATACATGCCAGATGGCTGTGTTTCCATGTTCCAGTAGAAGGGTGTTATAATTCCATTCTTGACTGCAGTTCTTTACATAAAAGACACCAAAAATAGAATGTATTGCAAAACCATATTCAACCATGAGTATGAGTTTTAGGAGTCCCAGTACATAAAAGGAAATGACTGCTACATCACATTTTTTTAAAATATTTAACACCCCTTTAAAACAAAAAGTTAAACACAGGCCACACACACAAAAAATCTCTCTAAAGCTATCTAACAAACACAACACTTAGTACACTGAGCTTGGGCTTGCAGTCCTTTTTTGAGATGTTGGGTGTTTTGTTCAATCAGAGCACTCATCTCTTGAGACAACCTAGTGAGCAGAAAAAAAATTTCCTTTTTAAACAGTGGCTAGGTGTCCTGTTTTGCACAGCAAATCATATAGGAATCCAGAAGAGGGTTCAACTAACCAAGAGATATTAAAACCCACATCTCAGACCTATGCTTCCTACAAAGGCTGTTCAGCCAGGTATGCAGACATTTCCTCACCTAAACAAGACCATGCCATTTCTGTAGTATAGCAGACAAAGCATTTTGCATACGGTGTGAATTTTGAGATCATTTCATACCAGAGATTCACTGAACTAAAAAACAAATTTGAAAAGAGGGCAGTTTGGAAATTTAGCAGTTGGGTTCTTTTCTGCCTGTTCTCCTGGCCAAAGCCCTCTTTCTCCCTCTTAGACAGTGTAACAGACATTTGGTAATCCAAAATAAAGAGTTTCTCCATTATGAATTATTGCTAATAGAGACACTCTGAAGTGTTGTTTTGAATTCAGGAGTTTAATTTCAGCTTTAAAGTTTACTTTGATGGTCCAATACTAATCTGACCATCAATACTTTATTCCAGTGCCTAAAAATTCATATTCTACTGCTAGGCATACTCTCTCAACAGTATTTTAAGAAAGTAGAGTTTGAAATAACAGGACTTTCCAAAACACAGAAATACTTCAAATTCCTTACAGACATACAATTTCTTATGGTCAAAGAATTTGAAAAATAAAGGTTTACGGTTTACAGTTGCATGTTCCCAAAAGTTAGTTTATTTTTTTTCTGTCTAATCTATACAAAGTGAATGAGGAAAATATTTCTGTTTAAAAGACAACTACAAATTATACAATTATACAAGATAAATACTGGTATAATTTACCACTCTTTCTGAAGATACTTCTAGTGAAATAAAATTTCTTACAGAATTTTGTGTAAGAGGAAAATAAAGAGAGAAATACAATTTTCTAATAACTGGTTAAAGCTAGACAAAAGTAGGATCTGGGGATAAAAACTGTAAAAAAAATTAACTGGGAAGTTAAAAATACAGTAAAGATAAGGGAAATAGTCACCTTGAAATTTATTATACACAAAAAGAGTGGCCTCTGAAAATATGGCTGCCTTCTGGAAATAATAATTCACAATAGAAGTAAATTGTCATTTTTCTGTGTTGTATCAGAGTCGCATTGAAAATTGAAAGGTAAAGTATTTTGAGCATAAAAAGCCGAGTAAACACATGAGACGTGAAAGACATTGACACCAAAATAGCTTCAAAAATGAGAAGGCACACAAAAAAATAGCTGGCTATAGTATGCATGTATTTGTGCAGGAATCTTTGCAGAGTTAACTCAAGATATAAGAATGGTGTTTCAGGGTATGTCTCCTCAGGACATTGCTGCCATACAGACACAGTTGACAAGCTACATTGATCTAAGTCACCTTTGCATGCTGTCAAACAACTTAGCACTCCATTTCACTTCACTCTGCAGTTCATTGACAGTTCACACTGCTTCTATGTCAGTTTGCTCCTGGGCTCCCTTTTGAACTGTCACAGCTAATTTTCTCCCAGGGAAACTTCAGGTGGGGATAATTTACTCCAAAGTAAACCTATAGACAGTATGAATAAGATCACAACAGGTCTATCTGCACCACCACAGACACACACACCTGCCTGGTACACACAGAGCCTTCCACTGCAAAGCCTTCCACCTTTGATGCCCAACAGTTCTCACATCATACTGCCAGCCATACAACACACACATTTGGTACAATTTTATAAAATTACCACTTGTGGAATAAACAAGCCTTCCTCAGGGCCCCTAAGACCTTTGGGGATGAATGGTCACAGCAATGTAGATCACCAGCCCTCCCAGAAGCAGTACAGCTACCATTAGTGAGGTACTCAGTCCAGACCAGAAACTGTCTCACCAGCTGTTCCGTTGCACTGAATATGTTCATGTTCAGAATATCCACTCCTGTGCCCGAAGCAATACAGCAGGGTTCACAGAAGAAGACAGAGGGCATGCTGCATTCTGGCCTGCTCCACACTGTGCACAAACACTGGTAGTTTCTTGAAACTAATATGTAGATTTAAAGGTGTAGAAGTTCGATATTAATCCAGAACATACTCCCAGCAAAGATGCACTTTTGGTGGATTGCTTAATTTTTTTCAATTCAAAACATAAAAACTTCACACTGTCAGTGTCTTACATATAATATTGTATAAAATTTAGTTAAATTATATCTCAAAGTTATTTACAAAGGAAGCTATTATCTTCCAAACACTAACACTGCCATAATAATATCCAGGGTCCACTGGAAATAAATGTACATGATAATATGTTAAAGACATCATGATAGGACTAAATGAAGACTCTGCAACTATTTCTATGTATGAGTACTTATGTCTTAAATTATATCTTCTATTATTGTTTTATATTTACTTTTAGCTAATACAAATTTGTTATCAATGTCCTCACTGAAATAGATATACCTGAACTAAAACCTCATTTTTATATTACAGGTTGTATTTTTGATAGGAATAAGATAGTATCGGGCTCAACACCACTATTTATACCTATAGCCAAAGAATTAGTGTTATCTTTCATGTTTTATATAAAAATTACAACAACATTAAACTAGTTATATAAATAAAATACTGCCAAAATATATATTTAAATAATTTGAATACTTACCACATTATTTATCTTCTTTCCCTAGTTATAGGAAAATTTTACAATACTTAGACAATAAAAACAGATGAGGGGAGGAGTACAAATCAATAAATATTTCTGATAACAGGACTGAAACATATTCTACTGTGGCAAGTTTTCTGTTTCCTTAAAGGAGGGAAAAAAAAAAGGAAAACAAAAATACCCCAAACCAAACGAGAAATAATGGTGAGAAAGCAAAAAGAAAAATGCTTTAAAAATGAAGTTTCAGTCTTCATAGCTTTGATACAATGGTGGTTTTCCCCCAACATTTCTGCAGAAGTGTGTGGAGGCAGAATGCTCTGCACTGCTTCTAGGACATGCACCTGCCTTTGCCAACTGCACTGGGGCTGAATAGCACCCTCACACAGTCAGTATATGGCCAGGATTTAAAATTTACTCTCTCAAAAGACCCACTCACTAAATTGAAGGGAAATCAGTGCTCACATCCCAAAGAAGATTTTGTTCAAGCCTACCTCAGTTTAAATCATTGGGTCAGCAAATTCAGACATTTCCATTATGTTTAGAACATTAAGCCACTCCTTCCAGCAGTGCTTGAAAGAGATGATGACTTCTTTTCTTCCTTCTCTTTGAAATCAGTTTCTTTCACCATAAGAAGCATGCTGGAAAATTGTGAACTGCAAAGAATTATTAAGATAAGTTATTGAAAGAGGTGGGAATAGAAATCAGGAACTCTAGGCCTTATTCGTGTGCCTTGGGGCTAAAAAGAGGATTACATAATATGAGTTTTCCTGTATCAGACACCCACTATTATACTTTACAGAAAAGCATGCCTTTAAGAAATTTTTATGGTAATCCTTTTTCCTTGATTGGCAATGCCAAGACATCAGCATATTATAAAAAATGAAATAAGAAACTACTCTATATTCCATGCATCTTAGTGTTTCAATCTATACAAAGAATTCACTAAGTTTATTATACCATCTACTTGATTTAAAGGGGGAGGAATTAATGAAATGACAAAATCTAGTAAGGCATGTCTCAAAAACTGATTAAGTTACTTGTTCTGTCACTGCAATGATGACATTTGAAAAAGTCTTTGCTGAGATAAGAGAACAGATTTCTTATCACAGAAATCTGTGAGGAAAGTAAATTATTTGCTATAATCTATATTCAATATGTTCTTTCGCGACTAGAAAAATAAAATCCGTCTATAAAAAAATCCTTTAAAAACAGAAGGTAACAGGAAAGAAAGTCATTCCCAAAGCAGTAGCTGCTTCTGGTCACTCGGGCTCAGCATAAAATTAATCCTTAGAAGAATTTCACACTACCCTGAAAAGATCAGAGTGCATTTTTTATATATACATATATATATATATATATTTGACTTATACAGCAATGATTTGGATGTTTTTTCTTCCTTTAACCTTATTAGGGTCGTTTGTGAGGCCTTTGGTCTCATGGTAGAAAAGCAGAGAATTTTCTGCTGCCATCTGTTGATGAATTTAGAACAGAATAGAAGTCCACAGGAGAGCAAGCTTGCTCCCACCATTCTTTGTTGAGCAAGAGGAATTGAAGCTTGGAAAAAAGTCAGTCTGCATTAGCTTTCCCTGGGAAGACCTCCAGGACTCATCAGAACAGCATGCTAACTCCCAATGGCATGGAAAGAAAGAAAAGGTTCTGCTTTGTGGTTGGGGCTCAAAGGTCAAGTGATTGATCCCATCTTGCCACTAAAAGTTTTTTGAGGAAATGATACAGATGTGATTGTAGGAAGCCATCTTTGCAATAAGAGGGCACTGTGTTAAATTGGCAGAAAACCTAATTATGGCTGTTAAAATCCATTCTTACATGTCCGGAAGACTTCAGAAGGCAACCTAAAGGTGCACTGGATTGAAACACTGTTTCAAACATGCATAACGTCTTACAGTTACTACTTCACCAAAAGATAAAGCAGCCATATACATTCAGATTCAGTACTTACAGGACAGTGGTTCCAGTGGATTAAGAATGTTGTTTGGTAGATAGTTTTTGCAAAGGACACAGACTGAATATGTCTACATTTGTATTTGCTACCAATTCTGGACAGAAATACAGTAAGATTACTACTTAATGGGGCCAGCCATGGGGGCAATATATCCTTATAAGGATATTATATATCCTTAATATATGATTTTTGCAGATAATTACAGAAATATTTTCTGTATTAAAATTTGATTTATAAGAGAGCACAATTTCTAGAAGCAACCTAATAAACCTACATTTCTTGCTTGGTTTTAGCAGTAAGTCCGCTTCTGTAACATTTTCTTCAGTACTCGCTGTAACTTGACTTAGCATTCATTGGTACTTCTACATTGCTAGGAAGGATTTAGTTAATAGTCCATTTCTTTAGCCTTTCTGGAAAAAAAAAAGAGAAAAGCTTTATGCAAACCTTTTTAAAAGTTTAAAATTAACTGAGGCTTGTATAAATCCACCTCAAGTACTTGTTTAATAGATGTAAGATAGTAGAAAAAATTGATATCTAGCTTCAACTGCTCATTACTAGAATGAAGTTTATTGTGTTATTCTGGAGGGAAGTTTATTAGTTTCTGTGGTGCTCTCTGCTTCACTGGTGATGTGACACATATCTCCAGACTTATTGGTTGGGAACCAATGATTTAGAAAACTCATGGGATGGTAAGTGTTCTTATAAACAACTAGGTAATTTGCTCCTGCGAAACTTTTTCATGCCCAGTTGTCAAAGCTTTGCAAGGCTTACAGAAAACAAGGTTTAATCAGTGAAAGGAAAAATTAAGCTGAAATAAAATTTAAGTTCTCTTCCTGAAATTCAAATACTTCGCAAAAAACACAGAGGACTGGTAATTTTGAATCTGAATGATCACTCATTCTGTACTGCAGGCTGAATACTGATGCCCTTGTAAACTGTTTAGACCATGTGAAGACTCGATCAATAACACGCTATCAAGGGACCTAGTCACCTAAGTGTAACTCCAGGATTATACATCGTGCCAACACCAAACTACAATTAGCATCAGGAAAATGACTTACATAGCAAGGGATGTTGGCTCATTTCACCTATTTTACTGTGAGCAGAGAGACAAATCACTGGTACCAAGCTTTCCTGGACACTGTGATTTTTTTCTCCTCCATTTCTCTTTTTTTCACCCTGCTGTACTAACCCATCTTCTTTCCTTCAGTTTGCTATTGCTGGGAACGCCACTCAGGCACAGAGCCTCAGTTAATATCTTCATTGGAGTGTACTTTGTTCTGTGCTTTACCTCTGATACTGCACATCTCTCTAGAGAGAACAACCCTACTCGTTGGGAAACACTGAACTGCAGGGCTAAAGTGCAGTTGCTGTTTTACAGTACATCAGTGGCTAATGCATTCTTCTGGAGTTTTACCCATATAACTTACTGGATTCTTTTATGTAGTGCTGGTATATTTGTCTCTGGCTTATATCTCATTATTCTCATTGCATCAGAATGAGCATTGCTAGTTAACAGGCCCAGAGAAGGCATTTAATTTTTCTAGGCCTTTTAAATGGAGGTTGAATTTAGATGTCCTTGCAAAGGCCAAGTAGGGCTCCATGAAATTTATTTCAGATAACCAGATAGAAGGACACAAGTAGAAGCTTTTGATTTTGAAATTCAAACAAATCCTATAGTAAAATACAGTTATTGAATTTCCTTCATCATTTTTCCCTAGGATGATTTTTCTTCAAAAATTTGCCTGATGGTGGGGTTTTCTATAATAGAAACTACATTTCTTTGCAATGTCTAATTCTTTATTTGTATAATAACTACAGCAGTGAATAGCTCAAATTTGATGCTTTCCATTATTGTATGTGAGAAACATAGACTTGGAATATTTTCCTTATTTCCTCTACCACTGCCTCCACAACACAGTAACCTTCACACTGAATGAGAATAGCTGGATACAGCTTCCTGCATGACTTCTCAATTGCTGGCAATTTAGTTGGCCAGATGGGGTTTCTATGGAGAAATGTGAAGGCTAAGTGTGCCCCTGCCGAGCTCTTGGCTCCTGCTGACTCAGCAAGTTAAGGACACAATCAAACATTACAACTTCCAGCTCTTTTCTCCCGTTCTTTATAACCCCTTCTATTTTTCCTTCTTCCACTCATCCAGGACTGTGTCTGTACTAGTATTTCAGGTGACATGCTTTTTTCCCCAATTAGGATCCACAGTATCTTGCAATTAAGGGAGTCTTTACCAGTCTTACTCTAAGTTCCTACAGGGAAACTGTGAAGTCACAGAGACTACAGAGAGGCACGAAGCTTTAGCAGACACACAAAGCAGCAGCTGTCTGTGTAGATAATATGAAATGGTAGGACAGAGCTCTTCAGCCAGGAATGGGGGATAGTGCCATGTCTGCATATTGTCTCTATATGAGTATCAGAATGAGGCATCAGTTGGTTTCTGCTCTTACTGAGACTAGGAAGGCATTAAGAGCAGGAGCAGCAGCTGAGATATAATTTTTTTTCCAGAGAAGCCTTAAAATAGACTAAGTGAGGGCATATATTGAGGGAAATGAGATTTAAGCTGCATTATAAATGGAAATGTCTTCAAATGGCATAATTTTGAAAATGTGCTGAGGCACCAGTCCTTTTAAAAGTCATGGGAACATAGTCATTAACCACACTAAAGTAGAGGAAAGTCCCATAATACAAGCTTACATTTGCAACTGATTGACTTTAGAATCCCTTAAATTGGCACATAAACATTTTTATGAAGGAGAGACAACTCTGGAAAACAAAACACTGAAGAAAGCCAGCCAGTAAAACTAAACACCTTACCAAGAACAGGCTACCAGCAAGTGAGATTTTGACCACAATATACCTGTACATCAAATATGAGAGTTTGGCTCTCTGACATTCTTTCTTAAAATGGAATTATGCCCTCTGTTTTAGATAGGTATTTTAGAAAGATTCTTTTCTTCAAAATTATATCTCAAGTTCAGAAACCAGCCACAAGTTGGGAATATTTTTGTCTCTGCCCAGCTTACCATAGCCTTAATGAAGAATCACTAACAGAAATATCACTGCTGTAATTATAAGGCACAAGCTGAATATTTAGATGCCTTCTTTTCCCTTTATGGAGAGCAAAATATGATTTTTAAAACAGTATTTTATGATTGATTAGTCCTCACTTCAGCCCAGAGTTATTTTAATTTTTTTATTTAGAAATTCCAAGTGACAGGAAGCCTTGAATTTTTGGTTTTGATGAGAGCACACGCACAGTGAAAAAGCACTACTACATAAGCTGTTCTCTGCCTCAGACCTTAAATTTCCAGCATGAATGGGAATCAATAATGATGTTTGCATTCTTCTGCACTCAGTTGATGCCTAATCCTTTTTTATTAAAACCAAAAACCGTTTTCTAAAAGCTATTTCTGCTTTGAAGTACATATAAAAGAAAAAAAAAAAAACATACATTATTTACTCCCAGTCTTTCTATTGATGAATCTAAGAAAATTGACCCTGTTCTTTGTATTGTTGATAAATAATTCTGATGTCCTATTGACAACTCTTGCATATTATGAAATGTTACACTAGCAGTTAGTTGTTAAATATTTTCTTGCTATAATCAGATAACCATATATAGAAATACATTCAAATATACACATGCAAGCATAGGTATATATGCTATACAGCAATCTCTGAAATGGGGTCTAGGTAAATTAATTTTTCTGTTATACCTTTCTTCCATTTCCCTCAAGTGGAAGTCAAGAGAAATAGAAGTTTATTTCCATTCTGAAGTTTACTGTCGTGTTTCATCGAGGTGCTTTCCTCCCTACCAGACATATATAGCTTAGTGGATATGAGGCTTGCTGTAAGTTGAAAGGGTAGAAGTTCTGCTGGAACCTAATACACCATTTAATTGAATATATGACTTTTCTGATAATAATTCGTTTTCTGAACTGCTAATAAGTTTTATGTTATATATTCATTTCAGAAAAGCAGAAATATATCCCTGACTGAAGGGAACTTATTCCTGTCTTTTCTTTCACAGAAAAGTTTACAAAATATTTAGTTATTGTATCTATGTTGCCTCTCTGGACCTGACCCCTTCCTTTCATAGAATACATTTCATATCTGAATCTTCTTTCTTTCAAGTCTTTCCACTAAATTACATTCCATCTGTGAAGCCTACAAAGCCTTAATCATGCCTTCTAACAAATGTTATCACACTTATATAGCAAAAGATGCCCAGAGAGAATCATAGAACATTTGGGAACTTCTACCATCTGTGCATCTCCCACTTATGCTTATTCAAGAGTTCTTCCCCACACCCCAGTTCCTTCTCCAAAGTGTTGCATACCTAAGTACATTTCGTTTTGTAGAGATAGGGTTCTGTGCTGTCCTCTGTCTGCAATAGAAATTACTATATGCTACAAAATCATATTAAAATGACATTTTTGGGGTCAAAAAATTAAGTATTCATTTCATAGCTAGAAAATTATGAAATGAAACTGTAGGTGTAATCATAGTTCCTGTACAGGTACCTGTACTTGTGAAGTGTGACATGGTCCTTCATTAGAGCCATATTTTTCTCCTCAAAATCCCTACTTGCTGCCTGTAAAGAACTGACCTTCTCTGATGTTAAATCAAGGCAAAATCCAAGGTTTCATAGTGTTAGAATGTTTTGTTGTAAAGCTGGAGACTGACATTCACTTCCAGCACAGAATTCCCCCATGATATCACAGAACAAAACATTTTGATTGGGATTTCACCATATCTGAATTCTTACCTGAAATCATGAGACTGTTTTGCTGAAGAGTGAATGTTTCCAGATACACCTTATGGCAAGTGAGAGTTTGGCTTTGATATGAAAAGTATGTAATTTTAAACACTTCTCAAAATTATGGATCTTAAAGACACAAACTAGATATACTAAATCTTTGGATATTCTTATCTCAATCTTTGTAGTACCTTCCCATTTTTAATACTCAAATCATGATAGCCCACAGTATAATAGTTTTCCTCAAATTAAATAAAGTTTTTAAAATTTTTACACAATGCAGTGATATACACCACAAAAAATTCCATTTAATAATTCTGTGTGCAGGATGCTGTTCTAACAGTGGGCAACAAGACCATGAGAAAAATATCGAACATGAAGAAAAAGTTTCTTAATAAGCCCAAACTTATATATTTCTTCTGTGTAATACCTATTTTTATTTAATTAATGTATTTGATTATTTTCTTTATTTGGATTTTTTCATTTGCACTTTCTTATTTTATTCCAAATTGAAATTCAGTGCAGAAAGAGTATATGAACATGCAATTAGTTGTAATCACTGAATTAATGGTATTCTGAAAGTATTATTCTGATATTTTCTGACTTCTGAGGTCTATATTGACTACAGTATTCATATTTGGCAATACTAATGTTATTCTTGATGTTAGTTTTTGGGGTTTACTTTTTTTTTTTTTTTTTTTTTTTGGCTAGGCCATTTCCCAGCCAAAACCAGAGATTAAAAAAAAAAAAAAACAATAAAAGTTATATGTTCTCTTATTACTACTTATGTGGCTGGTCATTAGCAAAAACCTTTGCAATTTGAACTAAATATATACAATGTTACCATTGTTTTAAAAGAGAATTAACAGGACCATTTTATAGCAAATTTCACAGCTATTTTTTGACATCACTGATATGGCCAACAGCATTTCTTGATCTTTTTCCCACTATTCAGACCTAACTTTCATCCCTCTGTGTTCAAACACAGAAGTTACCTGCTAGCATTGTTATATCCCAGAAGAGAGGTCACATAATACCAGAGTATTGTTTCTGGACAAAGAGATGAAATTGTCAATAGAATATTAGTTAACCACATGTTGGGCTACATAAAATGTGAATAAAAAATTTGAGGAACTTATTCTCTGAAAATGTCAAGTCCTTACCACTCTTATGTAAATGTACTACTTTAATGCATTGCAATTACAAAAAATTTGGATGGATGGATTTCTATATTCAGACAAAAAACTCCCAAAAGTTAGCTTCTTAAAAGCTCCAGTTCATAGTGAAATGTATAAAAATTCTGAAAATATTTAAATGAGATTGCCTATAAATTTCATCATGGATAAATCTAGCATCATTATCAGAAATCATTGATTCAGTCTGACTTTTTTCAAAAATTTAAATATAGCTCTAGACTTGTAAAGAAATTATATTCCAAAACTCAGTAAAGTAATAAAGCAACCCAAAAAAGGGATATATTATTTGAAGCGTCATGAAGTCATAATAGCTATCATTCTTTCTTATAACTTTCAGAGGAATAAACCAAGTTAATAACTTCTTCCAAGAATGACACAAGATAAAAACTAAAAAAGTTCTTATCAATTCTTTGTGTTCATAAACTTTTTGAAACCACAATAAATTAAGTATATCCTCCTTAAATTACACTATGAGCCATGCAGTCCCCCTTAAAAAAATAGACATTTAGTACAAAAATGCTAAAAGTATTTTAAAAGAAAAACAAAAGTTAATAAATAAAGTATTAATAACTTAAGTAGCTGTGTTGATATATTAAAATCGGAACTCCATCAGCTTCCTGAAATCTGTTTTTTCTCATTTCTCCCTTATAAATTTTTTATTGTATTTATTCACAGAATTTAAAACAAACCTAAACACTTCTTATCTTCACTTCCCTATTATTCTACTTCTAATCTTCTCATTCTGATCTCTCTCTCGAGACGTCTCTAAGGTGTTTGATACAACATGGAATGTTGTACATCAAGGACTTTATATATACATATGTTTATATAAACGTACACTTTCTGTATATTCAACTTGATAACACCTCACAACTGGTAGCACTGCTTGTCATTTGGATTGACTATTGGCATTCTGGATGGCTCTGTTCTTGTAAGTGCCAAATCCATGTTTTGAGAGTCTTTTTACCGTTTGTTTTTTAATCTGTGTATTACTCAACTCTTTCAAAGTGCAAAGTTCCTTCTGGTCAAGTATAGATTTCTTTGTTCTGGGATCTTATCTCGACTTTCGTTGCCCTTCTAATGTAAAGCATCCAGACATACAAAATAATGATTTTTATGAAGATAATGTGGATGATATATAGCTTATGCATAGACAAGACAGACAAAAAAACATGCAGCAGAAAAATAGGCAAATATATTCACAGTGTTATATCTTGTAATCTTTAATCAAATGTCAAGTAATTTGATAAATACAAATTACATCTGAAATGAAATTAATTAAAAGACTACAAATTATTCAAAGTCAACAGTCAGGTATCCTTCACTGCAGAATTCTGAAGAAATTAATATTCTGAAGAATCTAGATGAAGAATTTTTAGTGAGGATATCAGTTTCAAAAGGGAAAGAGAAGAGAGGAAATAAATGTCTCAATATATTTTTTTTAATTGTTCAGAACACAAAGTTTCAAAATAAATTTTGAAGCTAAGAATGAGTAATTGAGCAGAATCACAGAATCATTTAGACTGGAAAAGACCTCTGAGATCATCAAGTCCAATCTTTGACTGATCACCACCTTGTCAACTAGACCATGGCTCTAAATGTCACACCCAGCCATTTCTTGAACACTTCCATGAGTGGTGACTTCACCACTCTTCCTGGGGAGTCCATTTCAACCCTTTCAGATGTCCAGCCTGAATCTCTACTGGCACAGCTTGACTCTATGTCCTCTTGTCTTGTTCCTGGATGCCTGGGAGAAGGGGCTGAACCCCACCAGGTATAACCTTCATTCAGGCAGTTGTAGAGAACAATAAGGTCCCCTCTGAGCCTCCTTTTTTGCAGGCTAAACACTCCCAGTCCTGTGCTGTGTCTCAGCCACCCCTCATAGGACTTACCCTCTAGACCATTCCTCACCTCCATTGCCCTTCCCTGGAAATGCTCCAGCCCCTCAATGTCTTTCTTGTACTGAGGGTCCCAGAATGGGGTACAGAAATCAGGTGTTGGCTCACCAGTGCTGAGTACAGGGGAACAATCACTTCCCTGGTCTTGAAAAAAAGAATAGTATTCTTGAAAAAAAACAGTATTCTTGAAAAAAAAGACTAGTACCGAGAACAGAAGTACAGATCAAACCTAATAAAATCTATCCAAACATACTTGATAGAAGATGCTACTGTGTATCAATATCTTTAATAATTTATCTTCTATTCAAGGCAAGAAATCTCACATATCTGGACTTCAAAACAGTTCTTTGAAAATAATTACCTAAGACAGAGAACACAAAGAATTGACTAACCAGGAGAGGACAACAGGTTGTATTAGGTGTTTGCACAATTAAATGGAAGCTTCTAAGTGGTTCTTTATGGAATGTCTTGCATAGGTCTTGCTGATATTTATGTTAAAAACTAGATCGTAAAACCTCAGAGCACACTGCTGAAATTTACTGGTAAAGCAAGTCTGAAGATCATCAAAATTATAGAAACAAACAAGGAGACTCAGACAACTTGATAACTTCTATAACATAAATGGGATTAAAGTAGTACAAAGAGCAATATAATTAGATTTTCAGCTACAAACTATGAGTTTATCAGGTGAAAGTAACAGAGAAATGTCAGCATCGGTGCTTGACACCACTGGACAATGGTCTCAAACTGACTGGCACTGTCAATTCATTATCTTACAGTAAAACCTTCATCTTTCTGAGTTCCCAGGGGCAGCTCCTCACAACACTGACTCCTTCTCTCTTCCTTCTACACAACCAGCTAACTCCTTACACAACCACCTGACCCTTCCTCCTCACGGCACAGCCAGCAAGCTCCAGCTACCTCTCCACCAGCTAACCCACTCTTTCATAACACCCCTCCTTACTGGATATAGCTGTGAGCTATTAAGGGCAAGGCTGTTTCCATTCTTTAGTAATTAGTAATTAGTACAGCTGCAACTCATCAAGGGAAAGCACCATCTCTATTCTCTTAAAATCTATTCTCTCACAGAGAAAACGAAAGATGCAGCCAATCTACTAAAGAAGGACTGCTAGCCATAAAAACACGATGTAGCTATGAAAAATGCTAATGCAAGTATTAAATACTTGTATTTATAATTATAAATTACATATATATGTATATTATAATACTTCTGGGTTAAAGAAAGAGATGCTTAACAATCCCACATGAGGTAGAGTACATCTTTGTAATGAAAATCATAAACCATTCATGTCCCCCATATTAAGGATTCATTGAAAACATCATTAAAAATGGAGTGGAGGGAGGTGAAGAGGAAGTTCATCAGCACAACATCAGGAATGCAGAACTTAGGTGATGAAAGGAAATTGAAAAACCTTGTCTTATTTTGCAGTAAAAAAACCCAACCCTAAGGTGAGAGAAATTCACTCTGTAGACACATAAATGGGTAAAAAGAGCCTGCAGATGTTTATAATGTATTGAACTTTAAGATTAGTATCAAGTTAAGAATTTTACATATATATACAAACGCACATTTTTAAGATAAGCTTTTCATGAAACATTAGTTCTTGCACTAATGGAGGATAAGATTCAGTGCCCAAAAATGCCAGTTTATTATGAGTCGTAAAGATGATCTCTGGGGTCAGCAAAATAACATTTACATCAAGCATTTTAATGGCATTTATTTTGATTCAAATGCACATAATTTTCTTCTTCACTCATCTGCTTAAGACCTACATGAATGCTTTAAACACCATTCACTCACTAGGTGTCTAATGCAAAGCTTATTTAGTCAAAGTGCTTCCATTGACTTATGTGTGCTTTGGATTAGGTTTTCTATCCTTACCCATAGCCAGCTGCTGCAGGCTGCAGTTTTATCACAATATTAGACTGCTTTTCTCTTTTTCCCATATCTTAAGAGGGAAAGAAAGAGGTATGCTTTGGCTTGCCCTGTCTGTTCTTTAATGTGCTTAGATTGCAGTTATTTCCTGCTGAGCCCTGGATGAGGTTTAGTTTGTTGAAGAGCAACTTTTTAATCATCTCACAGAATGAATGAACTAGAAGATATGTCAGGTTTCTATCAGAAGATGAAAAATGTAGAAACTTATCAGTACCTCTCTTCCTCTAGATATATTGTAGGTCATAAAAACCCACTCTGTACAGTACTTATTACCCTTATAAAGGACACTAAAAATGCAATTATGCAAAGGATGATCACCAAGAAACTTTACAAAACAGCTAAAGCAGACATAAAATATGGTTGTCTCTGCATGGCAAAAAGTGCAAGTGAGACAGCAGGAGGACAGATGATTTCAATGTCAGGCTATGTAATCTTCCTCACAGGAAGGGTGGCTACAATCCCTTCATTCTTATTTTGGAGAGTTCAGATAGCAGTGCAAAACCTTTTAGAAGCAAAGCTGATCAGATGTGTACCAGTGCTTAACAGCCTAATATATATTTGGCTACTCTATTGGTTCTAAAAGGATCCTGTTTTAAGGTGATAGAACCAGACCCTTCTTCAGTTTCTAATTGCCATTTTGGCTAAATACCAAAGCTGTTCACTAGACCTGAACAGTATAGGCATGAATATATAAGTTTATGTTTTAATGTAGTTCAGGGAAAGGTGCAAGGGACTCCACTTCTTCATATTTTCTCTTGCTCACCATTAACAGTTGATGGTAGCAGGTGAATAGCCCTTGCTATTTTCAGTGAATAGTCATGTCTCTGATAGGGCCAAACACTGAATTAAGGGAAAACTTTGTCTGCTTCTCCACTGTACAGCTGAATAAGGTTTATAGCAACATGACCTCTAAGGATTCTAATTATGCACGTTTCATATGAAAAGAAATGACAAGCCCAACATTATAAAATACCTAGTCAAGAAGTTTTAAACATTGCAGAACAAAGCCAAATAGCCTGTCCAATAAGCAATCGACAGCTTGATCCCATTCTAAAGTACTTTCCTTGCCACCATATTTATTTCCTTAATATAGAACAACTGTGTTTTATACCCTACTTGTTCTATGCAACTATTACTTTTTTTTCTGCCAGAGAGCAGTAACTGTTTTGATAAAGCAGACAGAAACATTAAAACTCCCAACTAAGTGAGTATATGTGTAGATTTATAAATTTCATTTCAGATGAATGTAGTCAATAACATAAATCGGCATTAACTTACAGAAAGGAATAGACCTGCACAGCATTCAGTTATCCATAACAGTGCTTGAATTATAATATCAAAGGTTCTTCTTCAGAACTTCTCAGAGTGGCCATCTTGCTTGAGTAATTTATCTTCTGCTCAACGGGCAGCTGACACCGTACAATCACGAAGACATGCCAGATCTTTTATGCTCTCCTGAATCATATTAAAAATAAATTAAAGCTGCACAGGATGCACTAAGAATATTAGACAAAAAATTTTAAGCTCTTGTGATTTTCATTTAAAAATGAAAAAAAACTTTAATTCACAGAAAAATTATTTGTAGCATCCTAAAAAAACAGTAAAAAATGTGGAACATAGAACTGAAAAATCACATTGGGTCAAGAAGTCTTCAAGAGTACGTTGAGGCAAAATGATTTAACTAAGTCTGTGCACTCAGTTTGGTATATAAAGGATATCTGACAGAAGTAAGTGAGAGCACAAGCTTAAAAACATCTGTATTTCAATATATCTATAACAGTTTAGTATATTTTACTGCTATCCATCAAATTTCATGACACAAAATCTTCTTTGTGTGTAGTTATCTTGAATACAAACCTGTTTTAAAGACTTCAGAAAAAGTTCTTTGACTTTCCAGCAATCCACCAAATAAAACAGAAATTATTGCCACATATTTAAAGGCAAATCTTGACGTGAATCCATAATATATTAAAATAACATAAAGAAATGCAAAACTGTGGTCTAATGAACCTAATCTGGAAAGAGTAATTTTTTTTTAGTGGATTGCCTGGGTGACTGAACAGGTCATTGCACCCCTTTTAATCTCATAGGGATAATTTGAAAAGCACTTTGAGACCTTCAGTGTGCTCACTACTGATATCCACCTTGGAAACATTATATTAAAAAAAAACAATCCCTAAATTATTTCACAAAGTAACTGTGCTGTTCTTTGCTAGTGAATCTATATACATATCAACTGTATGCATTTAATATTTTCAGTCACAATTAACATTCTTTCTTTGGCAGTGCTACCTGTTTCTCATACATTTAATTTAAATAAAGTCCAGCTTTAATTATCTCTCCTAAATGCCTCATTGTATCTCTTTATGTAGAATGTGTACTAATGACTCATAATTTCCCTCTATTTTTATAGAAATTATTGAAAGTTCACCCTATTTTTTTCTATAGTTTACTTTGCATTTAGAGGACATGAACAATAGTTCAATTTAAAAATAAATCTATAAAATAGTGGGGCTGGGTGAAGCATTCATTTATGTCCCTGCAAATCCAGGAAAGTTAGCAGTTGCATATGAAAAAAATTCAACAAAAAATATGTCTCCCTTCATTAAAATTCATATGAGTTTTTAAAGACCTTTCATTAATTTTTCTTTCTGATTTTAAGTGTATTTTGTCTGTCGTTTCTGCATGATTATGAGTGGTTAGATTTTTTGTCAACATCTAGGGAAAAACCCCAGTCTATAAAAGGAAAGAGAGAAAGAGAGAGAAAGAAAGAAAGAGAGAAAGAAAGAAAGAAAGAAAAGAAAGAAAGAAAGAAAGAAAGAAAGAAAGAAAGAAAGAAAGAAAGAAAGAAAGAAAGAAAGAAAGATTCAATGTTAATTGTGATTTGTAAGGAATGTATACACACTGCAAAAATCTTAGTAAACAGAATCACTATCTCTTTGGCTAAATATTAATTTTATGTCTCTTTATAAATGTGAGAACTCAGAAATGCTGATGGAATCATGCCTCTGGAAGAACCTTTCACTTTAAACAGACTTCAGATATAAGTTTAAGAATGAACAATTATAATCATGCGAGATTTAACCACTGTTATCCAACAGACATTAATTCTGCTCTGTCAGTAACTTTTATGGTGCATAATCTAGCTCAAAATTCTCAGAGAGTAAGAGAGGATTTAAACAAAGTAACTGGTTTCATGCTTAGCTAGCATTCAGCTAAATAAGCACAGATGTGGGTTTTATCTGCTTAAAAGTAAATCTGTGGTTTTCTTATTTAAACTCTTACGTTTTAACGTCCATCAGAAAGCTGTTGCTGCAATGAATAATTTAATCACTGCTGCCTATTACATGCTACCACACAGCAGGCACATTTGCAAAGCTGTGAAAGACACTGGCCAAGTGTCAGCACTCCCTGCAACTCGGCCGGCCTCCCACTGTATTCACTGCGAGGAACTCAGGGAGCTTCGATGTGGCCAGAGAGCACTTGTGGTAGGGAAGGGAGTGAAGAGGTCACAACAGAATTGCACCAGATCAGCAAGACACTTTGGAGAGATGAAAGGTCACCGCGGGCTCCGTGCCGCTGTGGTGTCATTTCAGCTGCTTGTCCCTTGGTGGAGTTCTTGAGTTAGTTTCGCCTTTCCCTCAAATGGCTTTAAATGCTTCATGTGGGGGTTCTGTCCTTGTTTTTACCCTGCTTTCGTACTTTCTATCATGTTTACTGTACCTAATAGTTTCCACGTATTACTATGAATACGTTACTTTCAAGGCAATATGACTCCTTCTTTTCCTTCTGAAGCTTCTTTTTCGTTTGTGAGAGCAAATAGTAATATTCAGTGTGCATTTATAGTAATATTCAGTGTGCATTTGTTAATGTATAGAGAGGTATGGATATGTAAATTATCTGTCTCTCTTTAACCAGAGACTGATTCCCACTACAGATCCCAGAAGTAATTTTCCAGTGAGAGCCACTGTCATTCCTAAACTGTGAAAACCAAATTGTCGTGGGCTGAAAGCGCCAACTGCGGACTCGATTTCGGCTGCCGGCGGCAGAAGCCGGGCTCAGCCGACACATGAAGATAAACCAGCCATTAATTATATCTGCATATTTTAACGATGACCCCTGTCTTTCCAATCAACAACTACAACAACGACAACAAAGCCCCAGCGCAGAGCATTGGGAGCTTGGGGGATGCAGAGGAGCCGGGGAAGCTCCCAGGCTGCTTCAGGCTTTCCCCACGTACAGCAGGCTGCGATTGTCAGCAAGACGGATTCCTTCCCACACGCAAGATGCCACTTCGGTGGCCTTATCAGATGTTCCCTTTAAGGACACAAGCTCCTATTTCCCCTCTGTATATCAGCAGCATCTCGGGCTATTTTATTTATTACAGACGATTACATTCGTGATCCCTCTTCCCACTTGATCTCACCAGATCAGGAGGACAAATGCCGTGTCGTGGCTGCGCGTGTGGGCGTCTGTGTGCATCGGGGGGGGGGGGGGGGGGGGGCAGGGGGGGGGGGGGGGAA